>VXBL01009977.1:58947-70071 GCA_013400195.1 Aramus guarauna
CGGGCGGGCCGGGCCGGGCCGCGTCGTCCTCCCCGCCGCGGGCGTGGGGCCTGCCCGTGAGGTGCCGGGCCGGCGGGTTCCGCCGGTGCTGACCCGCGCGGGGCTTCCCGCCCTGCCCCGGGACGGTGCTGGACCAGCCGCTTCCCCCGCGGAGCCGGTGCTTCGGTGCCGGTTCGTTGCGGTCGGTCCTGCCGCCCCAAAGCCCTGGCCTGGCGGCACCAGCTCTGTGGAGCCGAGAGGCCGCTCTGTGCCCGGCCCGTTGGGTCCCAGCTCTGCCCGGAGTCTCCCCGGGTCGGTAGCGGGTCGGGTCGGTGCCGGTTTCCCGTTCATCCATCTCCTCCCGCAGCCGGGGTCGGTTGGCCCTGGCTGGGCCCTGGCGCTGGCCACACTCCTTCCAGGGCTGCGCCGGGCTCTCGCCGCCCTGGCCTGGGGCTTCTCCCCAGCTTTGCCGGTCAGGACTGGCCCGGTGCGGCGAGCGCTGGGTTGTCAGGTCCCCGTGCGTCGGGGTCGGTCCCGTCGTGGTCCTCAGTCCAGGGATGGCTCCGGCAAGAGGTGACCGACCCCTCCAAGGAGACACTGAGGCCCCGATGGGGACTGCTGAGCTGTGTGGGATCAGGAGGGTTGTGTGGGACTGGTTTCAGTCCTGGGATGGCTTCAGAGCTGTCTGCTTCCACGAGTGTCCTCACCGGGGTGGGGAAGCTCCCCCGAAGTGAGAGGAGAGGGCGGTGAGGAGGTGCGTGGGAGGCTTGGGTGCTGGGGAACGGCTCCCAGCCCTGCGGAGTGGCGCTGACCCACCGCCCTTCAAGGAACTGGGGGGTTGGATCTGCCCCTCGCTCAGCAGTGGGTGCCCTGAAATTCAGGAGGGTTTTGCTGTGTGTCCGCATTGATGACTTCCTTAAAGGGAACAGATATTATGTTCTCTAAGGCTTCTCCTGGATATTTTTCCAGCCTCACCAAAGCTGCTTGGAGTTGTTTCATCCTTGCTCTTAACGTCTGCTGGCATCTCTCCTGTCGGTGCTTGGGGAGGATAGCCCAAACTTTCCTACCTCTATGCAAAATGAGTGAGCTCTGAGAGCTCTCTGTTCCCACGTAACCTGCCCCCCTCCCTGAGATTAAACACACCCCATCTCCTGCTTTATTTTTTTGCCTTTTGGGGCCCCCGGAGTGTTTTAGAGGTGGTGCAGTGGCAGGGACTGCCCACCAGCAAAGTGCAGCATGGCTCAATGCAGCGGAGCTGGGATGGAGGTGCAGGAGGTGGGTAGGAGTTGCCTTGGTAACGTTTACGCTGCTGCGGGTACGTTTTTTGTCTCTTAAACAGAAGATACAATCCTGGATTCACAGGAGGATGAGGTGAATTGTGAATGTCTTGGGGGATTTTGGTTCTCCTGAAAAAATGCTGTAATTTAACTGGATTCTTCCTCTGCTTTCAGGGTTATTCAGAGTCCCCAGACCTGGAGTTTGAATATGCAGATACTGACAAATGGGCAGCAGAGCTCTCTGGTAAGGGACTCATCCTGATGGATCAATTAATCAGCCACAGTTTTCTTTCCTGGTAGTGTTTAGAGGAGCTCTTTCAACTCCGGCATTACTCTGTTGTTGTCTTTAAACACCTCGTTCATGTTAAACGAGAAGTGATATCGTGTAATTAATTTTTTAAGCCTTATGTTGGGTGCATTTTTTGCATTTCTCTCATCTTGGATAAAACTGCAATTAACGTGGCTGGGTTTCTCCGATGGCTCGGTGCAAGTTTTTGGAGATTTTCCTCTGTGTTCTTTCGGCAGAGCTGTACAGCTACACGGAAGGGCCAGAGTTCCTGCTCAACCGCAAGTGCTTCGAGGAAGACTTCAGGATCCACGGTAAGACTCTTCCCTTGGACCTCTTGCCCCTCTGGGGAGGGATGGAGATCTCCCCAGGGAGACCCAGGGATTGATGCTGCATCAGAAAGCTGAGCCGTGCGCCAATAATCTTCACATGGTTTGTGCTGGAGATCTCGTTAGCGCGCGTGGGCTGGCCCTGGAGCGCAGCTCGTTGCCTGCAGTGTGTTCAGTGGTTGCTGAGGTTGATGTCCAAGGTTGTTCATCGGCGCCAGGGTGGCTGTGCTGGAACATACCAGCAGCAGCAAGAGCACCCGGCTCATTTCCCATCAGGTGCCAGTGCGGGTTCAGACGGATGTGATTCATCTAGTCATCTGATGGAAGGCAGGAGATGGTCCCTCCGGGCTGATGATGCATGCCTGGGTGTTATTCCCAGGACCCCGGTGTTCCCTGGGGCAGCCCTGTTTTCTGTCACCCTGAATCCTTTTGAGCTTTTCCTGGGATGTTTGTGCCCCATGCCCTCAGCCTACCTGCTTTGGCTTTTCAGTGCGGGACAAGAAATGGACCGAGCTGGACAAAAACCAGCACCGTACCCACGCCATGCGCCTTCTTGATGGGCTGGAGGTCACTGCACGGGAGAAGAGGCTGAAGGTTGCTCGAGCCATCCTTTACGTTGCCCAAGGTGACGCCAGGCCTCTGCCCCTTTAGTTTCCCCATTGCTAAATCTGGGTAATGGATTGGAGGCTATCGATTCAAAAGATTTAAAATCATTTTCTTTCCTTTCCATTTTTTATTTTACCTGGGATGTCTAGAACGACACTAATTCTCGTGGGAGCCAGATGGTTTATAGGAGTTTGGTCCAAAATTTGGCCAACTTTCCCTGTGCTATCCCAGCTCTGCCTGACCTGGGCTGCGTTACCCACAGGAGGGCGGTTCTGTCCTCTGAATCTGACTTTTTTTTGCCTTGAAACTAAGGCTGTGTTTTTATTCCCCCCCTGCAAAGTGCTCTGGCGGTGTGGGAGGGCCCTGGGATCCCTGCAGAGATGGGATCCAGCGAGAGTATCCTTGCAGGCACCTTTGGAGAATGCGGCTCCGAGGCTGAGGTGCAGGCTTGGATGAGGTATAACATCTTCCTCTTGCTGGAAGTGGGAACGTTCAATGCTTTGGTGGAGCTGCTGAACATGGAGATTGAGTGAGTACCGGGCGAAGATGCTTCAGAAAAGGCTCTGGAGCTCCTGGGCAGGAATTTTTCCAGTTTGTGGCAGTCCCATTCCTGGTCTGTCTATCCCTAATCTGATTTCTGCAGCCACTGGAATGACTCTCATTGTTCTGGGTGGATATATAATGTAGGATTATACCTGATTTATACAGAAATTCACTATGAGCCGTGCTGCCTGGCAGCAAATAGAGATGGGTCTGTTCTTCCTCCATCCTCGATTGCACTGTGAACAGGGAACTCGTTGGAGCAATATCTAATTCTGGGGTTTGGCTCTGGTGTGCGTTGCTCGTGGCAGAGTTAAAATGTCTCCAAAGGCCCCTCTGAGGCTGTTTTCCCTCCGCAGTAACAGTGCGGCATGCAGCAGCGCTGTGAGAAAGCCGGCCATCTCCCTGGCTGACAGCACGGACCTGAGGTACGGAGCAGGGCTTGGGAGAAGGGGATGCTCCAGGGGTGAGGAGGGGGACCCCGTGTTTGCTGGGTTCTTTGGCAAGCTGAGACAGGCCAGCAGACATCTGAGGGTGTCCCAGGGCTGTCCCAGCTTCTGCCCCAGCTACACGAGCATCATCAGGTACGCTCAGGTCTGCTCAGCTGGTAAATGTCCCCTGTGCTCTGCCTGCGCAGCAGGCCTGTGGCTGGTGCAGGACATGAAAGCAGGAAAGTATTGGAAAGCAATTTTTTTTCCCCCTGCTTTGACTTGCAGAGACTTTGGGTTTTTTCCCCCAGTGCCTGAGCACTGATCCCCTGGTGTGAGTGGGTGTGTGGAAGTTGGCTGTGGCTTGGGTGCTGGCGGTGGCTCCGTAACTCATCCCGAACTCTGGTGATTTGCCTGACCTGCTTATTTTTTGCAGGGTGCTGCTCAACATCATGTATCTGATCGTGGAGACTGTTCGTCAGGAAGCTGAGGGGGACAAACCTGAGTGGAAGAGCACAAGACAGACCTTCCGAGCAGAGCTGGGTGAGGACCAGGTGCTTGGGGGTTGATGGGATGGGGGTTTCTAGGGCTGAAGAGTGAGAGAGTGAGATGGGTTTTGGCTGTAGACTTCAGTTAATAGGGACTAGCAGTACTGGGTTTGTTTCTACTGGGCTGAACCTTGCTGGTGGGGCAAAAGGGGAATGAGCAGAGGAAGCCAGCCAACCTTTTCTGCTGTATGGGTTCTCTCCCCGGGGAAAAAAAAATGCATATTGGGGCTGTCGTTTCCTCTCAACACAGAGGTGAGAAATTATGGAGGGTACAGGGCCTTGCAAAGGAAGGGAGGACCTGTCCGGAGGTGAGATGAGGATCTCAGATGAGGGGTGCCAGACTGTAAGGGCCGTGGGAGGGCAAAGGGGCTGATGGTCCTTGGGGTGAGGACAGGGACGAGGAATGCCTGACTATCGCTGCCATGTGGTTCCAGGAGCCCCCCTGTACAACAACGAGCCCTTCTCCGTCATGCTCTTTGGGATGGTGACCAAATTCTGCAGCGGCCATGCTCCTCACTTCCCCATGAAGAAGGTGCTGCTCTTGCTCTGGAAGACTGTGCTGGTAAGGAGAGGCCGTGGGGTGTGGCGACACATGTCTTGTGGTTTTTTTGTTCGGCAGAGGACGGAAGTTCTGCCCTCTGAGCTTGCTGTAATCGCTCCATCCTCTTTTTCTGGCATTCAGTCGAGCAGTTTGCACCCTACTGAACCCACCTCCGGGTTTCACCCCAGAGGGGAGTGTTGGATACTGTGTCTGGGGTCTGCATGTGCTGTGGTGTCCCTTGCAGTGCACCCTGGGGGGCTTTGAGGAACTCCAGAGCATGAAGGCAGAGAAGCGGGAGATTCTGGGCCTCCCGCCGCTCCCGGAGGACAGCATTAAAGTGATCCGCAACATGCGAGCTGCCTCCCCGCCCGCGTCCGCCTCCGATCTGATCGAGCAGCAGCAGAAGCGAGGCCGGCGGGAGCACAAGGTGAGGGGACAGCTGGGGTCTGGGCGCTGACTTTGGAGGAGCTTGTCCCCAGGGTATTCACCTGCCTGCTCTTCTCTCTCCAGGCCCTGATTAAGCAGGATAACCTCGATGCTTTCAACGAGCGGGACCCTTACAAAGCTGACGACTCCCGTGAGGAAGAGGAGGAAAATGATGATGATAACAGCCTGGAGGGAGAGACCTTCCCCCTCGAAAGGGATGAAGTGATGCCTCCACCCACCCAGCATCCCCCCAGCGACCGCATCACCTGCCCCAAGGGGCTGCCCTGGGCCCCCAAGGTCCGGTGAGTTGATGGGGCTGACTTTGGGCCAGGCTGTGGGGGGAACTGGTGCGGGTTGGGGAAAGCAGGGGTGTGGGGAAGGTGTTGGGGATGGGGCGGTCCATCTGATGGTCACTTTGGTGGCTGTTTTGTTGGTGGGGTGGGCTCCGCACCATCTCCTTTATCTGACCATGAGGCTTTTCCTGACACCCTGTGCCTGGGGCTATGGTGTACCCAGGCGGCCAGGAAGATGTGACTCTTTCCCTTGTCCCTTTGCTGCAGAGAAAAGGACATTGAGATGTTTCTGGAGTCCAGCCGCAGCAAATTCATCGGCTACACGCTGGGCAGGTGGGTTCTCACAGAGCCAGCCTTGGGGGGCTACTGATTTGAGGGGGATTGTGGCAGAGGCTACCAGGGCACGAGCTGCCGTTGCCCTCTGCTTGGCTGTGAAGAAGGCTGTAGAGCTCGCTGGCTCCTTCTCGGGGTGGTGGTTTCGGACCTGCTGGGGGCGGCTTAGGTTTGCTCCTGCCTGCACCCAGCCTGGCTCTTCCCTTCTCTCTAGTGACACCAACACCGTGGTGGGCTTGCCCAGGCCCATCCACGAGAGCATCCGAACCTTGAAGCTGGTGAGTATGTTGACAAATTCCTCCAGCCCCTCCTGTGGTGTGGGTGCCCCTTCCCCATGCCCCTGCACCGACCACAGCTTGGGGCCAGTGGCGTTTTGCTGACCCCTCTCCTGCTTGCTCAACCCTGTGACGGGAGAGGCCTCAAGTTTTTATGCTGTCCCTCATCTCCCAGGCTGGCTGAGCCCCTTTCCTTGCTGGCTTCATTCCTTTCTTACTGGGATTGTCCCAGAGGTGAGGCCAGCAACCACCACCGTGCCCGTCAACATGGGTCACCGCTGGGACAGGAGTAACAGAGGTCCCTGGAGGGACTTAAAAAGTTGATGGGACCAAGGCTGGGGCTGGTGGCACTGATGGGGGGGTCAATGTGAACCCCTGCTCCCTTCCTGTGCAGCACAAGTACACGTCGATCGCAGAGGTGCAAGTGCACATGGAGGATGAGTACCTGCGCTCTCCGCTCTCTGGGGTGAGCGTGGGGATGAGGATGGGATGAAGCTCATGGGCTGGGAGCTGGGAGCACTCAGTTTTGCCAGGCCTTTTGGCTTTTGGCAGGGCTGGGGGGGTTGTTCTGCTGGGGAGGGAGGAGCGATTTCTCTGGGGCAGAGGGTGGGGTGTGTGGGGAGGCTTCGGGCGGGATCCCAGGGTATCCTGCCCTTGGGGTCGGGGAGCCTGGGATCAGCTCCTGGTGTGAGGATTTCTGCTCTCTCCTGGCACCAGGGGGAAGAAGAAGTGGAGCAAGTCCCTGCGGAGATCCTGTACCAGGGCCTCCTACCAAGCCTGCCGCAATACATGGTGAGCTGGGCAGCACTGGGGGTCCCCTGCACCGTCCCTTTCCAGCGATGCCCCCCAGGTTTTCTTGCCACATACACCTCCCTGTTACTCCCTCCTGCGGTGGGGACCGGGGCCTGTGGCTGGTCCTCCCTTTCCCACCTCTCCCATCTCCCCAGATCGCTCTGCTGAAGATCCTCCTTGCTGCAGCCCCCACTTCCAAAGCCAAGACGGACTCCATCAACATTCTGGCGGACGTCTTGCCGGAGGAGATGCCGTGAGTGACTGTGGAGGGCGAGCGGGGCGGCGGTGGGAAGGGAAGAAGAGGGGGACAGGAGGGTGCCAGGCAGGGTGGTATAATTTGGGCTGGAGCTGTGCTTGAGGCCTCCTTGGGTGATCTGACCGCCTTCTGCTTGGTGGTGTGCCAGGAATTGTGTGTTGCTGCAGGAGCTGGCTGCCGAGAGCCCAGGGGGATGGCAGGGCTGTCCGCTGACAGCTCCGGGGCTGGCAGGGTGCGGACAGTGCCCCAGCCCAAGGATCCCTCTGTGTCCCCCAGGACCACAGTGCTGCAGAGCATGAAGCTGGGAGTGGATGTCAATCGGCACAAGGAAATCATTGTTAAAGCCATTTCTGCAGTGTTGCTCCTCCTGCTCAAGCACTTCAAGCTGAATCACATCTACCAGGTGAGGTGGGCCAGGGTCTGGGTGCCCTGCATGGGGCTTTGGGGTGGGCAGGACCCAGGGCAGGTCCCGTTCACCCGCCTTTCTCCCCAGTTTGAGTACATGGCCCAGCATCTGGTCTTTGCCAACTGCATCCCGCTCATCCTGAAGTTCTTCAACCAGAACATCATGTCCTACATCACTGCCAAGAACAGGTAGTGGAGGGGAGTGCCCGCCTGTGCCCCTGCTGGGTGTGGGGAGGGGGTCCCTGCTTGCTTTTCCCCTCCGTGATCCCTCCCCGGCCATGGCTCTGGCACAGGCAGACCTAGGGAAGCGCCTACTGCAGCTCATTGGTGGGAGGCGTGGGGCTGCATTGCCCCCAGGCCAGGTAGGATCTTGGGGAGCAGCATGGTACCCCCTCTCCTTCCTGCAGCATTTCTGTCCTGGACTACCCGTACTGCGTGGTGCACGAGCTGCCGGAGCTGACAGCAGAGAGCCTGGTGAGTCACTCCCTTCTCTGCCAGGTCCTGGCACCTTGGGGTGCTTCCTAGCGGAAATCATGGGTGTGGGGAGGCAGCAGGGCTCCAGCACCCGGCTCTGGTACCCTCAGCACTCCTGTGCTTGGCCCCTGGTGCTGCTGGGGCTTTGGGGGGGGGGTGGGGCTGGCAGACTCCTGCCTGCATGCTGTGCTTGCACCCCTTTGGGCAAGGGTCCGGAACAGCCTCTCCTTGCCCCTGTTCCAATCTCTTGCCTCACCCTTGCCTCGGTGTTCCCGCAGGAAGCTGGAGACAACAACCAGTTTTGCTGGAGAAACCTCTTCTCCTGTATAAACCTCCTGCGCATCCTGAACAAGCTGACCAAGTGGAAGCACTCCCGCACCATGGTGAGGGCCGGGAACATGCTGGGGCTCAGCCCAGCCCGACTGCGGGGTTGCAGGGGGCCCAGACTGGGAGAGGGGGCTGTGGATACCTTGGGGTGCCCCTTGTGCCACACCCCAGCCCTCGCTGGGGAGTGGGAGGCAAGGGAGGGTGGGTTGAGGGGAAGAGAAAGAGTGTGCACGCTGCACAGAAGAGTTTGTGTGTGACGGGAGGTACCCATGGACCCATCCCAGATGTGTCACCCCTCTGTCCCCGGCTGCTGGGGGCGGCTGTTCCCCGCAGATGCTGGTGGTGTTCAAGTCAGCACCCATCCTGAAGCGGGCGCTGAAGGTGAAGCAGGCCATGATGCAGCTCTACGTGCTGAAGCTGCTCAAGGTACAGACGAAGTACCTGGGCCGGCAGTGGAGGAAGAGCAACATGAAGACCATGTCAGCCATCTACCAGAAAGTGCGGCACCGTCTCAACGACGACTGGGCTTACGGCAATGGTACGTCCTTCGCAGTGGCTGCAGAGCGTCCTGTTACCTGCTGTCCTTCCCGCTCCGTGCAGTGACACGTCTGTGCCCAGAGTTGTCCCTGTGCTGCTTAGGGCTTGTACAGCCCTGAGGTTGGAGTGCGGGGAGGGATTTGGGGTAGTGGCATCGTGGGGAAGAGGGAAAGGGCTGTCAGTGGCTGGTGTTGAAGCTGTTGGTGGCTGCCTGCTCCGTGTGTTGCTCTTTGTAAGGACCTGCAAAGCCTTTTCCCACGGGATTTGGGCTGGCTGAAGGGCCCCCGGCTCCCCTCTAACCCCCTTGTTCCCTCTGCCCAGACCTGGATGCCCGTCCCTGGGACTTCCAGGCGGAGGAGTGCGCCCTGCGTGCCAGCATCGAGCGCTTCAACTCGCGTCGTTATGACCGGGCGCACAGCAACCCCGACTTTCTGCCTGTGGACAACTGCCTGCAGAGCGTGCTGGGCCAGCGCGTGGATCTGCCCGAGGATTTCCAGGTCAACTACGACCTGTGGCTGGAGCGGGAGGTCTTCTCCCGACCCATCTCCTGGGAGGAGCTGCTGCAGTGACAGATGACAGGAAGGCAGGATGGGGGTGCTTTGGGGAGATCTCGAGGCTGGCCTGCTGCCGAGGGGCAGAGGGAATGAGGATTTCTGGGGGTCTGTGGGTGCCTGGATCCCCTGTGGTGGGCTCGGGAAGAGGCAGGGGCTGCGCGGTCCTCGTCGAGATGCCATCCTGCCGCTCTGCCTCCTTCCAGGCTGTGCCAGGCTCAACCCTGAGCTGAGGGTGAGGGTTTGGTGGAGACCAAATTTCCCTTGGGAATCTCCTGGAGGGTGGGGGAGACCTGTGCGTGCCCCTGGTTGATGCTTTCGGAGGCAGCGCTGCCATCCTCCTCCTGCCGCCTGACTAGCCGGGGCTGAGGAGGGGGAGCAGCCGGCAGAGCAGGGCAAAGCGGGGTGTTGGGCGCTGCTGTGGCAGGAAAATAGTTGGTCTCCCTTCCCAGAGCCTGCCTGGGGATGCGGTGGTGGGGTTGGGGATGCTGGGAGGGCGATGGCGGGGAGGTTTTAGGGGCTGTCCTCTCGCTGGTGGGCTGGGGAGGGCTGGAGGCTGCAGTCTTCCCTCGCCCCGCTGGGTGGGGTGGATGAGCTGTACATATATATATATATATATATACATACATCTATTTCCTGGTATCTCTGACCCGAGCGTGTCTGAGCTCTGTCTGTGTCCCTGTCCCTCCTGCCCCTGGGTGGATCCAGCGATGGGGTTGAGCTGGTGCCTGGGGTTCCTTGTCTCGTGTCCTTGACCCCACTCTTCAAGTCCCCTTGGGGGTAGGTTACCTGTCACTGAAAGATTTAATATTTATTTCTCTTTCAGCCAGATGGTGACCTCAGGGGGCTGTGGGCAGTAGCTGGCAGCTTCAGGCAGGCATTTGCCTGTCCCCTTCCCTGAACCCTCCTGAGTTCTGCCCTGGCATTTCTGACACCAGCATCGTCCTGTCACTGGGATTTCTTGCTCCCAGGGGCATCCAACCCACCATCCCCAAAGCCTGCCCTTGGCAGAGCTCACCCTTCCACCTTGCTGTGCCTCAGTTTCCCTGGCAGCAGCAGCCCTGGCCAGCTCAGGTGGGTGAAATCCAGAGAGATTCACCCCGGTTTGAGGGGGCAGAAGCAGGGCAGGGGCAGAGGAGGCTCTTTGCTGCCTATGGGCAGCGGGAGGCTGGGGCAGCCCTGGTTTACTCCCTGTCGCATTGGTGCTGAGCACTGGGATGGGTGGGGACACGGAGCCGGAGCCCAGCGATCCCCTCCAAGGTACTGTGCAGATCTGGGGGATGTGTCTTGAGCAGGATCCGGCCAGGGGGTGCATTGCAGTGGGTGACATATATTTGCAAAGTGGGCCGAGCCCCCCCCCTGCCCCCGGCGTGCTTTCCTTCCACCTAGGGTGCCCCCAGCACCCACCCTGCCACCCAAAACCCAGTCCCGGTGCAGGAGCTGTCCCGGGGAGCCTGGCAGGATGCTCGCAGATGAGGTGTGAGCCGAGCTCTCCATCACACCTCGCTCCCCTCCGCCTGCTCCAAAATGTTCCCCAGCTGTGCCGGGCGATCACAGACTGTGGCTTTTATAGCGCTGCCAGAGCCATAAATAACTTATTAAAAATGTGTTTTATTGTTTATAAATGAATCACAAAATCCTTGCTGGTGGGAGGGGGGCTGTGAGAGCCAGGGTGCCAGATATCCCAGGTGAGGGTGGGCACCCAGTTGGGTGCGTGGGCTGCCTCCCACAGGGGGGCACCCACCGTGGCCAGGCTGTGCCAGGGGTGTCAAGTAGGTGAGGAACAACAGGTCTTGGAGAATTTGGGCTCTGTTTGGCTGAAAACCTTGGGTTTTGGCCCAAATCGGGCTGGACCGGCAGGTTGGGTGCCTCCCCGAGGGTCTGCGATGCCCAGCTGAGGTTCTGCACACACAGACACCCC
>VXBL01009977.1:85548-95769 GCA_013400195.1 Aramus guarauna
TGGTGGGATGGCGGAAGGAGCCGTCCCCGGCGGCTCTGTGGGGAGGACAGCTGTATTTTCTTGCTGCTGTTGCTTCTGTACCGTGGCCGTCTGTCCGTCCGAGCGGGTCAGAGACCCGTGCTACGGAAGCGGGTATGGTGCTGTATGTACGTGGGATGCTCTGGCTTATCAGCATTTAAGGTGGTGGGTGCTGGATGTGCCCTTATCCTCGTGGTCCCATCAAGGAGACACCACCAGGAGACAAAGCGCTCCTCTTTCAGATGGGGAAACTGAGGCACAGGGCACGGACGTAGGTGTTAGGGTTGCGAACATCTCACCAGCTCTTCCTTGGGTGGTTTTGCTGATGGGTTGGTGATGCTTGGCTGGAGGAAGGCAGGGGAGGTGAGGTTGACCCCAAGGAGCCATCTTCATGTGTCCAAAGGGGGGTTTTTCCCCTCCTCCCCACGTGTTTTCCTCTTCTCCCAACCAAGGGCTCTGCAGAGAGTTTTGCTTTCCCTAAAGACACATCAGCAGGAGCTCTTGTATTTCTGTAGCGGGGCTGTGCACGTCAAGACTTCAAGAGATCGGGCTGGTGGCGATCTCTGTACCTGTCAGGACGAATGAAAGGTGACAACGCCGAGAGCGCTGGGGGGGATCGCACAAAAACCAGATGGGCTGTCAAGGCTTCTGGCTTCCCACCGATTTGTTTCGCCTGCTCCGGCTCCCAGCCTGGCTGGGTCGGCTGGTTTAAGGTGTTGTGAGGACCAGTTCGTGCGGGGAACGGGAAGGAGCAGGCAGGAGCAGGGAAAGGGGAAATCAAAGTGCCCAACAGCTTGAAGCACTGCTTGGATCAGCAACATCGTGCTACGGTCTGGGGTGGATGGGTGGAGGGATGGATGGATGGATGGAAAGAGGAGGATGAAGAACAAGGCAGGGTTGGGTAAGAGCTGAACCCAGAAGCATTCAAGCTTTGCTATTGCTGGAGGATGCTTCTAGCACCTGGTTATCTGGGTCAGGAGGGCAAAGGTGGTTGGATGGGACACACACCATGACATTTGGCTGTGGAGAAACTCATCCCTCGGGGCCAGGATTCTGTTTAGGCTCAGGAGACCTTGGTCTTGTAAAACAAACATCACTTCTGGCCTTATCTGGGGGTTTTGTGCCTGGCCGCTGCTGTGTTTCTGCAGAGCCCTGGAGGGATCCCAGCACCCAAACCCATCATGGGTCCTCATCCATGTCACTGGTGCAAGACAGACCAAACCCAGCAGTGTGGGAGGGACATGGAGCAGGTCCAGGGAGCTGAGTGGCCACCAGTGGGGCCAGCCCCATGGTTGCAGTGGCCAAATCCACTTTGGGCAATGGTATCCCCCAAACCATCACGTCCCACTGCCTTTAGTTCTCCAGTGGATGGGACTGTGGGGCCTGCCAGGGTGGTGGAAAGGGTTGCCTTCCCCTCCATGGCCTTGCTGTAGGTCTGGAGATTGGGCATAATTCCTGTCTCCTGGGTTTCTTCCCACCTTCTGCCATCGGCACTTCATCTCCGGATCTCCGGTGCCCTGGTGCTCTGTCCCCGGCGTGACCTCCCCTTCCCGACCCAGACTGCGAAAGGTTTCTTTCTTGCTCGGCCAATGCTGATAAGGAGAACCAGAAACAGCTTTGACCTTTCAACTGCAAATCTCCCTGTGAGGACCTGCAAACTGTTCCCTATCTCAAAGGTCCCTTGATAGGAAATAAAACCGGTGCTATTGAACTTTTCAGCATTTTCACCCCCAAAAAACCTCTTAGGCACTCAAAAAAATCTCACCTGAAGAGCATTGGGTGGTTTTAACCTTGCTGAGTAACTGGGCCAGCACATGCAACTCATGTAAGTAGTGTCTTGGGTTGATCAGTGATCTGGAGTGTTGGTGATCTGCTCTCTCCTTCCCTTTTGGCTGCTGCAGTCACCTCTGGAGACACACTGGTGGGGTCCAAAGGCTTTGGGGGAAAACGTAGCATCTCCATTCCTCTTCTCTGAGAGTGAGGGACCCTGATTCCTCTGAGAGCTTTACCTCTGCCGGCCTCAGGAAAACTGGGGTCAGATGGACGGGCCATCATGGATGAGAAGTGATGGTGCAAGTTTGCGTGAGACGAGCTCATTGGGAAAGGAGGATTTAACCCTGGGATTTCTGCAGATACACGATGAACCTATAGAAGCAAATCTCCATCCTTGCCTTCTTTCCCATCCCAAAGTGGCGTGGTCCAGCTCTGCTCTTTGGGCCACCACTATTATAGGAAGGTGGTGGCTGGAGGTTTTGGAGCTCATTAATTGCTTTGAGCAAGTTAATTGGTATAAACACAATAGTGGTAGGTGCAGCAGCTCTGCAAAAGGGAGCGTGCTGGGCTCCGAGGGGAGGCTGGGCAGAGGGCCTGCGTCTTGGTGGATGCTTGGACCCCGGTAACTGCGTTAAGGTTTTTGGGACCACGTTCCCCTTGCTGCAGCGTGGAGGTGGGCTGTGTCTCGCTGCGTGTGAGCCCACGGGGTGAGGAGAGCGGTGTGCCGTGACACCTTCCCCGAATACATCCCCACTTGGTTTCCACGACTTGAGCTTTTCCACGTTGGGGTTTTCCCGGCATTGGGTGTTCATCAATAATAGCTCTATGGAACGGAACATGGGGCTGTCCCAGGTGATGCAGAGCCTGAGCATCCCACAGAATCAGGCCCTAAACACCGGCAGGCTCCCTGGTTTTCCTCTAATACTAACCCTACGTTGTCCCTGCTGTTGGTTAACTCCGTTAATGGGATCTGAGCTGGTTCAAAGCCTTCGGAGCAGCAGGGGGGGAAGCTCAGAGCAGTAAGTGGAGGCGACCTCTGCCAAATTGGAGTAAAAGATGTCTTCCTCCCTCTCCCCAAACAGCCCACAGCATTTTCACATTAAAACTCTGTGCACAGAGTAGTTGGGGAAGAAGAAACGGCCAAGATCAGCCCTTTCTGCATGGACCTGAGGGTAAAAGGGGCTGTTGTGTCCCGAAACGGGGTGAGGGCTCCGCAGCTGACCACGCGTGGTCCAGTGCCTGGGACAGGATGCTCCCAGAGGGATTGCCCAGAGAACCGTGAGATCCCAGGATGTGCAGCCTATGCGAAAGTCATCAAATCCAAAGGTAATTTGGGGGAAAGTGAGTGTTTTAGGGGGTTGGGTCAGAGGAAAAATTATGATGTAGTCTGGGCACCACGTTCCTCATTTGAAATGGGTAGAATGGGCCATTCTGGGGGGGGGGAAGTGTTGATTGGTGATTATTTTTGTTGTTGTTGTTGCTGCTTCTTCTGAGCATCTTTGAGGTGGTCTTCCTCACCCCTGCTTGGCTGTGCAGAGCCCCGTAAGCTGGAGCAAGGAGCTGGAGAGGGGTCCCACATGGCGGAGGGAGCTGGGGATGGAGCTCCTTGCGCTGGGCACCTGGGAAGGATGTGGGTCTCTTGGTGCTGGGGTCTTGGGGGACCCTACATTGTGTCGAGGGGCTCCGTACGAGGAGCTTTCATGGGGACAGAAGTTCTCTGAGCACAGAGGTGCTCAAACAAACTAAATGTTAGCAACCTGGGTGACCATCGTATTTGGGGCTGGAGCTGCTAATTTGGGTAATACAGATCCAAGCACGTCCACTGGTGGAGTTACCCCGTGAGCAGGATCTGACCTGCACCAGCAACTCCCCTTTGCTCCCCTCCTTCCTTCCCAGCAGTGTCTCTGTCTGTCCCTCCATCCTTCCCTGCTCCCCGTTTTCGGGAGGACGTTGCTGGGGCAAGAGGAAACAGGGCCCCTACCCTTCTCCTGGGGACACGTGTGACCGGTGGGACGGTGCTGCCTGGTCCACAGGCCAGGGTTTAATGGGTCCCACCTGGCTCCCAGGTGCAGCGTGCCCTGCGGCAGCCCCCGCTGCTCTTCCCTTCAGCTCCTCAGGGGGAAGTCGATTCAATAACTTCACTGAGGGCATGAGCGCAGCGGAGCCGGCCGAGGCTTTCCTCGGCATTAACCCCGCTTCCTCTGCCGTGCAGAGGAGTCACGGTTGTTAGCCGAGGCCGGCGGCAGCGGAGGGGAGGCAGAATACCCCTCTCTGTGTCTCTGCTCCCCAGGGAGCCAAGAAGGGGGTGTCCCATCCTCACGATCCAACCCAAACCACGCCTGGGGACCTGCTGATCCGGGCAGGGGATAAAATTGCGTGGGAAGCTTAACTGGCCGCAGGGAGTGATAACGTGGCTGTAGCGTCTTTTTTTGCTGTTTTGCTGCAGCTCTGTGTGTTTGCTCTCCATCCCTCTGGCACTGCAGCATCCTCTCTGCCCGTTGGACCTGTCCAGCCAGCAGCACCCACCAGCCCGGGCAAGAGCACGACACCGAGAGCAGATGCTCGGGGCTGGGGGGCGGCGGATGGGATTTTGCAGCATCCCCTCGCTCCTGCCCTGCGTCGCATCCCCCGCGGGATGCCGCGGTCCCTGGCGTGGAGGCGATACTGGGGAGCTGAATGCGGGAGCGCTTTTCTGCGGAGGAAGGCACAGAGCATCCTCTGTGTCCCTCTGACTTGCAGTAATTTCATTAACTTGTTTCATTCAAAGGAAGCCAGACCCCAGCAGCGCCGGACACTCTGACCCTGTCGAGGCTGCGATGTCTTGAAGGCTGAAATCCATCCTTTCATTGATTCCAGCAGGGCCATCTCCCAGCCCAGCCGATTCTCCTTGGCTGTGCATGGAGGATTAATTCCCCCTCCCAGACACACTTTTGCCCACTCACGTAACCATTTGGGGGGGGGTGGGGAGAAATGCAGCAGCCTTTTACCAGCTGCTCAAGGCTGCTAAGTTTTACCCTAGGAAGGAGTGAGGGGTTATATCCACCCCCAAAGGGGGACGAAAGGGCAGCAGGAAGATCCTCCCTGGGTGGGAATGGGGCAGAAACTGCATTTGCTATAGGAAGAAAAACACGTTTGCTCTGCGGGAATCAGGTGCAGGAGTTGTGCAGCAACAGGAGATGCATCGTCCCACCACCCCTTTGCTTCTTGCTGGGACACCTCCGCCTCGATGGGACCCGATGTGCTGTGACATCCCCCTTCCCACGAGAGCCCCCATCCCATGGGGCAGCTCGGTGGGACACACCAACCAGCTGGGTTTGGGGTGATGCTTTTTTCCAAGGCACCCGCTGCCGGCTCCGGCTTCTGCCGGCCCCGCAGGAATGCGCGAGGGCACCTGGAGGCACAGCCCCTGTTTGTTGTTTTAATAAATACGGAGCAGACGGATCCGGCGTGGGATAGCTCTCCTCTGAGGAGCTGGATGGGCTGGGAGGGAGGCAGAGCAGGGAAGACCCCGGTGGAGGGGCTCAGCCCCATCCTGAGCTGCTGTCAATCACTGTCATCAGCTGTCCTGAGGCAGGGTGACTGACAGCAGTGATCCTGTTCAATAGCTGCTGTCTCCTGTTTTCTTCTTGGTTTAGATGTTGAGGGCTAAGCCCAGCTCCTGAGAGGTAGCAGGACATGGGGCAGGGTCCTTGGGGTTTGTTTTCTTGGCGGCTCCCTGCAAACATCTTTCCTTCCTTCTCCTGCAGCCCGTAGAAGAGGAGGAGGAGGAGAATGAGAACGAGGAGGGGGGGTCCCTGCCACGCTGGCTGCAGAGCCCAGCGCAGGTTCCTGTTCTCCCCACTACCCTATTCCATGAGTCCATCTCAGGACCTGCAAGAAGACAGGAGGTGAGTGCTGTGCCCTCCCCAAACAAGCAATCCCTGGGGTAACTCCCCAATGCCTCCCTGGGGTGCACCCCAATGTGTTTTACCCAGCCTGTAGGGTTGGTGCCCCAAAGGGACCCGGGCTCTGTGCCGGTCCCAGCATCTGAAGGCATTGGTCTCCAAACCCCATCCTGGCTCCCAGGGCCTCCCATCAGTCCCAATTTCCTGTGGACCCTGGTGATAAGAGGCTGATCCTCAGTCGTGGAAATCTGATGCTCCAGTGTCAGGGAATGCAGGTCCTGGGGGACTGTGGAAATGCAGCTGAGAATGAGCAGATCTTGCTGCTTTCCCTCCTTCTCTCTACCAAAGAAATAAATCCCTTTGGAGGATGGAACGTGGTCTTCGTGCTGCTCTCCAGCATTGTGGCTGGACTGCATCCCCCTCATTTCTGCGTGGTTAAAAGCTGCCAGACATACCTGCGCCCACTGAAGTACCCAATAAATAATGTGTTTGTCATGATTTAATGTCATCCTTTTTTTTTTTTTTTTTTTTTCCAGGCTTTCCTGTGGTTGCTGAAGTTTCAGGGACTCGCAGATCCCACCTGCTCCCTGGTAAGGTTTGAGTCAGGGATTGCAAAGCAAGGCTCTGCCTGGTTTTCCATCCCTCCCCTCATCTGGGGTCTGGCCTGGCCATGCCCAAAAGGAGGGAGAAACCTGAAAATCTCTCTCCCAAGCTGGTCTGGGAGCCCGTATTGGGCAGGTGGTGGGTGCTGTGGCTTTTGCCAGATCGAGGTGCTGGTGGGATACTAGTTTTGCCGGGCTGGGAGGGGATGACTTGTATCACACCAGCCCTGCATCTCGCTGCTCTCTGCACAGCGTGGACCAGAGGAGCTGAGCAATTCTGGATTATTTATCCCCATCCTTTACCAACCCGGCTCAGGATACATCCCTTCCCTGACCTCACCCCATGCCTGCACCCCAGTGCTGCGGTGTCCCCTGCCTGCAATGTGACATCCCTCTGCTCTGCTGGCTCTGGGGCCTTTGTCCTCCCAGCTAGTTTAGAATTTGGGACAAATTTCTCCTTTTTCAGGTGTTCCTGTGCATTTTTACCAGGTGTTTCAGCCTGGAGCTGTAGACTCAGACCTGATCACATTGGAGGGAGACCATCTCCCGGTTTTCTTTCCCAAGCAGGAACTGATTCAGGTCTGGGACTGCCCCATCCCAGCTGCTGGTCCTGGAGGGCAAAGGGAAGGTGTGATGCTGAGGCAGGAGAACCAGACATCTCCAAAAGTCCACTCCGCTGTAGGTGGAGTGCCCTGCGTGAAGGACTGTAAAACCAGAGCTGATGCAAACCCAGAAATCGCACTGATTTAGTGGAGCTGGTTTCTAGATTAGTTTGTAGCCGTGTGCCAACTGCTGCAGCGATTGAACTAAACTGATTTTCTTGCGGCATTCCTCGTTTGGGAGTGCTGGCATTGGCCACTTTGCTGCCGCTCCGGCCTGGCAGTTTAATTCCGTATTCCCATGGGATTGTACGTGGGTTAAGGAGTCTGTTTCTACCCCAGATGGTAGGTCAGGATTGGGATGGCAGCTCCAGGGTTTGTCTTGCCTCTCCTGCTTACAGCTCCTATAACACGGGGTCCCTGCACGTGGCCCCGTCCCCATGGTAAGGGACAGCTGGGGTCTGTGCGAGGGCTGGGGGGTATATTGCAGCACCAGGACCGAGCGGGAAATTTGGGATCTGCATCACGCTCATGTCTGGACTCTGTTGGGCAGAAACATGGGCAGCGCACGTGAGTTCAGAACAGAGACCATTGCGGAAGAAATCCCCGCTAAGCAGCCAAGAGCCTCAGTTTTTTCCACCCAAATAAAGTCTCAGCCAGAAAATGGGCTGTATCCAGGGCAACGCCGATGCCTCGCAGCTTGGGTTTGCTGAGATCCAATCTGGGATGCCTTTGGACCCGCACAGGGGTAGGATGGCGCTGGGCATCACTCCAGGATCTNCCTCCCTGCCCCCCGCCCCCGAACCCACCACGGGCACCTGCCTGGGTCAGCCTGGCGTCGCTGGAGGGGAAATGGCTTCTCCAGCCCTGGCTGTCCAAGCACAACATGCTCGGGCTCTAAACATCGCTAGATCAGGCTATTGCACTTGAAAAACTTCCTTTTTTTTATAAAGGAGCTGATGGGAACAAGGTGCCTGTGCATCCCTGGCTGTAGGTACCCGATTCCCTCCGGCACCTTGGACATGCCACAGCCTCCCCTTCCCTTCCCTCATTAACGCAGTGAAATTATTTAATGCCTTTAACATAATTAATTAACACATTGCAATCCTAAACTGCTAGAAGCTGTCTGGCCTTGCAATTTATCCTTCCACTTGGCCATTAATGCCTCCCTCCGGGCAATTATAAAGCAGAAAAATGCTGCAAACCTGAGCCCTGCACTGGAGGAGAAGGAAAAATCAAGGCAGAGGACCTGCACGCATTAATATAATTAACCCACCGCAATCCCAAATTGCTTGGTGGCTGCCTGGCTCCATAACGCATCCTTCCACCAAGCTGTTAAGGTGACCATAGGGTCTATTAGCACACACGCGTGTGCAAGGCTGCTGTGTTGTCCACGTTCCCTGCTTTTTGGAGGTGATTTCCCTCCCGGCATCATCTCCCCAGATGTGTCTCACTCCTCAGTTTGCCACCCGAAATCGTGGCGGTCACTGTAGGATTATCCGCCCCTGTTCTGTACTTACCTGTGCTTACACCAGTTGTGTAACTGGGAGAGGCAATGACCTGGTGTAATGAGACAGGAAGAGGGGCTCGCTCGCTCTCGTGGGATCCCTTCCTGGCTGGTCCTGGGGTAAATCAGGAGTAGGGTCCCTGCCCCTCTTGAGGGGGGGACCCCTGCGTTTGCAAGTACTCTGCCTCAGCCACATCCTGCTCACGCGGCAGCTGAAGACATCCCTTGCCAATCACCCTTTTTTTCCCCCTTTTAACTTCTGACCCTTGGAGTTTATCCCAGTGGCGGTGGCTCCCCCCAAACCCCCCCACAGCCCTTCTCCCCCACCCCACGTGTGCCAGCTGCCACTTTACCTGCAGCTCCCACAGGATCTCTTCTGCCTCTCTCCTCCCTTGTGTTTGCAGACGGATGTCCCCAGCGCTTGGCCTGTCCCCAGCCTGACGCTGCTCCCCACGATCCACATGGATAAACCCTCCTGGGATGCTGGATAAAGGAGGGTGGAGTCCCAAGGGCATGGATGGGGCAGGGAGAGGAGACTCGGAGCAGGGTTCGCTCCAAGATGAAGGACCTGACTTCTTTCAGCCGTGGCTTTTTCTCGTTGGTGCTCTGAGCTGATTGCATAAAGCTGCTTGGTGAGTGACTGTTTGGGATGTATCTTCCCAATTCTGCCTGGGGCAGGGTTTTTGGAAAGGAGCTGTCTGGGCTCAGAGTCCGACAGGGACCTGCTGGCTGCCCCCCCAAACACAGAACACCAGTTTGGCTCCCAAATCCCCTCTGCTGCCCTCAGCCCCTCACCTCCACTGGTGCCTCAAGGTCCAGCCCCAGCTTTCAGCTTTACCAGGACCATTTCAGCCACTGGCGCTGGTGAGAGGCTCAGGGACCGAGCACCAGCAGAGGCCCAGCAAACTCATCAAAGCTGGCACCCAGTGCTTGGACACTGCAGCTCGCTGTAGCCTTGGATTTCAACCTCAAACTTTCCCAAGGAAGGAAATTAAGCCCCAGGCACGACACATTTAATGTGCTGGCAGCACTAATCCTGTTTGTAAACACTCCCGCGAGGGATGCACAGCTCTGGTGCTTGGCTGAGACCCTCGGCTTCCCGACTGGACCACCCCGATCCCTTCTGCCAGCACACACCTCCGATGCGGGGCTGTCTCTTGCCCTCTAACACCCAGCAGTTTTGCAGGATACAGGTGATCCCTGTAACAAGACAACACAGAGAGCTCAGCGTTCCCAGTGCTCCCAGTATAGACACACCGCGATTCCCCGTGGAATCCCCCTGCAAAACCCCACTGTGCCAGGAGCTGGGACCTGCAGCCTGTGCTGGTTTTTTCCTGGCGCGGAGATGTGCAGGTCGTGGTCCCACACTGTCCCCCCGTTTTCCTCCCGGGGTGCCCCCTCTGCGTGCAAACAATTAACAAGCCCCAGTTAACGGGGTGGGGGGCAGATCCGGACCAGCCCAGTGAGGGATTTGGGGCCTTTTGGGAGCCTGGAGACCCCCCCAAAGGGCCGGCGATGCCCAAGCCCGTAAATCAATGCCGGCCACTAAGCCAATGGGAGAGCGGCTGCTGCATCGTGTGAGTAGCTTGATGCGGCTCAGCCAATGGGCAGCTGGTTTTTTGCATATGTGATGAAAGGATAATTAACGGCTGGGGTTTCCCGCCCACGCCGTGGCCCCAAATGGGAGATAAAAGGGCTGTGGGGAGCACAGTGGTTTGTTGTTGTTCCTTGTGTTATGGTAGGGCTGAGACAAAGACCTTGTGGGCTACAGCCCTTCTGGTGATGGGGACCCCCCCCCCCCAAAAGGCGCGAGGGGGGGGGGGGCGGGGGGGGGGCCC
>VXBL01009977.1:102397-132893 GCA_013400195.1 Aramus guarauna
GGGAAAGCCAGGCTTAGGAGCCATTTCACCAGCGGAGGAGGCAATAAGGTAAATGAAGGCAGCCCCCTCCTCCCCGAGGCACAGGGGTGATCCCCGTGGCCAGGAGGGGGAAGATGGGGTCCTAAATGCATCTCCCTGTGCTGGCAGCACCCTCACCATGCTCCAAGCTGCCAGGGGCTGACCAGGGAGTCATTCACCCCTCTGCTCCCTGCAGATGTCTGTCCATCCGGGCTTGTCCGTCTGTCCCTCCCTTCCCAATAGTCCTGCCTGGGTGCCCCTGCCCAGCTGTGGTGCACTTGGAAATCCAGGCTCTGCCGCATCTCTCCTGGGAAGGACTGCTCCATCCTCACCTGCTCCCTCCAAACCTCCCTGCTGTATTTTTCCTCCCTAAATTTCAACTTTCGTCCTTTAAAAAACCTCGGCGATGCCTCCCCCACACCGGTCCCCCTCCCTTGGACCAGTTCTATGAATGAATGGTTGGTGGCCCTGTGATGCCATTTCCATGGTGACAGATGGCAGCCGAAAATGCGGGGATCAGGGTCACATGAGAGCAGCGGTAAATTCAGGCAGTTATTTATAGGCTGCTGCTCCAGCGTTTATGGAAATGCGTCTGTCTTCGACTGTGGTATCAGCCCTTCACTGGCTCTCCGGGGCACTGCTCTTCCAGGAGAGACATTACTCATGCTCTGCTTTAATCCAGACTGTTCCTGCTGCTCAGGCTGGTGTCGGAAAAGTACCGGGCTCTCAGGGTTTGGGGTACTTTTTTTTTTTTTTTTTTTTTGAGCCTGAGTCTCTGGATCAGCCTCAGCCAACTGTGGCTGTAGCCAGAGCTTCTTGCATTTGCCCATGGCACCTTCTGCGCTGATCACTGGCACTGTCTGCAGTGTGACAGCCTGGGCTATACCCTGAAATTTTGGTCCTGAGTGTGCATGTTCATGGCAGATCCCAGATCCAGCCAGGTCTGGTCTTTTTTTTTTTTTTAGCTCTGATACAACTGGGGAATCTTTCTGTGCCTCGGTTTACCTACTGGCACCGTGCTTTGGTGATGTGTGGCCAGCCAAAGGGAGATCTTTAAATCCTCAGGGGAGGATTTATGACACCTCAATGTGTCACTGAGTCACCCGTGACCCAGGAACTCGAGTAGGCTCATCCCTGCTCCCCGTTGAGATGTGCAGGATCAGGGGAGCTGAATGGCTGGTTCAGCCCCTCTTAATAAGGTTGCTTGGTTTCCCTTTGCTTAAGACCCCTTTAATAAGGTCACTCGATCTTTTGTTTAATCTCTGGGTGTGCAGAGAGCTTTATGCTGCCGGCATTTGCAGCCCGCGGGCTCTGGCAGCTCCCCTTCCCCAGCCCTCCCAAGCTTGTACCCTTCTCCCCACAGAGACAGGGCCAGGATGCAATAAAAATCTCCATCTTTGGAAATTAGGAAGTTTTCTCGTGCCTGCAGACAGCAGGGCCTTCCTCCCATCGCCGGGCTCTTCCCAGTGCATGCGACGAGCCCGATGCTGCTCTGCACAGAGGTGGCCGTCACCTCGCAGCCAGGGGAGTCCATTGTACACCATCCCTGCATGGGGTTGAATTTCACAGAGAGAGAAGCTCCTCCACACCTTGCAATGTCTCCTGGCCTCTCTCCCCCATGGCTTTGTCCCAGACCGCGTCCAGGTCCCTGCACAGTCATGAGGGAGTGGAGCAGGGATGTCCCCACAAGGCTCTGGGTCCCCGTGGAGGTGACATGCGGTGCACGTTTCTCTCTCCTTGCTCATTAATCCCTGCCATCGCCTTCCCTGTATGTCCCCACAGGAGGGAGCAGGGGACCCCATCGATGTCCCGGCTGCGATGGCTCCAAGTCTCATCTTCCTTTCCCAGCCTGGGCTTTGCATCCTTCCCCTCCATGTTTGCTTCTCCTATCGACCAGAAAGCGTGATCCATGGGAAGGACTGCAACAAGATACCACGTTTAAACCGCAGAAAGCATTAAGTCTTCAGAGATGTCACAAAGGCTGACCTCAAACCAGAGGAGCCCCTGGCAGGCTTTGACCTGCACCCCGTCTCTTCCAGGCTGGCTCACATCAGCCTCAGACTCCCCTCACCCCTGCCAAGGTGCATCAGCCCCCGTGAAATGTGCGGAGATGTCCCAATAAACCACGCAGACGCTGGGGATTTTGCACGGTAGTAAATCATGAGCCTGATGTACCTCTTCCCCTTCGAGTGCCATGTCGAGCTGCCTTACCCCTGCCTGGGATGGGTAAAGGCGCAGGTTTAATGGAGTGTGGCCTCATTTCTCCCCGGGGGGGAAGGAGGGAGAGTTACGACCGTCGCTCTTGCACTCAGGCGCTGGATCTCGGTGCAGGCGCTGGCTGAGCTCCCAAGTACCTGGGAGAATTGATCATTTTGTGCCTAATAGGCTGGAAAGGGAAACGGGTCCAAAGGCCAGAAATGTGCATAAATGTTGAGATCCGGGAGCTGGAAGGAGCGTGGATGTCTGAGTCCTCTGGGGTGTGTCTCTTCCAAATGTGGTTTTCCTCCTGTCAGGGTTTCTCACAGGCCCAGGAGCTGGATACCGGTACCAGTAACACACTGGTTAGAGAAATGCCTCCAGGCTACACTGCTGGGGTTTGCATGGGCTGAATTTGGGCTTTCAGGACCCAGAGACCTTAATCATTTCCATCAGGTACTGAATCAGCAATGAACTCCTTTGAAAACTCCTTTTCCCCACCAGTAAACTAACCCAACACCCTCTGGCTTTCCCGATGAACCCAATTAGATGTTTTCTGAGGGCAGGACTCTCGGCAGCACTGGCTAAAAGGGAGGGCTGATCTCTACAGGTGTGCCCAGGCTCTTTGCTCGTCACACCACAGTTACTGCATCAAAGCAGCCTAAGTGGCTGTGATAAATTAAGCCCAAGAAGCTGGATTTGGGGTCTGTTTGCCCTGAAGAGCTGTTTGTGCATGTGCGTTTCTGTATTCTTCCTGATAAAATATCCCACCGTGTCCTGCTGGGATGGGGAGTGGTACCCCTTTTGCCTGCCGAATTTCACTATCAGCATTAAAGGCAGGTTATTAAATGTAAATACCTCACCCTCCAAAGCCGACACACGCCCCAGCCCATGCTGCTCCTGGGCCCAGCTTTGGCCCAAGAGGGAACTGGCGTGGCTCGAGATGTGGCATCTTCTGATCCCAGCGTTGGGTCTGGGGTCCATGAGCATCACCGGGCTTTGGGTGAGGTCTGAGCATCGCTGCCTTCAAAAGGCAGGC
The DNA here is from genome assembly GCA_013400195.1 of Aramus guarauna. Lineage (NCBI taxonomy): Eukaryota > Metazoa > Chordata > Aves > Gruiformes > Aramidae > Aramus > Aramus guarauna. The sequence continues at coordinate 105,651 of VXBL01009977.1, forward strand.
TCTGGATTTGCACCTGAGTTATGGGGAGAAGAATTTGGGTCCTGACCGCTCCTCCTGTCTCCCTTTCTCCCTGTGTGGTCTGAGACAAAGCAGCTCCTCTAATATATCAAACTGTTCTTGGAGGAAAGGGGTGATCAACGCTCCCCTCTCCCTCCCCAGGGCAGAGCCACAGCAGTGCCCAGGAGAGCACCTCTGGCGCTGCCCTTTTCGGGCTGGGGGGCATTAGAAAGTGGGGGTTTGCCTTTCCCCGCAGCGCCAGGGTAAAAGCTGAACCCACCCCTTCTGCCAGGGCTCACTGCTATTTTTTTCTTTACGCAAGAACCCCCCTCAGAGATGTGTGTGAGTGGGGGGGGGGTGGCCCGGCACCCCAGCTTTGACGTGCAGCCCTGGTGACTCAAGCCTGCGTCAGGGGCTGCGTGTCCCTTCTTATTTATTATTTTTTTTTTCTTTCTCTATTTCTTTCTTTCTTTTTTATTATTTTTTCCCCGGAGCCGAGCGGAGTTACCTCCTCCTCGGCGAAGGGGAGCGGGGCCGAGCCCAGCGCGCATCCGCCGNGGGGGGGGGGGGGGGGGGGGGAAGCAGCGGCGGAAGGAGAGCGGCCGCCCGGTGCGCAGCCAGCGGTACCCGCGGAGCTTCTCCGCCCGGTTCCTTCCAGCACCGGTAACCGCTTACCGGCCCCGCCGGCCGGTCTCACCCCCCCAGCCCGGGGAAGGGGAGGGAAACCTGGTCAATTTCCCCCGGGACTTGGTCAATTTCTCCCGGGAACGGGTCAGTTTCAGCCTCCCCGGGAGCCGCCGGGCAGCCGCCGCCGCAGCGCCGAGGTAAGGCTGGTCCCTTCGCTCCCCGCCCCGGGGTCCCGCTGCCGGGGGTCTCCCCGCCCCACCGGGTGCTTTGTTTGCCCCCTCCCCACCGCTGCCGCCGGGGTTGTTTTCGGGAAGGAGCTCAGGGCTAAGCTGGGAGGGGGGGGACGGACGCACCTAGGTCTGGAGCCATCAGGCGTGGCCCTAAGGGTGGTGGCATCGAGGGCTGTGGGGGACATTTAGAGACCGTAGTCGGCTTAAACCAGCCCGGGGAGGCTGGGGGTAGCCACCGGGGGGGGTGGCACTGGCCACCTAGCTGAGGTTGGTGAGGGGCTCGTCCCTTCCAAGCCGCTGCCTGAGGATGGGTAGAAATGCAGATTGACCTTGACAGTAACATTGGGAGAGGTGAAAGCATTTGGCTGCATTGAGTATTTCCTTCCTGGTCCCCAAAGTGTTGGGGGGTTATTCTATTTATTTATTTATTTACTTTTTTTTTTTTAATGCTGCCCCCTGAATGTGGATGACTGGTTTTGAGGCAGAAAAATGGGGCTTGGGGTCCTGGTTTTGTGTAATTCTCAGTATCGGGTGCAGGGAGTCCTTACTCCCTTCTGTGCATTTACTGCATCACTGGATGTGCCCAAAGGTGCATGTTTCGGGCTGGCATCTTGGCCAGGTGCAGATTTGCATCGCTCCGGGGACGTGAGGCTTAGACCTTCTGAGAAATCCGGTCCCAGCTCTTTGTAAAGGACCCAGAAGGTGAAATCCTTCTGCTTCTCAGATCATGCCTTGTGTCTGAGGCACCTGAGGTTTGAATCCATCAGGAGCTGATGCAACTATTTCTGGTCTTGGTAGGAAAAAACCCAAAATGCCACGGCAGCTGAGCTATTCTCGGCAGGGCGTAGAGTTTCTTGCGAATATCTCTCTGGAGGTGTCGGGACTAGGTCAAGGAACCTGGATGGTGGTTTGAGTGCTCGGAAGGGAAATAAAATGTGCGTCTGAGCTGTCCTCCAAGATAAATTGGAGACAGCTCCTCTAGAATCAATAGGAATAAAAAGGTTTGGTTTAAATCTGGAGTGACTTCACTGCTGCTTCAGGCTTGCACAGAGCAGGAAATCTGGAGTTATACCAGAGCCAAGCCAGAGTCACGAGGATCAAATGTACCCTAGATCAGATGCTGACCTACGCACATCCAGGCTAAATCATTGCCTTGAGGAGGGACTCTGATTTTACCCCATCCTGGGCTGCATTTGGACTGTTTGTTTACAAACGTAGCAGCAGCTTCATGAATTGCAATAGGGAAAAGCAGAGCTTGCAGAGGGATTTGGATGCTGCCCATTCGCTGCCTTTTAGGATAAACCCGGACTGGTTTTGGGTTCAGTCGCTAACCTTCAGCTGGAGTGGGTGAGTTAACAGGGATCACTGAGATCTAGCTGGAAAAAGATCATCTGGTGAATCAAACAGCGCCCTGAAGGAATCATCTGACTTTGGTACAGTGTCACGCTCTTGCAGCTCATGTATGTTTTCATGATACTAAATGAGGGATGAAAGACCAAATTCGATGAATCAATGGGCTCATACACTTCGTGACAAACCCAAGTGCCAAGGCTTCCCCTCCTCCGGTGCTGTTGTGTCTGTCTCATGACCCATCTGCAAAACTGCCCTTTCCGGAGGTTTTGTGGTACCTATTGAAGCAAAGAGTCGCTGTAATGTCACAACCTGCCACGGGGCGCAAAAAAACCCTGAGCTGGGGGTGGTGAGAAACGCACCCACCGCTGGGGTGGGACGGGTGGCAATGGCTGGGGTAGCCCCACCTCTGCTTGCCTTTACAGGAGCTGGGGGTTATTTATAACATCTGGGTGCTTTTGCTGGCAAAAGCCACTTAGGTAGGTGTAAGACAGAAGCGGAGGCAGCTCTGATTCATCAGCCAATGTGAACCGCTCTTGTGTCATGACGCTAAAGCAGGCCTGAGCGTTTGCATGGGAAGGATGTGTCGCAGAGCATCTCCAGCTCCTCCGGCGGGGAAATGCCGGGTGCATGCCGCTGTGCTGCTCTCAACCCCACGCCGGAGCCGGGAGCTCGGTTTCCAGCAAAGCTTCTTGCGGGTGCTCTTGTCCTCAGGTGCTCCCCCATCTGCTCACGCTGACCCTGTCCAAAGTTTGTGCCTCTCCACACGTGGGTGTAAGGGAGGGAGCACACCGGGATGCAGCTCAGCTGGTGGGACTGAGTCACTGGGTGTCATCTCTGCAGGGTGGTGAGAGCCTTGTGCTAATTAACAGGGATCATTTAAAGAAGGGGAGAGAGAGAGGGAGCAGCCCTAATGAGCCCAGATGGCAAAAAACTTCCCTGTGGAGCCAAAGAGGATGAGCAGGGATGAGCAAGCTCCGGCACCGGATAGCTTTAGGATGAAGGCATCCTGCACTGGCCTTGGCTCATGGAAGGGACATTTGTGTGACAGAGGCTGCAGGAAGGTCCTTGGAGCAGGGCTGGGGGGATCTGAGCTGCAATGCTTCTGTGTCGGGCAAAAATCTCTTCTCAGGGCTTTGAAGCAGAGTTTGGATGCTGCTGGGAGGGTCCTGCCCTTGGCCTCTTGCAGTTCCTAAGAGCGAGATACCTCCCGAAGGACCCACTCTGCGAGGGTGATCCCTCTCCCATGGCAGAGGCACTCCTGACTGTGGGGAGCAGCAGGTAAGGGCCTGGAGCCGGTTTTCTCATGATTTGGTCTCAAAGCTGGGGTGTGCATCCAGGGCTCCTTCTCTTTGCTGTATATAGACAGAAAGTGGGAGGGATGCTCGTTCCTTCCCTCTGCCTCTCCTCCCCGACCTCTCTGGTTTCTGGGTGACCTTGGGTCCGTCCTTTCCTCTCCCTGCCTCGGTCTCCCCATCTGCACCAAACAGCCCGGCCCTGGGTACCAGGTTTCCCTGGCCCCGTGCATGTTGGGGAGGGTGGGGAGCTGCAAACTGATGCTGAGATCTCCCAACCCAAACCCAAGAGTGGCCTTCCACCTCCTGAAATCCCTCTGTGCCTCTGGCCCCTTTGCTCTTCCCTCCTTTCCCTGCTCTGTGACCTTGATGGAGAGAGCTGGACCTTCCTGGGCCAGGAAGCTGGATGCTTCACCAGGAGCATCTTTCTAGGAGCTGAGGGGGATTTGCCTGGAAGCCAAGCGCAGCGGGGTCGCGGCTGAAGGAGGAGAGGTGGTGGGGTAGGGAGGGACCAGCAGAGTCTCCATGGTTTACATATTCATTTTGAATTCATGCAATCTCAGCCTCTGTTTTTTTTTTTCTTGCCTCAGTTTCCCCTTTATAGATGCAAACAGGGTATAAATGTAGAATTTGGACACAGGAGAGGAGAAATCTCCCCCCATCCTTGTCCTTCAGACCCAGAGCATGTTTGCTGCTGGTGGCTGCTCTCCTTGGAGGCTGCTGTAAATCCCTACCTCCTCCCCGCCTGCCTCTGCACTCTGAGGCCCAGCTGAAAGCTTTGCTGACACATTTCCAGCCTGCTTTATTGCTCCCCAGCTGCCTTCCTGAGAAAGCAAGGACAGGCTGAGGCAGGACATGCATCTTGGAGCATCCCTCTTCTGCTGAACCATTCGTGATATTGCTGGCAGGGCTGGGGGATGCAGTGCCCTCTGCTCCTGGAGGTCTTCGTTCATCCCAAATAGCAGCTTTTCCCCAGTGGGTGTTTCCCTCTCCAGCTGGGATCGATGGGACCCTCTGGGCAGGGATTAAACCCCTTGGCTGTAGCAAAGCAGGAGCTTTTCCATCTCTACCCCTTTCCTGGGTGGGGTGAATCCAGCTTGTGCCCCGGCAAACCATTGTCACGTGCCTTTGACCCGGTGCAGCGGTGGCTCCTGAGCTGTCAGTGCAAAGGGATGCAGTGGCTGAGGCCACCCCTGTGTCACCTGGACGGGGGATTGTCACCTGGGGCAAGCAGGAGCCCTGGGTTCAGCCGGCGAGTCTGGAGTGGCTCGAGGGATGGCAGTTGCTTTGCAAGGGGGCTGAGGTCCTGCAAGGGGTTCAACGTGAAGGCGTCCACTGGGGACCGTGGAAGTGGGGATCCCATTCAAGGAGAAGCCTAGGGATACCGAGCGGTGGGAGATGCAGGAGGTAAGTTATCCCCAGGGACAGCCTCGTGATGCTTTCCCCAACGTTTCCCCTTGTAACACTCCACGGGATGTTGTTGGCTGCTCTCAAGTGATCTCTAGAGACACCGGCACCGACCACAGCACAAAGTGATCCTTTCCTTGGTCCTGCTGTGGGAAAAGCTGCCGTCCCTCTCCAAGCACCTGTGTGGGTGGCATCAACACTGGTTTTACCTGGGCAAAGGCATCTCTGGTCCTGCAGCACAAGTGAGGTTATCACAAGCTGTGGGCTCTGAAAGACCCTAATCTGTCTTAAGAGAAAGAAAAAATGCACATTTAAGAAAATTAAGGTCACGAGGGCTAAGTAAACAAGCTGAATCTCCATCTGTCAGTGACAAGGGTTTTCTATGTCTCTCTGGCCCGGAAAGCTCCTGGTTGTCAGCTGATCTGCCACGTCTTTCTCGCAGGGTGGTTATTATTTTTGGCAGATGAAATTTTGATTAAATTCCCTTTTCAATCAAAGAAATGAGTGGAAATACGTTTCTTAGATGGATTTGGACTGTGCTTTCCGATTTGAGGGGTGTAGACCATGGGGCTGATGCAAAATGCTGGGGAAATTAGTAGGAAGAGTCCTGTTGACCTCCCTGTTTCCTGGATCGAGTCCCCATGCTGTGTGGGTTGGTGGCTTTGTGCTGGTTCTGGCTGGACTCATCTCATGGTACCAGCAGGGATGTGGACAGCAAAGGTTGGGTACGTTCATGGCATCGCTGTTGGGAACAGTCCCCTCTCCTTCAGGCCTGAATCTCCTCTGGACAACACCACCAAGCCCAGACTGGAGTTGAGCTGTTTGGGAGACAGCAGGACCTCCCTCAAGCAAGTGACACAGTGACAGAGCCAGGCCTGGATCAAGATTTGGACCTCTCCCATGGATTTCCCCTGCTCTAGTTCAATTTGGGCGCATCTCCCATGGGGAGGAAGTCTTGTACCTCTGCTCCTTCACTCTCATCTCATCCTCTGGTGTTGTCTTACCCTAATGCCTAGAAAGCCCTTGCCCCAGGAGAGCAGCCGAATATCAATAGATCCCCTTTTGATGCCCAGATCCTTTGGGAATGTGGCTGTCTGAAGCATCCCCCAAGGAGCTGAGAGCTGCTGGGGTTTTGGAGGTGCTTGAAGAAACCTCCTCCTCGAGGACTGCTGTGTCCTGCTGCCTCTCAGCTCTGCAGGATAACACTGGGGGGGCTACACTGAGGAGGGGGAGAGGTAGAGATCCAGAGAGAGATGCTGTGGGGTCTGTCCTGACCCCATCACGCTGGCCTGGCTCAACATCACCTTCCCTGGAGCTGGGCACCTCCCAGGCTTTGCTCCAAGGGGTTGAGATGTCCCAGGAGAGCAGTTTTGGTGCCCTTGCCATGGGGCACTGAGCTCTGGGGGCTCGGCCAGCAGATCCCAGCTCTTCTGGGCTCTGTCCCTGATATAGAGAGAATTTAGTCCCCAAGGGCTCCTGAAGGTTTGAATCACCCTCGCTCAGAAGGAGCTTAAGTGGCTGCTGAGCAGACAGGGAGCAGAAAACAACTCGTGAGTGATTCAACCAGGTCCACACTAATCTCTACAGAGCCTGATCCAAAACTGGTGGAAATCCCAGTGATTTTCTGGCTGCTGGATCAGGCCCTTCCCTGCCCTCTATGCCTGTCCCCATCCTGGCTGAGGATGCTCCAGCCCCAGGCAGCCGCATGCCGGTAATTGCCACGATCGAGCCATGAGCGGTTTATGTGAATGAGCCCTCGTTTGGAAATTAAACATTGCAGGGCCAGGCTTGAAAGAATAATTCAAACGGCTTCTCTGGAGGAGCCGGATCCAGGAAAGATGTGGAGCCGACACGGTTGCCTGGCAACGGATGCAGCCGACAGCCGAAAATAGCTTTCTTAATAGGAACGGGGCCTGACAAAGGGGGAACTTTCTTCAGGAGTGAAAAACCACCAAGGTGAGGGCGAGGGAGGGTGAGGTTTCCTGCTGCCGATGCTTTGCTTCCCTCCGGTGCCAGGTCGGGACCTCAGCCTGCTGGTTGGCTGAACCCACTGCTGTGAAAAGGTTTGGGCTTGTGAGCTGAACTGGGTCAAAAAGATGGACGTTTGTCCAAAGGAAAGGATTGCTGAGGATGGCTCTGGCAAATCACAGGAGAGTTTTCCCTCGGCTCACCAGAGGGGACAGTGGGAGGCCCGTCCTGCATCACCCATCCTGGTAGAGACTGGCTGCCCACGCTGAGGGTTGGCTGCCCCAAGGACTGTGCTGATGGGTTATTTGTGAGGTGCCACCTGGCTCTTCTATGAGCTTTGAACTGAGTGAGAAAGCCCCCAGGGTAAGGGTGAGATGATGCTGTGGCCATGCTGGGGTGGGAGAGGTCCCCAGGCCCGGCACCATCGCTCTTCCAGGGGCTGGTGACCAGCCTGGTGTCTCCTGGGAAGCACAGGTGGAGGTGAGAGAAAAGAAGCAAACATGGCCCTTTGGGAGAATCATTTTTTCCAAGATGTGAGTTTTCTTGTGAGGTTTCTGATCCGGGTCATGGGCACCCCCTGAAACACCTCCGTGTCGGGTCACTCCTGCAGCGGGAGCAGTCCCTGGTGCAAACACGTGGCTGCCTGTTTGCAAACACGACCCACTGTTCATATCCACTCATCATCGTGCTGGTGACAAACCCACGCTCCCTCCATGGATCCAAACATTATCTTCCCTGCACCCATCCTGGCCCTGCACCCATGGGATCTGGTGCCATCAGTTTTGGGAATGAGGTGGTAGGGGCAAACTGGTGTAACTGGTGTAACTGCGTGGATGCTGTGGGACTGGTACAGCTCTCCCTGGCCAAGGCTGGCTGACGGTGAAGGCTGGGAAGGTGGAGGGGTTGGGAGGATTGATGGCTTTGCCTTGGCTGCTGCTGTTTTGCAGCCGTTATCTGTTGTAAAGCTGCCTGGGAAGGTTTAGCTGCAGGCTCCCAGGCTTTTAAGTCACTCCTGATAATGCCCAGGGATGGAGAGAGAGCTTCGGCGTTTGTCACTGTCCCCCTCAGTGCTTTTGAGCCATCGTGGGGCTGAGCTCAGGCTCTGCTGGGGGGGCGAGAAGGGGAGGGAGCGGGGCAGGGAGGGCAGAACCCTGGCCAGCCCGGGATGTGGCGTCTGTCAGCCCTCGCCAGTGCTGCTGGCCAAGGAACGGGGTTGTTAGAGGATAAAAGAGGTGTCACGGCGATGTGGCTGGCTCCATCGCTTGTCACCATCCCCTGCAGTCCAGGGAAATTCCTTCCTCTGGGTTGCAGGAGGCTCTTCTCCGTGAATGCTGAGCCAGGGGGTTGTTGCTGGACCATCATTCGTAGACAAGGGGGCCTTTAGCATCCCCCCAGCCCAGAGGGAGGTCCCCAAGGCATGGGGTGGTGGAGACCCTTCTGCCCATGGTGCTGCCGCACCCTTGAGGAAAGGCAAAACCAACTCATCCTTCTGTTGTCCCCTTCCCTGCCCAGGCTCTGCTGATGAAGGCTTGAGCGAGGCTTGAGCTGTAGCTCACACGGGTGTTGTTCCCTGTGGGACATTGATCTTCTCCACTCGCCCTGTCCTGCCCCCCGGGGCCACGTGGAGCCGTCCCGATGCCAAAGAACAGCAAGGTGACGCAGCGGGAGCACAGCAGCGAGCATGTCACCGAGTCAGTGGCTGACTTGCTGGCCCACGAAGAGCCTGTGGACTACAAACGCAGCGTCCTCAATGTGACGGGGGAGACCTGGGACAAGCAGAAGGATGGAGAGGAGGAGCTGGATGCAGAGAACCGGCCGGCGTGGAACAGCAAGCTGCAGTACATCCTGGCACAGATCGGCTACTCCGTGGGGCTGGGCAACGTCTGGCGCTTCCCCTACCTCTGCCAGAAGAACGGAGGAGGTGAGAGATGGGGCAGGGACGGGCTCAGCCCCTGGGGAAGTGGGTATGGCCCAATCCTGCCTCACTGCACGCAGGCTGCTCCCATTGGGGTGTGGATGCTGGGGCAGGATTGGGGTTATTTGGGCTCTGAAGGAGGAAAGGGGAAGTCGGGAACTACTCACTGCTATGTGTGCATGGGTGCAGAGATGCAGGATCCTCCAGGATGGCCTCTTCCAGGCCAGGACGCTTCCAGGTGTCTGCCTGCCTGCTCCAAAGTCAAGGTGCATCCCAGGCTGGGAGCCAGGATTTCTCACTCCAGCCCCCGATTCCTGTTAGGGTAATTTGGAAACTAGAGGGAAAAAATGAGAGTCCCTCCATTTCCCTAGGTCCCAAAGCCATGTTGTGTTGGCTCCAGCCCCTTCCCAAACCGTCCTTCCAGCCAGCCCATCCTCCCTCCCCACCCTATACCCCCTCTTCGGGATTCCGGAGCAGCCTGGAGGTGTCTTCCAGCCGTGCTGAGACCCCACACCCTTCACTACACTGATGAGAAGGCAAGTTGCTCATCCTTAATCCAAACCCAGCCCTCGAGGCCTCTCCCCCGCAGCCCTGACCTTTGCAGCGATGGGAAGCAACCCCTGCTCACGAAGCCAGGATCAGCCCAGCTTTCCCTTTGCACTTGCCTGCTCCCAGCACTGCATCATCGAGCGTGCCCTGAGCCCCAGACCTGGCAAGCCCGCAGTGCTCTCAATAATTAAAACATTTCTGGTGTCATCTTCATGATGAGTCATCCTCCCAAACGAAGACCTGTGCAGTCAGCACTTCCCACCCTGGGGCTGCTCGCACCCTCATCACTTCCCTTCCCGGCTGGGATGGAGCACGTTGCGGCCGCTCCTGCATCCCAGCATCTCCCCGGCTGCTGGCACACTTAGCTCCCGGTGTCCTAGTTTGGGTCCAGGCTTGGTTTTGGTGCAGCATGGCTTTGCACGGTGCGTTTGTGGCGTTGCAAAGCCAAGGAAGGCGTCTTGGCGTGGCCTTGGGTCGCAGCGAGCATCTGCAGGCACTGCAGGGCTCGAGCGCCTGCGTTAGCTGCATTGCACGTGCGGGTGCGCGTGTGCATCGGATGCAGCGGGGAGGGTTGTATGGTGGCCCAGAGGAGGTTGGAGGCAGAGCCTGGGGTAAATTCAGAGCTGGGATAGATCGATATGGCCCTGCTGGCTTCATTACACAGCTCTCCAGTCTGGACTGTGGCTTCCAAGCAGGTTTTCTCGATTAAATGAGATCAGGAGCCAGCTCAGTCCCGGAGGTTGGAGACCCAGGGTCCCGCTTCTCTGTGAGCACTTAACCCAGCTATGCCTCAGTTTCCCCACTGGCACAGCAGCCAATAGCTAACTGTAATTAGTGCAATGAATGAAATGTTCTCAGTTTATTCTGAGGTCTCTACTGTCCTTTGTAGACAGCAGATCTCAAGAAAGGCTTTACAAGCTGCCCCAACCATTGCCCCTATTTTACAGACAGGAAAACTGAGGCATGGAGCTCGAGCAGCAGATTGCTCAAGTCCCCTCCCTTTTTTTTTCTTTTTTTTTCCTCTTTTCTCTTCTTTTTTTTTCTCTTTTCTTTTTTTTCTCTTTTCTCTTCTTTTTTTTTTCTCTTTTTTTTTTTTTTTTTCTCTTCTTTNGGGGCAGACACTGATTTTTCTGCCTTTTCCTCCCACCACGTATAACCCTCTTGGTCCCTGGCTGGGGTTCCCACTGGGCTGTGACGCTGGTGCCGGACGGCTGTGGGAGCTGGGGGGTGATGGACAGACCACTTCTGGGTGTGCTGAGCAGCCCCGGGATGTGGCAGCAGCTGCTCCTTTCTCTCCTGTTCCCCAGGTGGGCGTCTGCAGGGGAGAACGGCTACGTGCTTGTAGCAGGATGTTCTGGAGCCAAATTTCCAGGACTCAGTGTGCCGGCTCCTGGCACAGGCTGGCAGCGTTGCCCGCTGTGCTTCCATCTCGGTGCTGCTGGGCACGGCAATACATGGGCATAAGCTGGTTCCTATCTTTCTAGAGATTGCAGGAAGAAAATGTCCAATATTGGAGAAATTTGCATCTGAATCTGTCCGTCTGTCTCATCTCCGTCCATCTGCAGGTTGAGATGTGGATGCCCAGGAGTGTGTTGCAGAGATGGGTCCTTCCCAAATTACACTGAGCTCCAGCTCTGCTCTGCTCTGCTCTCTGCCTCTCCTTTCATCCTGCTAATCACACTGGGCCGCTGCATCTTAATGTATCTCCCCATGAGCACATCAATCCCCAACCCACTGCCAGGGCACTCGGCTCGGGACTCTGCTGTGGGCTGAATCTCTGTGCAGCACCGCTGCTCGGAGCAGCATCAGCCGCCACACGTCCTGCCCAGGGCCAGGGGCTGGTGGCTGTCACCAGGGTGTAAATCCAGTCAGGAATTTGCCCAAAGCAACCGGGCTCTGGTGCGTGCCTTTGGATCACCTGCTGCCCCATGAGAGCAAGCCACATGCTCCCGAGCCCGTTCCTCAGCCCCTGGCAGGAGGTTGGAGTAATTCATCAGCCGGGCGCTGCAGCGTGAGTCATCGCATCCTTTACGGTCATTTGGTTATGCTTCAGGAACTGCTAATTTCTCTCTGGCCTCCTCAATTAGGCAGAGATTAACCATGTTTCTAATTCGAGCTGTTTCTACCTCTACCAGAGGACCTTGCTGCACGCTGGGCAACATGTGGAGTGGTGAACGCTGCTGCCAGGGATGTGGGTGTCTGGGGGGGTGAGTGTGTTGGTGCAGGGGGCTCGGCTGTGCTCAGACACACGTGTGCAGGCAGGACCTGGGTGAACAGGAGGGCTCCTGCCTGCTCGTGTGTCTGAGATGGCTGGGAACGTGTGCGTGTCCCGATGGGTTGGGTTATGGAGGTGTCTCCTTGGGTGCGGGGTGATATGCCTGTACAGATGCAGTGTGTCTTTAGGGGTTTCGGGGTCTATTCCACATGTACCCACACTGGCAGGGGATGTTGCACCCTTCCCTTCCACACACATGTGTTTGCTCTTCTCTACGGCTGTCTTCTCTGCTGCCCAAGCACTGACCTCCATTCCCAGATCCATTGCAAATGAACCGATGGACATGTAGAGCCTTCCCTGCCTGTCCGTCCCTGTCTGTCCATCCCTGCCTGGATGAGAGCAGGCAGAGATGGGACTGTGATGAGCTTTCTCTCCTCTGCCAGGTGCCTACCTGGTCCCGTACCTGGTCCTGCTCATCATCATCGGCCTCCCCCTCTTCTTTCTGGAGCTGGCAGTGGGGCAGCGGATCCGCCGGGGCAGCATCGGTGTCTGGAATTACATCTGTCCTCGCCTGGGGGGCATCGGCTATGCCAGCTGCCTTGTGAGTGCACCCATGGGTCCCTTCGGACCCCTGCCTTGGGGTGCGTGGGATGGCTTTGCCAGCTGCAAAGTGGGGGGCTGGCCCAGAAGCAAAGCTAGAGGGGCCCTGCATGGAGGTTTGAGAGGTCAAGAGGAGTTTTTCCACCTCCACCCATGGGTCTAGGGCTGGGTGGGAATGGGCCCATCCCCTGATCCCAGCAGCCCTGCTGCCCCCAGGTCCCTGCCCAGGGGGAGGTGTGTTGGGGACAGTGTCACTGCCCTGTGATTTAATAGTGTCCTCCTTCCTCCTCTCCAGGTCTGTTTTTTTGTCGGTCTCTATTACAATGTCATCATCGGCTGGAGCATCTTTTACTTCTTTAAGTCCTTCCAGTACCCTCTTCCCTGGAGCGAGTGCCCCATCGTGAAAAATGGCTCGGTGGCCTGTAAGGGACAGTTGCTGGCATGGGGGGAGGCTCAGCTGGGAGGGAGCAGTTCCCAGGGAAGGGGGACTGTGGGACACTGGGGACCCCCCAACATCTGTAGCTATGACAGGTTGGGGACACCAGAGGTTGAGGTGTCTCCTGGGGCACTGGGTCCTCTCCAGTCCAGCTGCCTTGAACATGTGGAGGTGTTTCCCTTGGGTTGGATGAGTCTCTCTCATGCCCTCCCCTTGGGGTCTGTCCCCACTCATGGGATTTGATGCCATTTTGGGGATCCAGAGCTTGGGTCTCCAGGTACCTCAGTGCTTGGGGCCAGGGTCTGACCCAGGACCATGGAGGGAGGTAGCAGTAGCCAGGCAGGGCTCATCTGGATGCTCCATCAGTGCCCAACAGATGCTGATGGAGCTAATGGTGTTTAATAGCATCTGAGCACCTCCTTGAGACGCTCTGGGAGGTCTTACAGCAAATGCAAATGTCTCTCCCTTGAATATCTTATTTTCACTTGACAATGATTTTATGTCCTGACTCTTCTTTTTCCTGCTAAAAGTGAGCCCCGTTAATTCCTGTCCCTGAGTTTCCAGGGGCGCCTGCCTTCCCTGGCCAGCTCCAGAAGGTCTTTGACATTAATTGATATTCATTCTCTAAGAGGTGGTGGGTGACTCTCCCCCAGCTCCCTTGCACTTGCCTGCCTCTGTTTGGTTGCAGTTGTGGAGACCGAATGCGAGAGGAGCTCGGCCACCACCTACTTCTGGTACCGGGAGACCCTGGACATCTCCAACTCCATCTCGGAGAGCGGAGGGCTCAACTGGAAGATGACCCTTTGTCTGCTGGTGGCCTGGAGCCTTGTTGGCTTGGCCATGATCAAAGGCATCCAGTCTTCAGGGAAGGTGGGTATCAGTGGCCACCTGAGCCTGGCTGGGGTGAAACCTCATGCTTGGACCACGTTCTCCTGCCCTGATCTGGGGTGGCTGTAGGGTGCTGTGTCCACTGGGGGATGCTCAGACCCACTCCAGAGTTGGGGCCGTCTCTGGGGAGATCCAGAATAAGATCAAAAGAGGGTTTAGGGAAGAGATTTAGTCCAACTGGCGCCCACGGCCATGGCCCAGGGCTCAGCTAAATTGCCAGCCCAGCCCCTGCACTCAGGGGCCGTCAACTGTCAATCCTCTGATGCACCCATCTTGATGGATGCTCGTAGAATGTAGGGGTGAGAGCTGAGCCCTCCTTCATGGGGGGAGCACTGGAACTCTGCACAGGAGAAGCAGGGCAGCTTTGGGAGAGGGGATGCTGTTAGCTGGCAGAGGCTGTTGACGTGTCAAGCAATGCTGTGGAGTCAGATGCAGAAAGGTATGGTCCCCCAGGACACTTGAACATCCCTGTCTCCAGATGTGCTCTGCAAAACACCTGGTGCATTAGCAGGTAGCACAGGGTGATGAGAGCCCTGCTGCGCAGCCCTGAGAGTGGTGGGGTGGGAGTGAGCTGCAGGAGCTGGACAGCAGCAGCGAGTCTCCTCTGCCCAGGACAAAGTCCCATCTACACCTGCTCATCGAGGCACTGGAAACATCCCACATGCCAGGAACCAGGTGGGGCTGGCTGTGGCCCTGGGCAGATGCTGGGGAAGTGGATGGGAGGGTGCAGAGATGTCCTTCTCTTGGGCTCCCCAGGCACCAACAGTTTGTGTTTCAGGGATTTTCTGACCCAACACCATCATCTCTGCATTCAGCAGCCCCAACAGATTTTCTTTGTCCAAGCACTTTGAAATCCATTTGAGCTTCAGCACTTGTGGCATCCTGTGCTGCCTGAGGAGCAGACCTCAGGAAGGGAACCTTCCTCTCGCACCACTGTTGAGCTGTCCTTGAGTTGGATGGGGAGGTGGTTGAGCTCAGTGGGTGGTAAATGAGATTGTGCCCGTGTTGCATCCCTCTTGCTCTAGGTGATGTACTTCAGCTCACTCTTTCCCTACGTGGTGCTGGTTTGCTTCTTGGTGCGGGGACTTCTGCTGCGCGGGGCAGTGGATGGGATCATGCACATGTTCACACCCAAGGTAGGAGTCTCCAAGCCCAGCAGACTCTGAGCAGGTTCTCCTCCTGGCTGGTCACACCCTATTTTCCCTTATGGTCCTCACCCCAAAAGCCAGAGTACCAACCTCAAACTACTTTGGGGATCCTGATACATCATCAGGACGTGGCAGCAGCACCCTAAATGCAGGGCATGGCCAGGACAGCCAAGAGCCTTGCAAACTCCCCATCCTGGAGCTGCTTTGAGCCTTAGCATTGCTCCCGTCACCTTTAGGTGCCCAGACACCAGGGTGGGGGGCAATGGGGGTGCCTGAGGCAATATATTTGAAGACTTCATGGGAAGATGCTGGCTGGCAGCAAAACCTCCACTGGTGGTATGCATCCATTAATTAACCAGCTAATTAATTAACTAAGCAGAGATGTAGATGAATCAGCTCAGCTGGTGAAGCTGTTAAAGATATTAATTATGATCTCTTGAGGAATGATGCTCAGAGGCTTCCAGCCTGCAGCTCTGGCTCACAGGAGAGGGGGGGATGTGGTTGTGGGGAAGGGAGGTTGAACAAAGCTGCCAGCTGAGACATCTGATTTCCAGTGCTCCAGGTGCTCTGGAGGCAGAAGATGGCCAGAGGAGGATGGAGACCCATTGCTGAGTGGCATGTGGGTCCCTTGGGTGGGCGAATGGGGACACCAGCTCTCCAGAGCTGTTGGGTAGTCCACTGGGAAGCTGTAGGGCTTTGCACTGGGAGATTGGGCAACTGGCTTGGGCTCTGGGGCAGATGGAGCACCCAGAGACATGGTCAGGTCAAACCTTCGTCTGCCCTTCTCCATGTCTCTGTTTACCCCTCTGTGGGAAAGAGCAAAAGGACCTATGAGCCCTTGGTAATGCAAGACCTGATAGTGGTAGATCAAAGCATGTCCATGGCTGCTCCAAAACCATCCCATATTGTAGGTGCAGCAGCCTTTTAATTTAGCTCTGGCTCCACTGGGCTGAGTTGTGGGGCCACCAAACGATGTAACTTCTGTCTCCTCTCCAAGCTGGACAAGATGCTGGACCCCCAGGTGTGGCGGGAGGCAGCTACGCAGGTTTTCTTTGCCTTGGGCCTGGGCTTTGGAGGGGTCATCGCCTTCTCCAGCTACAACAAGCAGGACAACAACTGTCACTTTGATGCCACGCTCGTCTCCTTCATCAACTTCTTCACGTCCGTCCTGGCCACCCTGGTTGTGTTTGCTGTGCTGGGCTTCAAGGCCAACATCATGAATGAGAAATGTGTGGTGGAGTAAGAGGATTTGCTTTTTCTCTGTTTGGGGTGGGCAGGTCTTTGCTACTGCTGGTTGTGGTGGATCTGGAGACAATAGAGTAAGTGCACTGGCATTGGGTGATACTGTGTTTTGGTGGACCCAAGTTCCTGATGGCCAAGACCTGGCTTTCCAGAGATGTCCCTTTGTAGCTGAGGGAGTTGAGTATTCAGCTCCTCCAATCTAAAATGCAGCCCTACGATGTGCTCTTAGTGTGCAAATTGAGGGTAAATCCAACATGTCTGGTCACATCACCTGGGTTTCCCCCAGTTTCCACTTATCGTAGGCTCCACTTGTCTGCAAGGTTAAGGGAGCTACTGTGCTGTACCCTAGAAGCAGCTGGAGGAAGGTGAATTTATGCACCTGGTGTTATCTTTAGGCAGTGAGCTGCATCCATAAAAATTCTGGCCATGCAGCATGGAGTCCCAGAGCAGGAGACAGGCCTGTGAAGGCGGTGCAGAGAGCCCATTCCTTGGTGTTCCCCCATCTGCATCCTCTGTCATGTGGCCTAATGCAATGTTTACTTACACCTCGTGCAAAGAGGTCCTCTGACTGGGACCTGGGTAACATGACCCAGGGAGGTTCATCCTGCCTGGTGCAAAGGGATTCCATGATCAGGCCCTATCCTCCACCCTGGGAAGAAGGGGACACCTCTGAGTGACCAGGCTCTGCTCTCCCTTAGGAACGCCGAGAAGATCTTGGGCTACCTGAACACCAACGTGTTGAGCCACGACCTCATCCCACCCCACGTGAACTTCTCCCACCTCACCGCCAAAGACTACAATGAGATGTACAGGGTGATCATGACAGTGAAAGAGGGGCGCTTCAAAGAACTGGGCTTGGATGCCTGCTTGTTGGAGGATGAACTCAACAAGGTACCTGGTGGTACTCCTAGTAGGACTAGGAGGTCACATACCCCATTGCCTCTCCCTGGTAGGATCTGCTCTACTTGTGTCACTCCTGGTGCATGGATCTGGAAAAACTGTTTTTAGGCACTGTCCAGGGATGGGGATTCTCTGTCCCTGTGGTCTTCCCTAGCACACAGTGGTCCTTCCTGGGGTGGGGGAAAGGTCTCACCGTAGCAAGTCTAGCAGGGTCATCGCTGCTTCTGGGCTGGGGTACCAGACTGGATTTTTCTTTCCTTGAAGAGTGGTTCAGTGTGACATGAGAGACCTGAGCCATGCAGGGTCTTGCAGTCTGTGTCGCTGACATGTTTCTTCTCATCTTGTTGTCCTCTCTCCCTCTGAACAGTCAGTGCAAGGAACTGGCCTGGCCTTCATTGCCTTCACAGAAGCCATGACCCACTTCCCAGCCTCACCATTTTGGTCTGTCATGTTCTTCCTGATGCTGATAAACCTGGGGCTGGGGAGCATGATCGGGACCATGTCAGGCATCACTACACCCATCATTGACACCTTCAAGGTGCGGAAGGAAGTGTTCACAGGTGAGATCTTTCCTCTTGCATCCTCCTGGGGAGGGGGTGGAGGGTCCCCGTTGCCCTGGGGAGTCACTCCAGAAGAGTGTGGACATGGTGGATTGTACCGGGTTGAGTGGGGAGTGAACCGTGTGGCAGAGACGTTGGTTCCTCTTGGGGTGCTCTGCTGACCATGTCTTTTTCCTTCACACAGTCGGCTGCTGCATCTTCGCTTTCGTGGTAGGACTGATCTTTGTGCAGCGCTCTGGGAATTACTTTGTCACCATGTTTGATGATTACTCAGCCACGCTGCCGCTTACAGTCGTGGTCATCCTGGAGAACATTGCTGTGGCCTGGATTTACGGCACCAAGAAGTAAGGCATTTGTACAACACAAAGAATAACTGTGCTCTAACTCCTGGCTAAAAATCCCCTCCTTCCAGCTCTTTTCCATATGACTTTTTCCCCAGGAGGCTAGCTGTGATGGAGCAAATGCCCCAGGGGCAGCTACCTTATAGAGGCAGGAACTCAGTTCACCTTGATCCTCTGCTCTGCCCTAGGTGTAAGCCAGCCCCAGGAGCAGGTCCTTCTCATGGGTATCTAGTGTTGGTTATGGTGCTCTGTCACTTGTGATCACACTTCTGTCTGAGGTTTCCAGGTTATTCTGAAAGAGGACCTTGTTCCTCCAGTGCCTGTTCTTGTTGTTCATGAGTTGGACAGAGCAAGGGAGGTTCTGGCTAATGCTCAAATGGCCTTTTCCTGTGGAGGTTCCCAAACAGTCCTATGGACTTGAAGGACACATAGATGCTTGCCTGGATCAGCTGGGCTCTTCTTCAGGCCATGCCTTGAGTGTAACTCACAATGGGGGGCCCTGGGAGGGAGTTTCTCACTTGGAGGTGGCGAACAGCACGTTCCATCTCTTCTTCTTGGCAGGTTCATGCAGGAGCTGACGGAAATGCTGGGTTTCCAGCCCTATCAGTTCTACTACTACACCTGGAAGTACGTCTCTCCCATCTGCATGGCCGTGCTCATGACAGCCAGCATCATCCAGCTGGGAGTCAGCCCCCCAGGCTACAGTGCATGGATCAGAGAGGAGGTGAGCACAGCTCCCGTCCCCACAGCCACCTCCTCCCCAGGTCCAGGTTGAGCAGGGGGCAGCTGAGAGCTGCAGACCACACTGTTCTTCCCGGCTCTGCTCATTTCTCCTCCCCTCTCCTCTGGCTGGGAGATGTCCTGCCTGTGGTCATTCATCCTCTGCAGGCAATCAGGTTTGTCTACACTGCTCAGAAGTCTCCAGCCAGCTCTGACCATGGGCTGAAGTTTGAGCTTGGATTTTGGTTTGCTTCCACAGCTACACGCTGTGTGCAGGACCATGTCTTTTTCCTTGATTTGAACCCACCTTCTGGTAGCTTTGTATGGTGCCCCTAAGGATGAAGTCTGGCAGGAGGCAGCAGGAATTGCCTGCTGCTGAGGAGATGTTGTATCTGGTATGCATCACCTTTGCTATATCAGCCCCTTGATACTAATATCTCTCTCTCCCAGGCTGCAGAAAAGTTCCTTTTCTACCCAACCTGGGCCATGGCTATTCTCATCTCTCTGATCATCCTGGCGTCCCTTCCTCTGCCTCTGGTCTTCATTCTCCGGCAGTTCCACCTTGTCTCGGATGGCTCCAACACTCTCTCTGTCACCTACAAGAAGGGCCGGATGATGAAGGACATCTCCAATTTGGAAGACAATGATGAGACCCGCTTCATCCTGAGCAAAGTGCCCAGCGAGACCCCGTCCCCCATGCCCACACACCGTTCCTACCTGGGTCCTGGGAGCAACTCCCCCATGGAAATGAGCAGTGCCCCCAATGGACGATACGGGAGTGGGTACCTACTGGCCAGCACCCCTGAATCTGAACTGTGATGGTTGCCTGCCAACCACCCCCACCAGGAGAGGAGGTCACCGGGGAGTGGATCCTGGCTGTCCAGGCAACAGGAAAATTAATTAATAAGGAAGATGAAGAAGAAAACCCCCTCTTAAAATCGTAACCAAAAGCAGCCGTTTCTAAGGTGGCATCGGGAAGAAGGGACTGCGGGAGGGGCAGGACTCCTCCGACAACCCTCATCTGAAAGGCAAGACCCCCCCCACCCCCAGGCTTGCCTTCGGGGAAGAGAGGAGGAACAAGAGATGCTGCAATATCTGTCCAAGAGTTGTTCTCATGCAGCTCAAATCTGAAGGGAAGAATCTCCCTTTTCTAAGCAGCTAATGGTTGGATAAAGGACCGGGTGTCAGGTGGAAAGCCAGCCATGCTTCCTCCTGTAACCCAGCACTCTTCCCTCCCCATCTGTTGTCCTTTAGCCAGGAGGAGTCATGGCCTTATTCCAACGAGCACAATTAACCATCGATGTTCATAGCACAAAAAGGTGCTGTTGTTGTCACCATCGTTGTTGTTGTTGTTGTATCTCCTGTAGTTTTTATAGCTGTGGACACACCCAGATAACCCTAAAATTTTGACCAGGGTTGGCAGGGGGCAGCGTGGGGCTGGCTGAGACATTGCAACATGTGAGGCTGCGGATGGTGGATCCTTGGTATCTGTTCTGTTACCACCAGCATGGGGACAGCATCTGTGGGTTGTTCTGAGAGATGGAGATGTCGTGTCCATTGGATGAAGTGGTCAGCATGCTCTGTGCTTGGGCATTTATCATGCTGAGTGGCAGAAGGACCTCTGAAGTTGAGGGTGATTTGGGTGTGTAAGCGTGGTGAGGTCTGGATAGGGCTACCGTGATGGGGGTCAGGACCACTCTCCTGGAATTACTCCTGACGTGTGGGATGCTCTGCTGAACCAAAATACCTGGCAGGGTGATTGTCTCCTCTTGCCACTCTCTTTAGATGTCCCAGAGGGACAAGCAGAGAAGCTGTGGGGCATCCAGTCCCACCACAGTCCTGGTTTAGCTCTCAGGAAACCACCCCCTGACTTATCTCCCTTGCACCCACCAGCTGAGGTGAGCTGGGCAGTGATTATTTCTGGACGTGCGTCCTCATTTCTCATAGCTTCGAACCAGGGGGTCTGCATTGCTTCCCGTTGCATCTCCACAGGGGCTCACCAGCCTTCGGATGGGGGTAACCAGCTCTTGGGGACAGCAGGGGTCTTCTGAGCAGCAGTTATTGGGAGTCAGTGCCAGGTCCCAGTGTCCCTGTTAGCTCTTGATCCAGGCTGGTGAGCCCTTGTTAGAGCTCAGGGGCCTCTATCGCGCCCATCCATGTTATGTGGGGACAAGACTGATGTGACCTTATGTTATTCCTCCCCATGCTGTCTAGGAAAGGCTGGGATCTCCCAGCTCAGGGTCTCTCCTACTGGGACTGAGGATCATTTCCCTGAATCCTACGTGTAGCTGGGCATCTCTGTTAAGGGTACCAGTATTATGTGGTGTCTTCCTCCTCTCCCCATGCAGCCTGCACCCTCTTTTCCTCTTAGCACGTTGCTACGGCCTCCAAAAGCCGAAGGAGCTCCTTATCCTTGGTCCTGCTGGGCTTAGATCATGCATAATGGTATTTCAAGCCAGTGTGAAAGCCAAGTTTGTAGGTGCTTGTCCACAAGCTCTTCTCCCTCCCGCTTTCTTATCAATGGGTTTTCTTCCACCTCAATTCTCCTTTTGGTTGGGAGGTGAAGGCAGAAAGTACCTGGTCCATTCACCACATCCTTGACTTCTTTTAGCATCCTTGGGTCCAGGAGGTCCCCCACAATGACATTTCTCTTGTGGTTTGTGATCCTTTATTTATAGTCTTTCTCCACGGGCTTGGCTGGTGACCTGGGGACTCTTTCTGGACAATTAGCTCAGGCCCTTTGTTAACCATTTTTTCCAGGGGGAAAACAGAGGCATGGACTGAACTAAAGCAGCTCAGTCTTTGATGGATCTGAGAAGCACCAGCCCCATGTAGTCAGGATCAGCCATGCTCTTGTCTCTCCTCCAGCGGTCCCCCCTTCACCATCCCTCCTCTGTCTTTCTGTCCTTCCCCTGCCCATGCAAAGGGACATAGAAATATCCTCACTGCATCATCTCAGAATGGGAGAAAAAGCACAAAACGCGTGGCACTTTCCCATCGTTAGGTAAGATGTTCCCTCCCATCTCTTACTTCTCCTTCTGTCCCCAGTTTCTTCCACCCAACCAGCAAAACAGAGGATGAGCCAAATCGTTGCCCAACATCACCTTCCCGATGCCCCTGAGCCCGGGGGCCGGATTCCCACCATAGCTCCCATGGAGTTAACAGAGCAGGGCACCTCCCGTAGCCAAAGTGCTCAGTCCCATCTGCTCCCATGGCGTGATGCTCTTTGAACCCTGGGCGGGAAGGATCCGGCTCTCCGTCTCTCCCATCACCATTCCCAAACCAGCCAGGGAGGCGTTCGCTTTCCTCCCCTCTTCTTGCAGCGTCAATAAGAGGCAAAGTCAGTAAGAAGGTAACATAAAAGCTATATTATATATATATATATATAAAATATATACAGAGAGAGGAGATGGAATAATAACCTAGAGATTCTCTATTTCTATTGTATATTTATTCTGTAAATGTCACTGTAAATGCTGTTAAATGACAAAACGTATTCCAAAGTGGCCCGTGACCTATTTTCATTCCCAGTGCTGTACAGATCAATTCTCGTTGTATATCGGGACATGTTTTTACCTTTTTATTTCTTGTGCGTGGCGGGTGGCTGTCGTCCCCCCCCGGTCCCAGGGGTTGTTCCAGCTGCCCTGGGGATCCAGCAGAGAGGAAGAAGAGGAGGAGGGAGGGACACCGCCTTTGTTTTTATCCATGGAAATACTGTATTTCTTCGTGGCATTTGCTTGGTGTTAGACACAGGGTGTTGGGGGATGTGTGTGCGTGTTAAAATTTAAGTGATCCGTGTCATCGCCGTGTGAGCGTGCGTGTGTTTGTCCGTAGATGCCGTGCGTGGGGGTGTGCGCGTGTATGTGTGCGTGGACGTGTTTTGTTTAGGATTCACTTCTTGCTGTACTGGGTCACTTTTGGAGCCTGTGTTGGGGGTTTCTCCCACTCGCCGGGGCAGGCTCTGTCTCCACGCACCTTCCTGGAGTCCCGGGTTGTGGATTGGGCTGACCGCCAGTGGCTTTTAGCCGTAGAAATCACTTTTTTCTCTCTTTTTCTCCACGGAGGCACAGGGAATAGCTGCTAGTTGTGAGCACAGGCACTTTTCAGTTTCACCTCTGGGTGGTGGGAGAAGGAGGGGGGAACCACTGCCCTGTCCCCCCATATCAGCTCCCTGCCTGGTTTCCAGCCCTGATCCTGCTGCTCGGAGCGGGGGGTGTTGCTGGCTGGGGGACAAGGAGGTGCTGGGTAGCTCAGGAGGGGTTAAAACCCTGTCCCATCTCTGGGGCAGAGCTGGGGATGGGTTAAGTGGCTCTGGAGAGGGGATGGCTGGTGCTGAGGGCAGAAAGGAGCTGTGCAGGAGGGTGCCCACCCTGTGACAGGGGTGCTGTGGTTCTGAGGGGGTGTGCAGTCCCCGTAGGGCTGGAGCCGGGATGCTCCATCCTGGAGCATCGGGCTCAGCTGCCGGTGCAGTGGGCAGGGGCTGGATCTGCCCTTGGCGCTGGTGCAAAGCAGGGGGACGGCCGGTGCTGGCTGTACTCTGCTGACTTGCACCTTCCCTGGGTGTCCCTTGGCCCATTCCCTTTCGTCCCTCCAAAACAGCCCCCTGCTTCACGTCCTGGCTCCCACCCAGACCCCGCAGGTCACGTTAAACCCCGGCACCTCCCTGGAGCGACTCCCACTGCCTTCCTCCTGCCCCCCATCCTCCCCTGAGCCTGGGTCTCGCTGGCAGGAGCGGGGAGCGGGGCTGGGTGGCTGGCAGAGCCCTGGCAGCGCGCAGGATGCGGCTGCTTCCCCTGCGGGCAAGCACAACGCTGGTGAAACCCTCCTGTACAGGTAAAAGCACAGATCTCGTAGTAACTTGTCCCATGTAGCCTCGTAGCCGGTGTATTTACCACGCGTGCCGTGCTGGCCGGACTCCTCGGCAGTCGAGAGAAACCCTGTAACAGCTGTAATGGAGTCCGATTAAAAGTCTCTTCTTACCAAATCTCTCCTCACCAAGTCTCTTCTCTGCCTCCGTTTCCTTTCTTGGGGTGGGCTTTGGGGTCTCTGAGGTTTGGGGCTGCAGAGAACTAAAGCAGTGGGCATTGGGGCTGTCAGCACCCATGGGCGTCGATGTCTCTGTCCTTCCCTGTCCTGTCACCCCTACTGTCCTCCTGTCTCCCCTCACCCTCCGATTCCCTTCCTCCGTCCAGCATTAGCCCCTGTAAGGGGTTTGCTCGGGGCGCAGCTGCCCGCAGGTGCTTCAGGAGCAGAGTGGAGACGGATCTTCCATCCTGGACCACTTCAACCAGTACACAATGGCTTTACGGGGCACAGGATGGGTAAGACACTGTCTGCTCCTCCGCACACTGCTGTGCTAACATTGCTGGTGGCTTATCCTGAGCACTGGGGGTACTGGGAATCTGGAGACCCTCGCCGGAGAAGGTCTAGAGAAGATTTCCAGCGGCCCAAAATGATTTCAGCTGCTGGGTATTAGCTTATTGACAGGCCTGGTGGGGAGCAAAGCTGCCCCTTCCCTTCCATCTTCTGTAGCTCCTTTGGCTTCTCCAGTGCTGCTCCCGCCCCCAGGAGCATGAGGAAGGGGGGAAGAGGATGGATGGGACCGGATGAGATCCGCCAGCGCTGGGGATGCCATCGGGGTACTGCAGCTGTGAACTGAAATCGTCCCCCTGCCCTGGCAGCCGTGTAGGAGCAGGGCAGTTTTTCTGAGCACCTCTGCATCATCTGGAGATGTTGGTGTAGGATCAGGGTGAGCATCTGCAAGGGGAGCTGGAGGAGCAGCACTGCCGGCACTGGAGGCAGGAGGTGACACATGGGTTATCTTTGCCCTAAAGTTGTCTGGGACCTGGCTCTGGGGGTGAACATCCCCCAGGAGCGATGACCAGAACGGGATGTGTAGGGCAGCTCCGACCCCAGCACAGCCCCAGTCTGTGGGAGCAGGGATGGAGATGCTCCCAGCTCCTCCTCATCCTCAGTGAGCTGGCACAGAGGGGGATGCAGGATTAAGGCTGCAGCACCCATCGAGCCTGGCTCAGGGCGATGCCCAGGACTCTGCGGTACCCACATGTGGTGCTCACCGCTGTACCGAGCTGTCCAGCCTCAGCTCGTCCCTGTGCTCCCACCGCTGGGTGGCTCTGGGCTTGGGAAGAGGCTCAGATCCTGAACCCAGGGAGGGGGCACGTGTCCCCACTGCTGGACTGTGTCTGAAGGCAGGGTGCCGGCAGGCTGCTGCGATGCCGGCTTGTCCCCGGGCCACCCCCCGGCGTGGAGGGGCTGTTTTGTTTTATCGCCTTTTCCTCTCCCAGGCGGGGAGATGGGGCGGCTGCCTGCAAAAGCAAACCCTGCCAACCCCTTTGGGATTGCAGCGATCGTACAGGTCTGGGTGAGCTGCTGCTGTGGAAAAACCCTGGGCCAGGGGGGTGAGTGGTGCAGGATTCGGCTCCATCCACCCCGCGGGGGGCTGAGAGCGGGTCTGCGGGGGGTCAGAACCCCCCCCACTCCCAGTGCCAGGGGCTCCCTGCAAAACAGAAGAATGAAACAAATTGAAAAGGGTGATTCTGGCCCTTGTGGGGCTAGAAAAAGAGAAACAGGCCCAAATGTTAAAATTAAGCCCACTACATGCTTTTTTTTAAAAAAAAAAAAAAACAAAACCTGAACTGCCTGTGACAGTGGGGCACGGAACCTGCAGAGCCTGGTGGGGGGGAAGGCTGGTGCTGGCGGAGCGCGGTGGTGGCGGTGGGGTGTCCCGTCTCGGAACAGCTCTGGACCAGGGTACAGACACATGGTGGAGCTGCGAACAGCAACATCTTGCCGTGGTTCCCTGAGCACCTCAGAGAGAAAACCAGAGACAGTTATCCTGACTCTTAAAGACGGGGAAACTGTCATGAGCACCAGCCCATGAACTGATGACCACCACCACCGTCCCTGCTCCAGCCCAGCCTCCCAAAGTGCTTTTATGGAGCAAAATTGCATCAGCGCTGCCGCAGATGGAGCCAGATTCTCCGCTGGACTGAGACACCCTCCACTGCCTTTTATTATTTTTTTTTTCCCCTGCCTTGTCTCAGGCAGAGTTGCAGGACCCACAAGATGGCACTGTGTGACAGCAGCACGGGGACTCTGCCACCCGCGTCCTCGGGAGAAATTTGGGGTGCAGACCCTACACGAGGCTCAGGGAATGAGCTAGCTCCACTTCCAGGCAGAGGTTGCAGAGGGATGGGGCTGCAAACTCTGTCTGTGCAGCCTCTGCAGCACAAATATCCACGCTCGGCTGGCAATGAGCAATTTTAGCTGAAAAATTCACCCTGGCAGAGGCGGACGGCAGAGATGAACCTTACCCACAGCTTGCGACAGCTTTTTCCAGAAGACCCACCTCCAAGACAGCATCCTGAAAGGTTGCTTGGAGTGCATGCCTTGCGGAGCCGCTCTGTGCCATCAGCACCCTGCGATGTCACAGGTGCCACAGACGGGAGGTGGACCTGTCCCACCAAAAGCATGAAGAGAGAGGGCAGAGACCTTGTCTGGAGCTCTATAGGTTGTTGAGGTCAATGTCTCTTTTTGTTAATGGCATCCTGAGCTGAAAGGACCTGGAGAGGTTGATTTGTCCGTCTCTGCCCCAAAGCAGGATTGCCTCCCCCCCAGGTGAGCTGCAGTCCACCTTCCTCCTCCACCCCTCCATGGATGGAGAAGCTGCGTGACTCCGCTATCTCCCCAACCTCTCCTTTAGGCCACGCAGCCCTCTGATCATCCTGTGGCCTGTTGTGTTGGTCTTGGTGTACCAAGCTGGGGATGTGTCTGATGTGCTGGGTGATGGGCAGGGCCTGGGGTGCTGTGCTGGCTCATGGGGAGACACAGCACAGAGAGCAGTGGAGGGGATCCAGAGACCCCTTACCATGTCCTCAGGACCCACCCATGGGCTGTGGCTTTCCAGGTTGGAGCTGATCGTCCTTGAGATCTTCCAGGTCCTTCTTTTTGTTCCATCCTTCACCTGGATGTCATCCCAGATGCCTTCAGCCTTGCAGGAGGTCCCTGCAGAAGTGACTCCCTCTTGCTCCAAAAAGGCCCTTATTCATCAAGCTCTTTCTATTTTCTCTCTTTCTCTCTCTCTCTCTCTTTTTTTTTTTTCATGGACATTAAAAATCTGAAGGCATATTTAGAGAGCAGACAGCTTTGGGCGGGTGTTGCTGGCTAAAAGATCTCTTCCTTCCCCAGATACAACCCATTTGTCTGCCTGGCCACCCCCTCCCACCCCAGGAACGGCCGCGCTCGGGTGCATGAAGATCTCTCTGGGATGAAAGTCGCCAGATAAAATATTAGCATCAGGTCGCAGCATTCCTTCCTCCTGGCCAAACTCGCATTACCGATGATGAGGAGCTGAGCTGCGATGCCTGGCCGGTGATGCAAGGCTCGATTTTTCCAGCACGGTTTTCCCTTGGGCTCCACGCTCTCCCGCTGGTGCAGCCCCGGGTGGTTTGGGTGTGGAGCTACGCCAGCCTCCACCCGCTCAGGATCCGGCCCTGGAAGCTGTCGAGTTGCAGTTACAGTTGGAGCAGGGCTTTCTTGGTGGTAAGATTTTAAGCGCGGCTCTCATGCCTCGTGGCTTTTTGGGTGGATTGTTTGCCCCGGCCATCCCGAAGCCCCCCAGTAAGGGGGTGAGAATGTCACTGAGGGGACAAACCTGGGCAGGGAGTGAGGAGGGGCCCTCGGGGGGGACCCTCTGCAGAGCCTGGGGAGGTGCAGAGAGGGATGCTGAAGCGGGGCAGCATCCCCCACTCACCATCCCCCTCACCCTGCACCAAAGACCCCATTATCCAAGCACTGACCCCCCCACCCCAGCCCCCCACCGCATTATCAGGTCT
>VXBL01009977.1:135573-162657 GCA_013400195.1 Aramus guarauna
ACGGTGTACACACACACACACACACACACACACACACACGAGCACATACCCATGCTGACATCCCCCCTCCATGACCCCACCTTGCACACACAGACGATCCCAGCCCGTCTCGGGCACTATTCTGCACACGTGTCTCCTCTCCAGCCACTCTTAGATCGTTCCCAAAGCGCTGCCCACCGACCCCCAGACACCCACCCACGCCGTTCCGTACCCATCCGGTCCCATCCCTGCGTGTGTGTCCCCCATCATGCCCAGCTGATAAATCTGCTGCGCACACACATATAGGCATTTGGGTTCTAAATGAATTCTGGATGCATTTAGAGGTGTAAAAAAGCCATCCATGGTAAGAAATCCTGCAGGCATTTCACACCCACCATCAGCGCGCAGGGCAGGGGGTCAGCTTGTCAAGGCGGTGTTTTTTGCAGCTAACGTAAGAGCGGCACACACACACACATGCAGAGGATGCTTGGGCAGCGAGAGGTTTACTCATTTTGAAAGGGGTACCCGATCCTTTGCCCATCTCCGAGGGCTCGTTGCCTCTGAGAGATTTTCTGAGTGGTGCAAAGCTCCAAATTAAAAAATAAACCCAAGCAGAATAATTCAACAGAGATTTTTCACACTATTATTTAGTTCTGCTTTTCCCGTGTGCTGAGCTGCTCTCAGAAAGGCATTTGCTGAACAGAAGCAGGAGGAGCGTGTCGGAGGGAGCAGAGATGACTGTGATGTGAGCCCTGACTGGGGTTGGAGTGGGACCAGTCTGTACTGGGAGCTCCCTGCTTCCTTCTTACTGCTCTAAGATAAAGGCTCAGCTTAGCACGACAGCTCTTCCAGGTCCTATTTTCCACTCTGAAATATCAGCATGGTTGTGCAATAGCTTAGGAGAACTGCTTTGGCAGAGGGGAAACTGAGGCACAGAGCAGCCCAACCAACCCAAGAGAATGCAACCTGTCCAGTGCACCCAGTTAATGCAGGGAACCGTTACTGGTCTGGAATCACTATTCAGTACTAGAATGCTTGGGGACACATGAGCATCTCTGCAGGTGCAAAGTTGATGGTGCTGCCCTGGTGTTTGGGGGTGGCTGAAGTGGGATTTCTTTAATATTGCCCCATTTTGGAGTCTCCCCCTTCCTTTTCAGAGCAAAAGGGGTGCTGCCAGCCGTGGCGTTTGGCCTGGGGATGCTCCGGAGCAGCTGGTCTGGTGCGCCTTGCCAGACCTTGGCAGCAGCGGTCCCAGGTTGTGTGCGTAAACCCTCTCCCTCCATCGTGCGACAGCAGTGACTGAGAGTCTCAGGGGCTGAATTTGTCCAGTCCTTGCTCCTCCTTGCCCGTGGAGCAGCTCCTCAGGCCCTGACTCAGTTGGCTCCTGGCTATTTCCATCTTTTCCCTTCCTCCAGCACTTCTCTCTCCTGGCACCTCCTGAGTTGGCGACTGCGTGAACGTGTGGTTAGAAATTCTCTCCCCAAGTTTTGTAGCCTCTTTATCTCGTAGCATCAACGCCCAACAGGATCTTGGCTCCTGTGACTAGTCCAGTCTCAGTGAAAATTTGGTCCTGCTGTCCCATCTGGAGTTTAAAACTCTTTTTCTCCCTACGGGCAACTGCCCTGGTTGTGATTTTATCTCTGATTCCAAACTCTGCTCACTTGTAGGTCCTCATTACTTTTCCCTTTGCAGCCCAACTTGTGGGGCCCTGACCTCACTTCCATTGGGGCTTCCAGGCTAGTGACCCCCTGTAGGGTTGTGGGTTTTCTGGGGAACACGCATCCCACGCTGTTGAGCGCATGTTGAGATCATGCAGATCATCAGCAGGTTCTGGAGGACTTGTTCGGTGAGGATTTTGGTGCTGTACTGGTGGTCACTGGGTATATACATAGATTTTATTTTATTCTTAAGACAGTTTTGGGAAAAAAAATTCAGCTTGGAGCAGAGGCCAAAGCTGAGTTAAGACATCTCAGGTCAGACCTTGAGCTGACACAAAACTGGAGCAGCACTATTGACTTTGGGGGGGGCGATGGTGGTTGGCACTGGCTGTGAACCTGATTCTCCTATTTTTAGAGGCTGCTTTTGCTCCTGGGGCTGAATCAGATCTCACCTACACGGCTCATACAGCAGGGCTGTTTCATTGCCTGAGTGTTTGCAGGTTCCCGCTCTCTTCCTTGATAAGTTTTTTTTCTTCCTACTTTGCTTGGAGTCTAAGTTTTTACTCTTCACGTTTTCCTGAGATTCCCCATACAGCAAAACTCGGGAATGTTACTCATCCCTTAGCTGGAAAGCAGATTATTTTGCCTGTGCCAAATAGCTGTACAGCCACATTTGTCTGGTTAAACCAGCCTTGCTTTAAGATCCCACTGTTTTGTTGGGTTTGCTTCCCGAATTGCACATGGCGGATGAGCAAGGGCTGCCTTCAGAGCTGCAGCACGGTGCGTGGTCCAGTGTGGTCTGACCTGGGGAAGTATGGCATCTCAGCCCATCCCTGAGCAGGCGTCTATCACTGCGAGGGGAGAATCATCCTCCGGGGGTTTCTCCATCAATAAAAGCCCAGCTTAAACTTCACACCTAACTTTTGGAGGGCTGATGCTCCCTGTGCTGGACCCACACAGGTTTGCCCTTGGGGACGCCCCTCAAGGATGCTCTCAGCAGGCTCAGGATTGCTGGTGTGTTACTGTCGGTGTCCGGGGCCGGGTTTTTCTCAAGCGTGACTCAGACTGTCTCTGCTGCTGATTCACTCCAGCCGAGGACCCGGGCTGTTGGCTCGAGCAGGCTCACGGTGCAGCTGCCTGCTGAACGCAGCCGGTTGGGTGGGTTGGACAGCAAAAGGTCGCATCCTGCTCAGTGCGGGCAGGGTACGTTAGCAGCAAAGGGTGCTGTAGCAGGATCTGCTCCCAGGCAGCCAAACTCACTGTGCTTTTATGCTGGAGAAAGGTAGAAGAAGAGCTTTTCTGCTTGGAGGCTTTTTTTTTTTCGGGGGCTCTTTAGAGACAGATGCTCTGGGTAATGGACTCATCATGAGCTCATCCTGTCGGGGAGGAGGGCTGAGCAGGATTGATGGAGGGGGGACGACAAAGTCTTTTCTTTCTGACACAGCCTGTGATTTCCACCGTGTGCTGCCAGCCCCTCCTCGCTCGCATCTGAGGCGAAGCGGCAGTGTGCTGTGGGGAGGAGGAGGTGTGGAGGGGACAGAGGTCTCACTGGTCGCATGAAGGGGAGAGGTGGGAGCATCTGGGTGTCACCAGGTCCAGGCATCACTGGGACACTGAGCTCTGCCTGCTCCTCTCCTCCTCATCCTGCCCTCTCAGTCTTGGGACCATCTGTGGGCATGTCGTACACTGCTGACCCTTAGGGAGCAGGGAGGGGGCAAAAGGACGTCTCTGATACATCCAGACCCCAAAGCTTACAGTCAGGAATGGTGCGAAAATCTCATTTGACTTAATACTCTCAAAGTTCCCTTTTCACGTGTGTTCCCAGTGGAGGTTTGCTCCAAACCCAGGCAGTTGCGTGTCTCCCTTCATCCCCATCACTGTCACTTCTGGCACATCTCCATCCACAGTGCAGCACACCTTCCCCTGTAGAGATGGTAGCACTTGGAGAAAGGTTCTGGACTGATGGCCCCAGACACTGAGGTTTGCTGTCAATTCATGGAACAGGGCCAGGGAGCTGTCCCTGTTCTCCATCCTTGGTCTTGGGGAAGTTGGTGGCAGCAGCATAGCTCCTGGGGTGTTTTGAGCCTGTTGCACTCATTTTTATTGAATCTGGACTTCTCCCATCACTGCTATTGCTATTCACTAGCAAAGATTAGAAGAGATGTACCAAAGGCAGAAGTATGACTCAGGCTGTCCCAAAGTTCTTGTCACAGTGGCTCATAAAATTTCTGCTCTCCTCCAAAGAGAGGAGGCTGACCCAAATCAGCTAATGGCCCATGTAATTTCTACTTTTGCAGGTAGTTGCTTTTGCCTCGCTTTTCTTCATCCTGGTCTCCATCACAACCTTCTGCCTGGAGACGCACGAGGCCTTCAACATTGATGTCAACGTGACGGAGACCCTCGTGGTTGGCAACACCACGACGATCCTGCTGACACATAAAGTGGAGACAGAGCCCATCCTCACCTACATTGAAGGGGTCTGCGTCCTGTGGTTCACCCTTGAGTTTCTGGTCCGCATCATCTGCTGTCCAGATAAGCTTCTCTTCGTTAAAAACCTGCTCAACATCATTGACTTTGTGGCCATATTGCCCTTCTACCTAGAGGTAGGTCTCAGTGGCCTGTCCTCCAAAGCTGCCCGGGACGTGCTGGGCTTCCTACGGGTGGTCCGTTTCGTCCGGATCCTCCGGATCTTCAAGCTGACACGGCACTTTGTGGGTCTCCGGGTGCTGGGCCACACACTCCGGGCCAGCACCAACGAATTCCTGCTCCTCATCATCTTCCTCGCCTTGGGGGTCTTGATTTTTGCCACTATGATCTACTATGCTGAGCGGATTGGAGCCAAGACATC
Organism: Aramus guarauna; assembly: GCA_013400195.1. Taxonomy (NCBI): domain Eukaryota; kingdom Metazoa; phylum Chordata; class Aves; order Gruiformes; family Aramidae; genus Aramus; species Aramus guarauna. The sequence continues at coordinate 140,059 of VXBL01009977.1, forward strand.
CGACCCCCGTGGGAGCGACCACACTCACTTTAAGAACATCCCCATTGGGTTCTGGTGGGCTGTAGTCACAATGACAACCCTGGGCTATGGTGACATGTACCCCAAGACCTGGTCAGGCATGGTGGTGGGGGCTCTCTGCGCGTTGGCCGGGGTGCTCACCATTGCCATGCCTGTGCCCGTCATTGTCAATAACTTTGGGATGTACTATTCATTGGCCATGGCCAAGCAGAAGCTGCCAAAGAAGAAGAAAAAGCATATACCCCGTCCGGCCCCGCTGGACTCCCCTACCTACTGCAAATCTGAGGAGAACTCGCCCCGTAACAGCACCCAGAGCGACACTTGCCCATTGGCGGTAGAGGAGGGGGCGACCGAGCGGAAGCGGTCAGGTGAGACCCCAAAGGTGGAGCAGAGGGAGGGGTAGACCTCCGGGAGCCCCTAATGCAGCAGTTTTGGTCCTTTGTGTCCCAGAGTCCCTGGGGACTGCCCTGTTGCAGTATGCGGGCCCCAGTTCTTGGGCTGGTGAGAACTTGGCACAGAAAGGGCTGGGGCCCTTGGGTGTCTGGGTATTGGGTGCTGTATTGGTGGCCCAGGATGCTGCAGATCAAGATGCCCCTCCAAGCAGCGGGGGAAAGGACATATCCTGCTCTCCTAGTGGTACAGATCAAGTCACCATGGTGTGATTCAAGGTGTCCCTACCTAGCGAACCTCTTCCTCACGCTGACAGAAATAAGACTGTTTGTCCAATTCCCATCTTAGCCTAGTAATGCCTTTGGGGTAGATTTTCTGTTGCTTCCTTCCACCATAAATCAGCGTAAGTTTCACCAAAAAGGATAAATCCATGGATATTCCCCCCCACCTCCCCATTCATCTTCTCATAGGTGTAGCATCCCTGCACAGCAAAGGTCAACACAGATCCAAATCCTGTGCTTGTGCAGGAGAAAAATCAGCCCCTGTACAATTATTATTTGGTCTCATGCACTGAGCTGAAGTTTGGGGTTTGGCCAGTCTTTCCTTCAGGTCAGGAGAGGGTATGGCCCCAGCTGTGGGCCGTTGTTGGTGGGTAGCATCACTTGGCCTAAGCTTGGGGGACCATGAGAGCCCAGCCACGGTAGCACTGCTGGCCATGGAGGCTGCTTTGCCCTTTTTGTCTTGGTTTGCTGCCAGTGGCACCTCCAGAGCAGCTGGCTTTGCAGCCTGGAAACGGGAGGGACCATGGTGGGGTTGTGTCCCACACTGATGTGGCTTTTGCTGCCCTGAGCAGCCGCACATCTGGCCACACGTGTTTAACAGCAATGATCCTGTGGGCACACAGGGAGCTCCAGATGCCTCAGATAGGTGTTTTCCTTTATAAATCTTCTTCCACATGCCTAGGCATCCTGTCTGCCCCAGGAGTCCTGGCAGCAAGGAGCAGGTCAGCCCCATCCCTTCACCCCAACACCCATCCAGGAGCACAGGCCAGACTCTCACCTGTGTCGTTAGTGTAGCATCCTCTCAGCTACTGAACCACAGAGTCAGATGACAGAAATTAGCACTTCACCACTAACCTGAGCAGCCCGTATCTCAGTGGTGTGAATTTTTGAGAGCTAATTCCCACCAATTAGGTGGGTGGACCCCAAAGACTATGGGTGTTTCCTTGGCAAGCTGCTCTTGGCTTCACTCAGGGCATATAACCCTCAGCAGGAGTAAGAGATGCTGTTTGGGATTGAAATCTGGCATAGTCCTACTCCCCTGGTCACTCTAAGTTAGCATGTCCAGGTTGGGATCAGTACCTGAATTTGTGAGTGTTGCTCTGGGCCATCTGCAGTCTGGTCTTCTGTTTCCTTGCATGGTCTAAGCAAACTCTTCTGGCCACCCCAAGCACCTTGTCCCGTGGGTTTGTTGACTGCTGATGGGTCTCTGCCACCTTCTTGCAGACTCTAAGCAGAATGGTGAGGCCAATGTGGTGCTGTCAGATGAGGAGCAGCCACTGTCGCCAACTGATGAGGAGAAGCGGCCCATGCGGCGCTCCAGTACCCGTGATAAGAACAAGAAATCCTCCACGTGCTTCCTGCTGGCCACGGGTGACTTCTCCTGTGCAGCGGATGGAGGCATCCAGAAAGGTATGGCTGCTGCTGGAGTTGTGAGCTGGCCTGTGGGCTGGGGAGGGTGAGATGGAGGAGTGAGGTGGAGGTTTGTTGCATCGATCTGAGACAGTGGATCATCTCCATCTGCCTGCCTGGCTGTTGTTTTCTGCTCCCTAAATCCACTTGTCTTCCTGCCTCTCCATCTGCTTCATCTCCGTCCACCATGTCTCTTGGTGCTAGCTCTATCCTTTTTGTTTACTCCTCCCCCAATTTCTCCTCCCCTGATTACCACCATGTGGGGTCTGTGACCCCATGCTGACTGCACTGCCCTCCTTGGGGACAGCTCTGTCCCTTTGCTGCCCAGTGCTCCAGCTTCTCCTGTCCCTCCAGCTCTTCTCACCGGGCTTCAATCACCTATCCAAGGGTGGTGTGTGGGGGACATCTCTCCTGGGGATGTGGTGATGTTGTGACTGAAGGTGTTCAAAAGGTTTTCAGTTGGGAAAGAAATCCACAGGCTTTTCCTTTCCTCTCCCCCTCTGATGTCTTTTGGTGGGTTTGAGCGTGGGGAGCTGCGATGTGTCAAGTGTTGCCTTACCAAAAGCACCGGGCTGCCAGAAAGGCTGTCTCCTCTGGGTTTGGAAAGTGAGCTTTGCTAAGTGTTGAGGTTTTCTATGGGAAACTGTGGGGGAGATTAGTCAGGAAAACACAAACCCCTTCTTCCCATGACAAAACAACAGTCCTCTTCATCCTGGGCCCTTCGCACTGTCCTCCAGCCTTCTCCGCTCCACCAGTGAGCATGCCCTATGCCCGTCTCCCAGCACCCCAGCTGGGGGAGGCTACCTTGAGCCACAAAATCCAGCTTCACCCTTGATTGCTGGGATAGTTCTCATTTTTTTTTAATTCTGCAGTTCATCTTGTGTGTTCAGGGCGGTGTGGGAGGATGTAGCTGCAGAGCTGACCTACCTCTACCTCCCTGGTGCCATCTAATCCCAGTTACTCACAGGGAGCGGTGCATGTGAGCTGGGACCAGGCAGGAGAGAAGATGATGTGCTATGTCTCTGAGCTGTACACCAGGACCTGGTGGCTCATGGTGTTGATGCTTTGGAGGCCCTCAAGGGTTTGTTGCTGTAGCACTGCTTGGGTTGGTAAAGACTGGATGAGTTTGGGAAATAAGGAGGTGTTTAGGGGCAATCACATTTATTACATTAGTAGAAGCAAATTGATTGCTTCCTCCTGGGAAATCAAGGATTCCCTTTGGTGTTCCTGCTCAGCCTTGTCCCTTAAAAAGAGGAAAAAAAATGAAAAGCTTTGCTCATCTTTGGGCAGAAGGGTACTATACAAGTATTTGCTTGAAAAGCCTCAGTTTTTTTCTGGAAGTGCCTTTTTCTGTGAAGTTGGTCTCTTTTCTTAATGCCTGCTAATGAGAAGAGGTGAGGGGGCTCTAGTCCTGCCCCACACTGTGGGGAACAATGAACTGGAAGGGGCGAAGGAGGCAGATGAAAGCCAGTGCTGATCTTCATCCTTACAAGATGCTCAAGTCAGGCATCTCTTCAACTGAAGCATTTGAGCGTGGTCCCAGTGAAGCCAGGAGAACTAGAGGAGAACTAATAGCACAAAACACAGTGCTGCTCTTGCTGGGCTCCCAAATCACGTTACTTGCAGGAGACCAGGAGGGTTTTTTTCATGCATGGTGGCAGCAACAGCTATTCAAAAGCGCACTTTGATCTTTCTTGGTTTTTTCTGGTGTCTTTCCTGCAAATGTCAGAGTGCTTTTTACAATTAAAAGTGTACATGGGTTGGTCACCCCCACCTTGCTGAAATGGTCTTACACCTGGAAGAAAGGTGGATGCGGTGTCCAGAGGGGCTCAAGTGATGCACAAGACCTTTGGGAAGAAGGAACCTCAATATCTGCATCCTGCTTGGGGCTGTTGGGGCTGGACCATGGGATGCTGTCCCAGGAGGTCAGGGCTGGTGTCTTCCTTGGTGAAATGCTCCAGTGTGGTCAGGATCAGTGGTGACCAGAGATGATCAGAGGGGCAAAGCAGCCTCCTGTGCTCCAGCCAAAAGTCATTGGGAGCCGCAAAGGCGCCTCTTCCCTTGGTCCTGATTTATCTCCTGCTGAGGCTGTTTGTTCTGGTACTGGGATGTTGGCAGCTCTGCAAATTGAGATGAGCTTGGTTCTGAGCCCAACTTGCTGATGGCCATCTGTCAGATCCTGGGACAGGTACTGATGTCTGTACAAGCTGTGGAAATCAGGAGATGGAGCTGGTTCGGGAATATGCTGCAGAGCTCAGCATCCGTTGTGGTTTGAGCCCGATTCCAGAGGTTGGTCTCCTCGGGGCAGCTCAAAGAGAAGAGCTATTCCTGTCCACCACCCCTTGGACCTGCACCCCAGAGAAGATTGAGCTGGATTGCAGTGGATTGCCATGTGGTATCTGTTTCTTGTCCTTATTGCTGCTTCCAGTGGTGTCACCTTGCTCCCTTGCTGCCGGGGAGGCTCCAGACCCCTTATCTCCCTTCATCACTCAGGACCTGCTCAGCAGTTCCCAAAAATGTGTCCTGCTGGGGCCCAGACATGGGCATGGATCTGTCTTGGCATGTGAGACCCCGTTCTCTGCTTGGGTGAAGGGATATGGAGGCAGGATGAGTCCAGCATCCCCTGTGCCAGTGAGATTGGCTATGATGGTCTAGGAAAAGGTAGAGAACGCCACCAGAGTGGGATTTCAGGAGGAGCCATGGGGAATGGGTTAAACGGAGGGAAGGGCATTTACCCTTTGATGGCACACTGGCAAAGCAGCAGGTTTTGGCTAGTTTGCCAGAAGCCAGAGCATCATGCAGCTGATTTTACTCTGTTGTTTGCTATTAGTGCAGGGCCGTGACCGGCATGTGGCTTGAGCCATGTGGGATCGAGTGTGGCGATGCTCATGTGAGCATCCACCAGTGATGCTTGCCTGGGGGGATGAGCAGTGACAAGCTCACGTTTGCACAGGGACATGCGTGTGAGTGCGTGCAACACGCAGATGAGCGCCAGGCCGCCGTTATAAACAAGCACAGGCGTTCCCGGGCAATGCTGCCTGCTTGCGTTACCCCGTCCCCATCTGCTGCTGGCTCAAAGCATGTGCGAGCGTGCACGTGCGCTCGGGAGCTGCGAGCGTTTGCACGTGGGGAGCGCGGTATTGCCAGGTCCCTAGTAAGAGCCCCCGGGGGTTACCCGCTGTCCCACCATTCTGTTTATAAGATGCCTCCACACGGTGCCTTGGCAACAAACCCATTTATAAAGCAATCTCGGTGACCTCAGTTAGCACCTATGCGAGTTGCTGGGATACTGGTTCCGTTAACGAACAGCACTGGTGGCAATTAGCAGAGCACAACCCTCTTGTGCTTTGCGGTTTGACTCCGTGGTGGCACCTGGCCCTGAACTTGGTGGAAAACCATGATGGCCTGGAGGGGTGGAGTCCTGAGCTCCTTCCCAGGTGCTCCCATGAGTGTGGCTTTATGTGTGTTGGGAACTGATTGATGGAGAAAATGAAGGGTTGGGCTTGGGGCAGGTTTATCCTCACTCAGAGTCACATGGCTGAGGGGCTCCGGAGCAATCAAGTATCTTTATAAAGTGATGCCCCAAACTGTGATGCTTGAGACTTAATCAAACCTGGCAGCATGATTTTGGCCCTGTTCCTATGCCCATTTCCATCCTTTTCTATTCAGTGATCTGAGCAAGCATACAAAGAGCATCCCTGTAAAGTGATCGACCACATCAGCAGGTACTTGCATGGCCAAGGTAGCTTCCAGCAAGCCCTGACCCCATAACACCTCTCAATAAATTGATGTTGTTTGGGTGCTGCATCCATTGGTAACGCCAAACTTTCAGGAACCAGTTGCGTCTCGGCACAATTGCTTCTCACACACGTGGCTCAGGGTGGGATCTGGGCAAGGAAATGTGTGAGCTCTTCAAAGAGCCTCAGTGCTCCTGGAAAAAAAGCAAGGTTTGCTGAAGGAAAGGTTTGCAGGGTTTTTTTGGAGGAAAAAAGGGATCTTTCCATTGGCTGCTGTAGGTGGGAAACATCTCCAGCTCAGGCTGGGGGTGCCCCCCTGGCTCAGGGCTGCACTCGCTTCCCTCCTCGCTCACTGCATGGATTCATGCCAAAAAGTAAATAAGGAAACTGCTCTTTTCTTTGGGGCCCGATTCTGCTCTTGCTTCCACTGCGGGAAACGGAAAAGCTTTGCTGAAGTCAGCAACAGGTTTAGGCAGGCAGCCCTCTCTGCTCTGAGGCTGGAGGAGCCGTGTCTCCTGGGGTGGCTGAGTTTTGGGAAGCAGCTGAAGACTCCTGTGCCTGCCCTGCTGGCTGCTGTGGTTGGGAAATGAAAGGGGCCATCCATCACCTTGTTTTTCTGCTGTCAGGGAGCTTCCCCCCTTGCTCACACACGCTTGCTTTCTCCGGAGCGTCCTGGTGCTTGCAGGGAAGGAACGGCAAGGCTGGATTTGCTCGCCCGGGCTCTCTCTGGGAAGATGCAGTGAGCGTGGCGCAGGATCATTGGGCTCATCACAGCTCAGAGCATCCTTAGTTTTCCATATTTTAGCAGCAAAGCTGTCTCTGCAAGGTGCAGAGATCCAGAGAGCAGATCTCGGGGCTTGTCTTTGAACAGGGCTGCTGTTTGGTCCTAAAAATGCAATTTTCAGTGCAAATACTTAGTTTCTTTTTAGAAAGAAAAGTGGCTTTTGACCTGCCAGAGCATTTGTTCTGGCTGTTGCTTTTCGATAAAAGCTGGAGCAATTTCTGGCTCTTTGGGAGAGTGTGAAGGGTTCCCATGCTTAAAGTGATAGAAATATTTGCTCTTTATTAGTGCAATTTCTTATGTAAAATAATGAGCACGTCTACCTGCTCCTCTCCATACAGAAAGGTGTCAGCAGCAGCCTGCTGCTACAGCTGGCTTAAAAACCAGAGCCAGGGGAATAACTCCTTCCAAATCTCATATTTGTTTGAGTTCTGCTGCTTTTCCCTGTTTGCTTCAGCCCACGAAATCCCCAGACTCATTCCTCATTCAGAGTAATTTGGGAAACAAAACCCAACACCCTCCAGGACCGATTTGGTCTCCCAACATTAATGGCTCTTGAGTTCTGGATTCGGCCAACACTGCTCGACTGCATGGGGAGCCAAGGGGAAGGGAGGGGAGGTCTGGAGGATCTGCAGAAGCTTGGTTACCCTCAAAAAGCCCTTTCTGAATTTTTTTAGGGGGGTCAAAATGGGGTGCGGGGCTGGGCAATGCTCACCCTGGTGCTCTTTGCTTTCCGAGTCTTGGGAAGGAGGCTGCTCGGCTCTAACCTCTCCGTTTTTTCCACCAAGGCTATGGAAAATCCCGAAGCCTAAGCAGCATAGATGGTGTGGCAGGATCCACGGTGGGCTTGGCTCCCCTCGCGTCCCGCTGCAGCTCTCCCTGTCCTCTGCGGCGTCCCTGCTCTCCCGTCCCTTCCATCCTCTAAAACGCCGCCTGGATCCCGCTTTGTCGTGTCGTGTCGCTCTGTCCCCCCCCTTCCCCGTGACGCCGTGTCTCCACGGTGGTGCCTGTGCCCAGAGGAGACCGAGCTGGGACATCTCCATCGCTGAGAAGTGGGTTCTGATCTTCTCCAGCCCAGCGCTGCCGCCGTGCCCCCCCTGCCCACTTTGCGGGATGTGTAACGTCTCCATTGAACTTGTCTCGTGTCCATGTGTTTGGGACAGTCCCTGGAGTAGGTCTTGGTCTGTTGGTTTTTTTTTTTTTTTTTTTTCCCCTCTCCTTGAAACCTTATTCATCCTAAATAAATTGGGCCAACCCATGTGATTCCCTCTGGTGTTCAGCCCTCCTTCTCGTGGGCCGTTTGCACTTGGGCTAAAGGGTGGTGGAAATGCAAGGACGACATGTTGACTCATAAAATTATATATCATTGTGCTGGAAATGGCTGAGTTCATATAATTTTAGGTCTTTTTTTTTTAAAAAAAAAAACAAAACAGCCTCAAGTTTCTGAAGGCAAGAGATGAATAAACCTCTATTCCCCGCCCAGCAGCGGTTCCCCTCTTCTTTTGTGCCTTTTTCTGCCTAAATCACACTCGTTGCCTCCGTGCTTGTATCTGCTTCTCCATCCAACCTCAGGGATGGTCCTGGGGCTGAAGGTGGCTTTGGCAGCCTGGAAAACCAGCCCCAAGGTCCCGTGGAGGTGGGAGGCTGTCGGGCCCCGGGCTGGGTGCAGGATCATGCAGAGGCAAAGTATATGTATGGGTGCTCCCATGAAGAGCTGGGAGGTGGTGGGGAGGGGGAATGTGGGTCCCTGGGAATGGTTGAGAAAGCTGCTGCTGCTTTTGGATAGCGGGGAAATGAGAGATTTGAGACAAAATGATACCTATATGGATTGGGAGATGAATCCTATTTGGAGATGGACACAGGGTGGTGGGGCAGAGCATCCCCCCCGTGGGGTTTGAACCAGGTCTTCCCCCAGCCTTGAGAGGTTGGAGTGCCAAACTCCCTGTCCCACTGCTGGTTTTTGCTCATAGATGTTAATTTTTGGGATGATCTGGAAGGATCTCAGGTGTCTTCCTGAGCTAGAACAAAACCTTCAGTCCCCCGACTTCTGGCTCATTTCTGCCTCCCCGGAGGCGTCTGGGTCTCAGGTGGCTGAAAGGGGCTGGTTTGGTCCCTGCTCGCATCCCAGTGCTCTCACCCTCTTTCCTTACTCTGAGCAAATCCAGTTCAGTGGGGCTGGATCCTGGGGGCTTTCAGCCAGAAGACGGGTAGCAAAGCTTAGCTCTGAGTGGGTTTAAAAAAGAAAGCCCCAAGAGCTTTTTGGGGGTTGGATCCTTCTCCCTTACCATGGCCAGACCGGAGCTGGTGCTCAGGGGATGATGCAGAGTGAGGATCCCCTTGGTGCAGGGCTGGTCCCCACAACCCCAAGGAGCCGGGCTGGATTTTGGCAGATCCCACAGCCAGGACCCTCCTGTTCCTTCTCAGGCTCCCCATGCCTCAGTTTTCCTCAGCGTAGAGAAGAGGTAACACTGAGAGCTTCCTGCAGTAAAACTCTTTGCTGCCACAGTGGAAGAGATGCTACTCAAGGAGGAAACATTAAATGCCTCGTCTGGCTTATTTTTTTTTTTCTTCCCCACTGAGTTGAAGGAGCTGCCAGGAGGAGCCAGTCACTACATCTCCAGAACAACCCCCCTCCAAATCCTGCATGGGGCCAACAAGAAGCCTTTGCCTTTTATTTTGCTTTTCTTCTTTCCTTCCTGCCTTGCCCTGCCCCAGCTGTGCGAGCGGAGCAGCGCGAGTCAAAAGGAAGCCAAAAAGACGTGAAAAAACTTAGTGCTGTGAGCTGGATCCTGGGGCTTGACGGCAGGAGCTGAGCACCACAAAGACCCGGTGCTGGAGCCGGAATTTCTCTGCATTTGGGGACAAATTAGGATGAGCTTCATCCCTCCGCTGCCCAGGATGTCCCGTAGTGGTTTCTGACTGCGGTGCTGTGAACCCCGTGCCGCGGCAGTGATTCACTCCTTGCTGGCAGCACCCGAGTTGTAGCTGCGTTCCTTGAAGGTCTGTAATCAAAGTGCGTTCCCCCACCAAATGGCCGGGGTACCTTGGCACGTTCAGGAATCACCCAAAAATCCCGTGAGCTGGGCGAAGGGGCGAGTGCGGCAGCACCACGCAGGCACTTCTCCGGTGCATCCTGCCCTTTGGAGCGAGCTCTCTGGAAGCAGAAGGAGCTGAAATGTCCCCAGCCCGTGTGAGAGGGAAGGTCACCCTCCGTGATTTCAGTGGTCTCTGAATCATAAATGATTTAACCAAGGTCATGCGCTGACTTAGGGGACAAGCCAGGCATGAAAAACCAGCTCCGCTGCCCTGTCTCTTGCAGAAGAAGTAGCTCAAGAGACTCAAACTTGGGGATTTTTGTCTCTTGAAAGCAGAGGATTAACCTCAGAGCAGATGCAGCCGCAGATCCCAAGAGATCCCATCCTCTCCTTTCCCCCCCACCAGGCTCCTAAATCAGCTCATCCAAACACCGAAGGTGGTTGTCCCAAGTGGAAAACCCTTGGTGGACCCCCAGAAAATTTCATCCCCATCAGAGCAATGAGGGTTGTGTGTGAGAGCTGACATGGAGCTGGTACGATGCAATTTTTAGCAGTGGCGTTATGCAACTCGGGAGAAGGGATGACTAATGTGCAAAAAGCTCCTCTAAAACAACCGAGCCCCGAATGGGAGACGGAGGGATTTCAGTGGGAGGCACCAAACTGTTGAAAAACCCATCGCATCATCTCCCTCTTCCTCCCCGCCTTCTTCTGAACAAGTGATTTGGGGGATGCAGGAGGGGGAAAAAGCATGTTGTTATTTTTAGGTGGGGTCTGGGTTGGTTTTTGGGGTGAGTTAGCTGGGGTTAATCCCCTGGATCGGATTATGAAAGGAGCTGTAGTGGAGGAGAAGAGCAGACCGCTAAATATCTCTGTAGCCCAGGGTTTTATCTCAGTAGCCAAAACTGGCTGCCTAGAGAATAGGATAAGAATAGAGCAAGAATATACGATACTTCCCCCGAATATCCTCCCAGCCGCTTATCTATGTTTAGGGATCTGGCGAAGAACGCACGTTCCAGCTAAGGCAACAAGCAGCAGGAGAAAGCAAGGTTGTTTGATTTATTCTTGACGAGCTGAATAAATCAATAGGAGTCCGGCTGCCTCTGCCCAAGTCCTAAAATGGCATTTAAAAAAAAAAAAAAAATCAACTGGGTGGCAGCGACTGTTGGGGCAGTGAGCTCCCTGCCGGCATCTTAGTCAGGAAAGGAGAGTTTCCCATGGGATGGGGTGAGCGTGTCGGGTCTGAGCTGCTGCCCTGTTCCCGGCAGGATGCTGTGATTGAGCAGGAACATGCAGATAAAGCTCTGGGTGCACCACATATACCTGCCCCTTGCCTGTGTATAGCCCGGCAGCGTGGTACCCAGGGCAGCTTTAGTGCCCCGTGCTCCTCTCCCCATCGTGGCTGCAAACGCACGTGATGCTCAGGAGCGGCAATGGGATCAGAGATGCTGCGTAGCGTTGGGCTGCCTTGCTGCCGTTGGAGTCCGTGCATCTGTCTGTCCGTGCATCTGTCTGTCCGTGCATCTGTCTGTGGAGACCGGCAGCGCTTTGGGATGAGGACCAAACCCCTGCAACCACCCACGCCCGGTGCAGAAAGCAGCCGCGCAAGGGGCAAAACCAGGGCGGCCTCATCCTTCGGATCCAGGGGGATCTGGGGGCAGTTGCCCCCTCCACCATCCAGCAGCAGCTTCTTCCTTCTCTCCTCCTCCTGGGAGCCTCGCAGTCCAGTGCTGCGTGGAGACCGTGCCGCCATCCCGGGTTGCGTGCAAAGTATTAATTGTTGTTGTTGCAACAACTGCTCTGTTTCTCGGGAGATGCCTGAAAGAGCTGAGAAAACACAAAGGCCTGTCAGGCAGCCGGGCAGGAGGTTAAGATGTCAAGAGAGTAATTGCTCTGCCCAGAAGCAGCCTGTTTCTGGCTTCCTCAGCACTGCCAGGAAAAATCCTCAGTGCTTATTTGATGACAATAAAGAGAAAATAAAATAAATAGCAACCCCATCCCTTGCCCATGCTGACGAGGAATGGGGAGAGCAGAGGCAGATGCAAAATAAGATGCAGTTGAGCTTATAAATAGGTGCCTCCCAGCTCCCAGTCTGTTACTTCGTTACCTCCACTCGGGCAAATCCATCCTTACACTTTTCCCCCATGAAAATGTAAATGGAGGCTCAGAAAGTATTTTACAAACTGCTGGGGAACGGGTCATGCTCCTCCTCTTGTACCCCGCCGGGGCAGCACCTCCAGTCCTCCCAGCACGGCAGATGCAGGTGGCTGCTGGTTTTTGCTCCATCATCATGAAATCCCCTTGTCTTTATGTGGTCCGTGGCGATGGGCGTTACAGGAGATGTAGGTGTTGGCTGGGAGATGTTTAGCCCCAACGTCTGGGGACCACGGTGGGGTGCTCTGCCCCGCAGCTCTTCAAACCCCTCCTGTTGCGGCGATGAAAAGAAAAGGGACCTGCAAAGTGTCCTGGGGTGGCCCGGGGAAGCCTTCGAGGGGGTCTGGCGGGGTCTGCGACCCCCATCCCTGTGGGACCGTTTTGGCTGTTGGTGATTTCTCTTTGAGCACCTCCTGAGCCTCTTGTCTGCAAACAGATCTTCAATGGGGGTAAAAAAAGAGAAAGAGAAGAGGAAAAATACAAAATAAAGAAGCATGTGCTCTGGCAGACCAAAGCAGAGTTAGTGTAGGACCTACCCAAACATTGTGCTGGAGCAGGTGGACGCTGGCAGCTCGTGGAGGCAGCACCTAAGGGTGTTCAGGGAGAAAATTTTTCACTGGAACAGGCTGCCCAGGGAAGTGGTGGAGTCCCCATCCCTGGAGGTGTTTAAAACACGCGTAGACACGGTGCCTGGGGACGCGGCTTAGTGGTTGGACTGGGCAGCGCTGGGTTCATGGTTGGCCTTGATGATCGCAAAGGTCTTTTCCAACCAAAACGACTCTGTGATTCTATGATTCTGTGCTCATAGGGGGGAAAGTGGGACTGTGTGAACTCACCGTCCCTGGAAATCTGGGGGGGTGGCCCTGGCAGCACCGCAGCAGACCCTGGGGATTTTCAGGGTTCGGTCTCGGCTGGGCTGTGCCAAACCTCCTGCCTTGCCCAAGGAGGGGGTGGTGGGGCATCACCCCACTGCAGCTGGGCAGCAGATCCGCACCCAAAAGAGGTGGAGGAGGGAGCTGGACACTGTGGAGGGGCTGCGGGGGCGAGAGGGGCTGGGACCCGCCGGCGGTGCGGAATCGAGCTGGTAAGGATAAGCTGAGACAGGAGGGCAGTTTTCTTGTGGCGGCTTTGTCTGGGGAACAGCGATTAAACAACAAAAAAATAAATCTCGGCTGTTGTTATTTATTTTTAGTTGTGCTAATTTTTTCTGAGGCTGGGAAGCTGCTTTCCAAGGCAGGTCCCTGGAGGATGCGGGCAGCAGGTCTCGAGCTAGCACACAAAATGGCTTTGAACGGGGAGGAGGAGATGGGAGTTAAAAGCCGAGTCGTGTCCCTGGTAAATCAATTGACCTGACGGGGAATGTTTCTAGCAGGCCATGAGCCCTGCCGAGAGCTTTTAGCTGCTTGCAGGAGTGATTGAACCAGGAGCCGTGATATTTTTTAGCGGCTGCTTTGTGCGTGGCCAGTGCTGGTCCCCAGATTGTTGCTGGGGGATGATGCTGGGTCCCCTGAACCGGTCCATTGTGGCAGCTTGGGCGGTGGGGACCTCTCCTGAAAGCCCTGGGATTTAGGGACTTCAATCCCAAGGGTTTTTCTGGGATGTGGGGCTTTGAAAAGTCTCCACATCTGGGCACTGCTCGCCCAAGCTGCATGGTGATGCTCAACGGAGGATGAGACCTTTTATTTTGGGGAAAAAGAGATGCTTTTGGAGCTGCGTTTGGTTTGTGGCAGGGAAAGCCAGGTCAAACCCACGGTCAGGAGCTAGAGTTGGGTTTTGCAGCAAAATCCCTGGGTGGAAAGGGCAGCAACGTGGCTTATCGAGTGGATCAGGCGCTGTCTCCCCGTCTGATGGCCCCTCGCCTGGAAACCAGGTTCTGGCACATGGGTAGAGGCGGTGTTGTGACTCAGAGCTCCAATCAATGTTAATTAATTCAATGATAACAAATGAGAGGGAGAGAGAGAGAGAGACAAGCAAAAACACTGCAGGATATTAATGCACCAGGCTTGGCTTTGGGACATCTGGCTTGGGGTTGGCTTGGGAAGTTTTGGTCAAGAGCAGCTTTCTGGGAGGAGAGGGCTGCAGCAGGGATGACTTCTTTCCTCTGCTCTTCATTTTTACCCTCAAAATCGCTCTGACTCCGTGCCTAGTTTCTCTCAGAGAATCATTTCCTAAGTCTCCATCTCTGGGTCCATTCTGAGGCATTTGAAAAACATTTTTTTCCTGGTTTACTGATGGAATAGCAGCATTTTATCCCTCCAGACAAGGCCATTTCACTTTGTAGTTACTCTGTTTTCTGCACCCTGCAAAGTCGGGGTCCCCTTGAAGTTCGTTCTCTCTCTCCCTCTCCTATTTCTCCACAAACAGCCGATGAAAGCAGTGTCTAACGGCGTGTTTATTACTTGTCTTTAATTGCAGACACCTGCCAAGACGTCCTCTCTTCCAGTTACCCCCAGGGTGAGGTGGTCACCTTCTCCTGAGCCCCGGATGGATGCAGGCAGCACCCCAGCAAGGGATGCCTTCCCCGAGGGCTGCTCTCCCCAAGGGATGCCTTCCCCAAGGGATGCTTGCCCCAAGGGGTGCCTTCTCTGAGGCGGAGGGATGTGTGCCCCGTGGGATGCTTTCCCCAAGATGGAGGGATACTGTCCCTGAGGCTAAGGGATGCTTTCTCTAAGGGATGCATTCCCCAAGGCCAAGGGAGGCTCTCCCTGAGGCCAAGGGATGCTCTTCCTAAGGCTGAGCGATGCATTCCCCCAGGGATGCTCTCTCCAGATCGCAGGGATGCTCTCCCCGAGGCCGAGGGATGCATTCCCCAAGGCTGAGGGATGCTCTTCCCAAGGCTGGGACATGCATGCCCCCAGGGACGCTCTCCCCGATGCTGAGGGATTCTCTCCTCAAGGAGCTTTGCTTGCCCACCACAGCCCAAAGCTCCGGCTGCCAGCTCCACGGTCGGGGTGTGGGGGGGATTGGCAGCCAGGTCCCCCTCAAAGGGTGCCACAGAGCAGTGGGGCCGGGAGGGGAGGTCGGGGTGCTGGGGACGGCCCCGCTCCCCTGCCTGCTGCCAGCCCTGCCACGTACACACTGCCCGTCTCCCCGGCGCACCCCTGGGCTGCCCCCCCTCCCCTCGCCCACGCTTTCGGATGCACCTCGCCCCTCCGCCTCTGGAGACTCGCCAGCTGCTCACCAAGACATCGCCACCTGCGGCTCCATCCATGCTCTGACCTCCTCCATCGTCAAACGGCCGCTGGGGACCCTTCTCTGGGGTTTCAAAGGCTCCATCTGAGGTGCCGTGAGCGGGTTGCTGCACCATCGCCCCCCTCTCATGGGTGCTTACCCCAGGGTGCAGACCCCAGTGGACGGGGGAGGGACGAGCAGGTCAGTTCGGGCAGGGGGAGAGGGATGGGAAGCAAAAGATGAATGAGGTGGGGGGAACCCGGCTGGCCTGGAAGGGTCAGTGTCTTTCTAATGCTGTTACATATCTCTGTGATCAAGGCAATACTAGTCCCATTTCCGTCGGTCCTGTACGCATGCCTCTACCTGTCCAACCGTACTAGAGTTTGAATAAAGACATCCATGAGCTGAGTCAGCTCCCGTACCCCTCCTGCCTTTGTGTTTCCTTGCCGCTGGCTCCCTGCGTGCCCACAAAGCCCTGTCCTGACCCTGGGTGTCCCTGGCAGTGGGACGGTGATTTCAGCAGCGACACCGCCTGGATATTGTGGCCAGGCTCCTTGCTTTCTCACACAGCTTGGAGCGCAGCCCATTGGAAAGCCCACGGCAGACTGGTTTCAACATCCACGCGATATTCATTTGTTGAAGGAGAGGCACTGCAGAGCTGACAAATGCATTGGCTCTGCCTGCTCTGACTATCAAAGATGAAATAATCATCATTATGGCCACAGCGGTGCCATCCTTAGGTTTCAGAGTGAACACCGCATTGAGGTGAACAGGCTGGTCCTCCCCGAGCTGTCTGGGCAGCCTGGCTGCAGAGATGAGCAACTGGCACTAAGCTGATTCACGGCTGTAGGGTTAAGATTTCAGACTCTTTTGGGGCTGGGCTTGCTTGTGGCGTTGCCTTTTGACTGCCGCCAAGGCACAGCGTGAGCCCCCGGAGAGCCAAAGAGACCTGGCACGACTCCGATCGCTGCTGCAGTGAGTTGGAGTGGCCTCAGCTGACACCTCCAGGATGGAGATTTTGGGGCTCTACCTGTTGACAACCTGCCTCAAGGGCACGAGGTCTCTTATCTGAGACCGGTGGCAAAGGGAGAGGCCAGGATGGTTAAAAGCAGGGGGGGAGACTGAAAAGCTGTCGTGAAACCCAAAAGAAAGCAGTCACAAATGTGAGCAATCAGTGGCTGGGGGCCAAAGAGCAATTAAAGGGAGAGCCTTCCTCCGAGGCCGGAAGCGAGATGCTCCGCTTCCCACTGCGGCTGCAGAGAGCCCTTGCGAGAGCCCCGCCATGCTGCTGGATGTGCCGTGGCCCTTCTCTGGCATGGCCGTGGTCACGGATTTATCATCGGATCGATGCCGAGTGCTTGGGCTGGCTGTTGGGGATGCTCAGTCCAGCGATGTTGGGTACCTGCATCCCCCTGGGGTCCTGCTCACACAGCGTTTGGGCTTGGATCATCTCAGTGGTGCTCAGGACCTACCAGGCTGCTTGAAGATGACCTTAAGGGGACTGGGACAGCCTGAGTTGGTGAGAGGTGGTCACATTGCGGGCGGTTGGTACAAAGGAGATGTCCCCAGCAACAGCACAAGGTCCCTTCTCCATCCTGGACAAATCCTTGTCCCATCACCATTCTGTACCACACTGGCTGTTTGCCACCTGTTCCCCACTGACCACTGTGCAAAAAAATCAATCAGAAGGAACAAACCAGTGGCTCAAAGACCAAGTGTGTCCCCAGGGACCCCCCCCAGCTCTCCAGGGTGCCCCTCTCCTTCCTCCTCCCTCTTTGGCTGTTGGCTCCATGAGAGAGGATAAGTCCCTCTATGCCCGACCCTGGGGCTATAGGATGAGTGTGAAGCATTGCCAAACCTTTCTGAACCTGCACCAAGTTGGACATGAGCCATCAGCCAAGTAAGGTTCTTCACCCCAGGACACTCTGGAGGTGTCAGTGCAGGAAGGGGGAGGAAGCCCCCATCCCACCCCACCCCCAGCTAGTGCAGGGCTGCCTGAGCTCCTGCTCTAGATGCTCCATCACGCTGGGCTGGGGCTCTGCACTGGGCTGCTGGGCATGGCTGTGGGCACCCCGACTTCCCAATGGATCACAGAGACACAGGAACATCATGGCAGGTTGGGGGATGGAGATGGGAAGGTCTGGACCCCCGAGGGGGGCAAAACCCTCTTAGGGCAGCACTGGGACCAGCTATGGAGGAGTGACAGCTCCTGGAGGGAGCAGAAAGCCCAAAGGGGAGCAGAAAGGATTTATTGATGCTGCTTGTGGCCCTGCCCCGGGGTCCACCACCATGTGCCACCTTCACCGTCCCCACGACGAATTCAAACTGGTTTTGGATCCAGGCATCCAGCTCCCCAGTGGGCAGTGGGATGCTCCTGGCGTTCGCCATATCCCCACGGAGCAGCCCGTCCCCACCGGCAGGCAAGCCTGGCTGAGCCTCACAACTCCAGCAGCCCCAGCCTGGGGCTGGCGGGGATTTCATTAGTGCTGCTGCTCGTCTGGAGCTGCAAGGCTTGGATCTGGTGAACCGGTCACAAGTGGTGTTCCCCAGGGCTCAGTACTGGGCCAGTTCTGTTTAACACCTTCATCAATGATGTGGACAAGGGGATCGAGGGCACCCTCAGATGACACCAAGTTAGGCGGAGTGTTGATCTGCTGGAGGGCAGGAAGGCTCCGCAGAGGGATCTGGACAGGCTGGATCCATGTGCTGAGGTCCATTGTATGAGGTTCAACGTGGCTCAGTGCTGGGTCCTGCACTTGGGTCACACCAA
Organism: Aramus guarauna; assembly: GCA_013400195.1. Lineage (NCBI taxonomy): Eukaryota > Metazoa > Chordata > Aves > Gruiformes > Aramidae > Aramus > Aramus guarauna. Next base: position 157,803 of record VXBL01009977.1, read on the forward strand.
CCCCAGGCAACGCTACAGGCTTGGGCAAGAGTGGCTGGAAGCTGCCCAGTGGAAAAGGACCTGGGGATGCTGGTCAACAACGGCTGAATATGAGGCAGCAGTGTGCTCAGGTGGCCAAGGTGGCCAACAGCAACCTGGCTTGTATCGGGAATGGTGTGGCCAGCAGGACCAGGGCAGTGGCCGTCCCCCTGTACCTGGCACTGGTGAGGCGAGGCCTCGAGTGCTGGGTTCAGTTTTGGGCCCCTCACTCCAAGAAGGACATTGAGGTGCTGGAGCAAGTCCAGAGAAGGGCAACCAAGTGGTGCAGGGTCTGGAGCACAAGTCTGATGGGAGCAGCTGATGGACCTGTGGTGGTTCACCCTGGAGAAGAGGAGGCTGAGGGGAGACCTGATGGCTCTCTACAACTACCTGGAAGGAGGTTGTGGCCAGGTGGGGTCGGTCTCTTCTCCCAAGGAACAAGCAACAGGACAAGAGGAAATGGCCTCAAGTTGTGCCAGGAAAGGTTTAGATTGGAGATGAGGGAACATGTCTTCACCCAAAGGGTTGTCAATCCCTGGAACAGGCTGCCCAGGCAAGTGGTGGAGTCACCGTCCCTGGAGGGACTTAAAATATGTGTAGCTGTGGTGCTTGGGGACATGGGTTAGTGCTTGGACTTGGCAGTGATGGGTTAACGGTTGGACTCGATGATTTTCCAGGTCTTTTCCAACCTAAATGATTCTGTGATTCTATGATTTGGGCACTTTTGGCACGACTCCCCTCCTGGCCCGCGTTTCTTGGCTCACCATCCCTCTGGGTATAAACCCAGCACCAGCCAAGTGGGAGGAGGGGGACAAGCCTGGCACACCTTTACACCCCCCAATTTTTTTTTCCCAAATATAAATCACCCTTTCACCCATCTCCAAGAGTATTTTTGACTCTTTTCCTTTATTTTTTAAGCCAATGAAAGACCAAATGGAGAGGGAGGCACACACGGCACCCGGGGACACGCAGCAGAGAAGGAACATGGACAGAATGACCGGATGGGGGGGACGGTGACAGCATCCCTGGCCTCGGGGCTGGGATTAGCTGTTGGGTGCACTTAAAGGAATTTTTATCAGCGAAAGACGGTGCTGTCAATAAAAACAAGCGAGAGGCTCTGTGGCACCAGGCCAAGGTGATGAGCGCATGGTTTTTAATCTAGGAAAGTAGCTGCTGGGAGGGGAACAGCACACGGGGAGCTGCATCCACGCCAGGAATAACGGAGGGGCCGGATCCAGGCTGGCAGAGGGGCTCCCACCGGGAGCCAGGCTGCTCTTTGGGCTGCTGTTGCAAGGGGAGGTGGTGGGGAAAAGGATGGGGGAGTCTGGTGATTGCACAGGGGTGATGGGTTCCTCTGCAGCAGGAACTGCTTTCCTGTGCCTCAGTTTCCCCTTTCCTAAGCGAAGCTGCTTAATCACCCCTTTAAGACAGGCAGATTTGCTGGGTGGGGGTATAAAAAGAGGGAGTGCTTGCAGGGTGTTGGGTGAGGGCAGTAACAGGCTGTGGGACAAGCCCAGGAGAAGGGCAGCGGGAGCTGAACATCCCTGCCGTGAGCAGACAACCAGGGCTGAGCCAGCTCTGCATGAGGATGGGTTTCCAGAGCTTCGTGTTGCTTCCTGGGGACAAGAGCAGCTGGAGCTGCTGTGCGGAGCGTCAGTCTGTCCGTCAGGCCCGTTCGAGCCAGGCAGTGGCTGTAACCCAGCAGCAGGCAGGTCTTGAAGGGGTTGTGAGCGGGGAGACGGCTCGAGGTGAGCAGACCCACGTGTGCTTCTCAGCTGGCTGGAAGTCACCTGCTAAAACCAACCCTACCTTGAGCCCACGGGGGGAAGAGCTCTCCCCACTGCCCCTGCCTTTCTCCTGCAGTGACCCGAGGAGGGGGGCAGCTCTCTGACGGCCACGCAGGCACCGAGATTCGGGAAAGCCCAAAACACTGGAACCAGCTCACCCCTATCAGGTGCAAACCCAGCAGCGATGCTTCCTGCATGGCCTCTCTTACCCCCCACCGCCCCCCGAGCAGTGGGTCCGGTCCTGTCCCGTCTCTTCATTTTGGGGGCTGCAGGAGGAGGTTGTGGCATCACCTGCAGGTATTTTGGAAGGGGGAGGCTCCCAGGCAGGCAGGTGTAGCTCCTCTTTCCTATTGAATACCTGTGGAAAGATGAGGCGGTTGCTTCCCTGCCCTAATCCTGGCTCTTAATTGAAGATACCTCTGCTTGCCACTGCCTGGAGGAGCCTGTGGGCTGCAGGAGGTGGAGCTGGGAGCACTGGAGAGATTATAAACCCCCCCCAGAGCAGCTCTGGGGCTCTCCAAGTATCTGGCAGTTGACATTGCAGGTCACGGCCTTGGAGAAGGAGTGCAGAAAGTAAGAGAAGTGAGGCAAGGGGCTGCTTTGCTCCATTTGGGATCGTTAGGACCCTACAAAGCCCCTTCCTCCTGCTGAGCACAGCGGAGCCTCAACCTTGAGGGCTGGGCTGGGTGCACATCGGCATCGAATAGAAACCCCCTCCCCAAGCTCAGTGCAATCGCTCAGGAAACTCTTTGCAGCCCAGACTCTCTCCAGCTTCTTTCCCACCACCTCTATTTTTCCCACAGCATTGCCCCACTCCAAAGCAACTGGAACCAGTTTTCTGCTGGGAGCAGGGGTTCAGGATTTCTCCCAAGTGGCGTTTCAATGCCCAGCAAGCTCACCAGGGTCTGCCCCACCACCCTGGCACGGCTCTGCCTGGAAAATGCTGTTATATGCACAGGGTGCTGAGCCAAATGCTGGGGCTGGGATGGATGAACCCCTCCTCTTCCCACCCCTGCAGAGATTTACAGCGGCTGAACTGGGCAGTCCCAGTTGTCCCTGGCTGCTGCACCTCTGCACATCCCCTCCCCATCGGTGATGCTTCAGGCTCTTAGTTTAATAGGGCTGGCGCTGAGGGTTTTGGCATGGAGGGTAGGGACGGTGGTGTTGATTATACGCAGTTCCCGCTCTCTTAATGTGATGAGATCTAATAAATAACTCAAGTCCAGAATGGCTTTTCTTTACCATCAAGGAATGAGACCTGCAGCCCAATTTTGGCTGGGCCACGTGAGCTTCGCATGGATTTATTTTGCCTCTCTGGCTATTCATAACCAATGGCCTTAACAGCCACCAAAATGACATAAAATGGTTTTTCGCCCCTTCTCCCTACGTTGCACTATTGTAATGTGCTGAGCTGCTCCGGAGGGGATGCCTGGGGTGCTGGGGATGGCTGAGGGACCCTGGGGTGCCTGTTCCCCTCCTTGAGGCAGCAACAAGAAACCCTGGAGCAAGTTCTCCTGTCCTCAGCCTAGAAAAATTAATCTGAAATGGTTTATACTGGGAAATTGACTTTTCCTGCTTAGGGCAGGGGGAATTTTCCACTGCAAACCGCTGTTTGTCACCCACCTTAATCCTCCCTCTGTGAGCTGGGGATGGCATTTCTCCTGCTTCTCCAGTTCCCGGTGGAAATCAAGGTTTAAAGCAGCATCCCGGGAATGTCAGCTGCTCCCTGCACGGCCGGGACAAAAGCAGATGTGTAAATGCAGAGTTTCCCCAGAAAAATCAACCCCAACTCTCCAGCCAGCTGCTGGGTTGGATGGGTCTCTGCAAAGCCACTTGGATGTGGGTTCATCCCCCTGCCCTGGGTTTTTGAGAGCCCTTTAATTAGGAGACAGAGCTGATTGGGGGTAGGAGAGTTTCTGCCATGGCTGCAGGGGTGTTGCAGGCTGCGACGCGTTGGAGGTGAAGGGCAATGCCCGATCCCCAGCTCTAAGCATGGCTGGGAGAGCTGGGGAACCTGCACTCACTCCGAGCTTGCAGACAGGTCTCGAGCAAGCAGGCTTGTGCCTCAGCTTCCCCATCGGGGTGTTCCTTCTTAGGCAAGGGTGTGCTGCTGGGAGAAAGCCCTTTAAAAAAGGAGACGCTTGTGTATTCTGCAAAAAGAAGGTCTGGGAGTCAGCTGAGGACAGTGCTGGCTAATTTGGCGAGAGGAGAGCACGATCTTATTTGCCTATTACGGTCCCAGTAACGCTGGGCTGACACACGGCTGCGAGCACAGCGAGGGTGCTGGCTGCGGAGACAGTCCCGATGTCCCACATCCTGGAGGTAACTGTTTGCTGGACCCTGACATCTTTTTCTCAAAGAGATGATACGAGTGGGAAGGGAAAGCACCGTGCCAGGTCATGGCTTGCCGGTGGGCAGCCAAGGTCTCCCCATCCCCAGACTGTCCCCAAACTCCTTGCTGGGGACAGCTGGCTCCTTCCCCCAGCCCACCTTAGTGCTACGTGGGGAGCCTGGCATGCCAATGAATATACCACTCCTCCTAGCTACCTGCGGACCAAGAGAAACCTTGTTTTCTTGCTTTTACACCTGGAAAAGGGCATCTTGGAGAGGTAAAACAAAAACCCCAGGACCCATGTGGTGCACATCTCCAGTCGCTCCTTCTCCATCCCTGCTCTTCCCCACCACACTGGTGCTCCCCACACCAGGAAGAGGGCTGAGACCCCACCGTTACCTCCCCCCATCCCTTTTTTTTTTTTTTTTTAAGCTGATTCATGAAATTTCTGCTCTGGCATCGCTGTGTTGCTTTAAGCTGTTTACGCGAGTTCAGGAGGCGACAGCGCGCAGGGTATTTTTAGCTCGCTGGGTAGCAGAGCGGGATTAAAATGCAGTCAGTGTTACAGACGCTGGGGCTGAATCAGTATTCCTGCACAAGCCTCTCCGTGCCAGCGTTTTCCATTGAGTGTCTGAAAAACCCAAGTTTCCATGGAGACCCAGCTCCAGGGCAACCCGTTTTCCTTGCAAAAAAAAAAACCAACCAAAAAACCCAAACA
>VXBL01009977.1:162728-181729 GCA_013400195.1 Aramus guarauna
TAGGGAGCGGGTGCAAGGGATGGCCAAGCTCTGGCTCCAGGAGAATGGTGGCTATAAATCCCTGGTCCTTTCTCAGCCGGGATGCAGGAGTGGAAGCAGAGATGTGGGCGTTAGGTTGTGAAATGCCATTAAAAGGTGGTTGGGTGTGAACTGGGTTGCTAGTTCTGTCCCGGACTCCTTTGGTGGGTTTTTGGGGGCTGGATGCATTTTCTTGGTGGTGGGTTTGCTAAGTTGATGGTGGAGGTTGGTGGGAGGTCTTGGTGCCTTGCTATGGGGGAAAGAGAGTGAGGTGGTGCCAAGGGGAAGATGGGTTTGGGTTCGCTCTCTGAAATGGTGGAACCAGGAATTTGTCCCCCACCTCCAGGAGTTAAATGAGTTAAATCAGTGGATCCCCTTACCTGTGTTGACACTGTGCCCTCTTCTGCCTTGAGGCACCTGTGAAGGGGCTTTGTCAGGGGCAGGTTGTCTCCAGTCCACAGCGTGGGAGCAGAAACACTCTAAGAGGACGTGAGGAGGAAGAGGACTGCTTTGCATCACACTGCAGAACTGTCCTGTCTCGATTTGCCTGTTGGCCAAGGTAGAGATGTCAGCCACAAGAGCGTCCCATGGAGAAGAGACCAAAACGGTGCTGTTCTTTATTTTCCTGCTCAGCAAATCTCCCCTCCTCCCCTCCTGCTGCATGTGTCTTGGAAATTTGGAGAGGGGAAAAAAAAAAGAAAAATATTAGTTCTTGCTAGACATTAATATAATTTCTCCTGCCTGTCCCCAGCACTGTGGTGGGGGCTCATCTCAGCTGGTGTGGTGACAGTGTGGGGTGGCAAAGCAGGTCAGAGTGCAGAAAACTCAGTGGTCCCAGTTTGGCACTGGAGAAGACAGGGCAAGAGAGATCTGGGCCTGGATGGTCTGCAGCAATGAGAAGATGATTTGCTTGTCCTAGTAACTGCAAGATGGTTGGTCCATGGACCCTTTTGGTGGCACCCTTGGAGGTATTGTTTTGATGGGGATGTGGACATGGGTTATATGTTGAATCCCAGGAGCTGGTCTCCACTCATATGGCCCCAGCAGTGGGGTCCTGCCTTGGTCATGAGTTTTCCAAGCAAGCCCCATCCTTGAACCCACTGAGACCCAAGCTGGAGCCAAGACATTTTCTCCCGGTTGCTTTCCCTTTATTATGACGGGACTTTTCCAATGTGGTGATCCAGCATGTAGAAACCTAGGAAACCCAGCCTGGGACCTCTTACAGCTGCCCCAACGGAGGCTGAAATCAAGCAGTAAAGCCTGATGATATAAAGCACAAAGGCAAGGCCAGTTCTTGGAGTGGCCAGTCCCACCACTTCCCCCTTGCATGGGACTGCTAGATCTGCAGCGACAGATCCATGGGTGATGTGTAACATGGTGCAACTTCTGGGCAGGGTTAGGATGGATCATCTCTGGAGGGAAGAGCTGCTTCTGGGAGCAGAAGGGCTCCCCAAATCTGCAAGTTCTCATCCTACAGTAGGATCTGAGGGCAGGTGGGCTTCATGGAGAGGTGGAGCAGAGATTTTGCCAGAAAACTACAGACAGACACGAGCCACCCAACCCCTGATGCAATCAGGTGAGGCCACGTCCTCTGCAACTGGGTTTGGTATTTTGATTTTTCAAACCAGTTGAAAGTGGCCACGGTTGAACAAAACTACTCAGTTTTCAAAGCAGAGTTTGTGCTTTCCCATCCTTCACCTAGGGGGAAAAACATGAAATCCCATCTGCAGAAAAACTTCTTCAGTTTCTCATAGGCATTTTCATTAAAAGAGAAATGGATGTTTAAAACCCTGTGTCCTCCAAGCAAAATCCAAGTTGAGAATTTGTACCAAACAAAATGATTTTTACTGCAGCATTTTTCAGCCTGATGGATTAATATTTTTGTCCAAGCAGAATACTTTCTGTGAAAAGGCTTCTTTTGATCTAAAAACTGTTGTCATTGGCTTTTTTTTAATTGAAAACCACTTCCACTTTCATTAATAGCTGCTCTCCCATCCCTAGCCTGCACTCAGCATGCCTGAAACAGCCCTTATCCAACGGGTTATTTTCCAGGACTGGAAACAGCCGACACATTGGGCTTTTATCTATGTTCATGGTGAATTTAGGCAGACTTGTTCATATTCAGGCTGCGTTCAGAAAATGGTCTGTTTTCCTTCCTCTGGGTAATAAAAGTCATATTTCAGCCCAGATTCTTGGTTTTGTGTAGTCTTGGAAATTGTTTCTCTCCCCATGGAATCAAGGAGGTGCTGCTAGAGGGACTTGGGTGTCTGAGGTTCATGGTTCAGCTCTTGGATGTTGGCTTTGGCCAACGCTTGGCATGGGTTAGTAGAGGACTAACAGCCCAGCACTCACCATGCTGCTGGGTTTGGGGGCAGCCGTTCGGCTGGGATGCAAGACGTGACCCACCTGGGTACAGTGTCACACCACGGCAGGAGGGTTCCAGGGAGTCCCCTGGGCTCGAGGACCATGTGCTGAGGCCATGCTCTTCACCCTGCCAGATGCTCGGTGGTAACAAGGGGCGTTTTTCACGCCTGTGTCTCAGAGGCTGCATGGAACACATGCAAATGAATTGTCTCTTATCACTGCCGGCCGCCCGGGCTGCTCCATCATCAGCCTTTTGTTTCTTCTCCAGGGTGAGCTAGTCTTTGTCTTTGCTTTCTGCTCACAGAAAATAATATTTGCAGAACAACCTGCAGAAAAAAAAAAAAAAACAAACAACCCAACAAAGAAACCCAAAACAAATTGCAGTGCTCCAGATGTCTCTTGACTCTATTTCAGTAACCTGCCTAAATTCGGTGTGGGACCCTGTGACTCTCCTTTGGGAGAGGACGACTTGTGCAGCTTTGCTCCCAGCACCGATGGGTGCTGGAGAAGGGGGAGGTGCATTATAAACCTGTTGCGTTTGAGCCCTGGCAGGAGTGTCACCCTGTTTGCAGCAGAGCGTCGTGCTCTCCCTTCTGCACGGGGACCGCAGGAGCCTTGGCCAGAGACAGAAGGGAGAAGCTCGAAGAGCAGCTTGCAGTAAGGATGCTCTGCTTGCTTCCAGCTGGAGGAAATACCGTCTTCTTCCAGCCTGTGAGCAGAGGGAAGGTCAGTTGAGCCCGAGCAGCTCTGCCAGGCTGCGGTGGCACCTCGCAGGGTCAGCGCCGGCATCGTCCCTGTTGAACGAGTTCCCCTTCTCCCTGCAAAGCCCCCAGTCCCTCTCCGTGGGATCCCCACACTTCAGCCTCTGCTTTGCATTTATAGCTGCCCTTTGCAGCTCTTTTGTTATTTTCTGCTGTTCATTTAAAAAAAGCAGCTGATACCATCTTGCTGTTTGTGGAAGGAAACTATTTAGGGACACAACTAGTGGGTTTTGGAAAACTTACCATAAGGGGAGAGCTGTGGTTCCTTCCAGCCTTGCATCTGCCCAGCTCCCTGCCAGCCAGCTCCTCTTAACGGGACGCTTTTAATGGGATGTTAACGACTCAAATACCACAGAGCAATTTCTGAGCGGAATAATTGGGAGTCAGCTGGAGCTGGGGGCTCTTCGTGCTTCCCGAGCGCTCGTCCCTCTTGGAGATGGACGTCACATTCCTGTAACCGGTTTAAACGTGTCCTTGGGGCTGACTGGCGTGTTGAAAGCTGAGGAGCTTGGCAGGGCTGGGTTTTCTGGGGAGAAATGGCCTTTTGAGAGGCTGGGCCTGAACTGAAACAACCCCTCCAGAGCAGCTCCTGGGAGGCGATTAGCGAGAATCTGGGAGAGGTGCGGGTTCTCCCCTCTGGTCTCGGTTGTGGCTGTTGTGGGGGGGAAATGTGGTGGCTCTGCGCAGCAGAATGAGGGCTCCTGTACCCCAGAAAATGATGGGTATAAATTGGGGGTGGATGGCAAGGAGACCCCCTTGGTGTCCCCCGTCCTCTGCTAAAACCCATCGGGAGACACCGTGGGCTAAACGTGCCTGGTCATGGAGCTGCTGCTCCGCTCTCAGGCAGCCCCTTACCTGCAATTCATGAGGGTTTTTTGCGTCTAAATTTAAGCCCTTTTGGGGCAGGAGGGGTACGGATGGGGGAGAAGGAGGAGGGGAAGCGTTTCTCTCTCCAGGTCTATTGTCTAATCAAAGGCAGCCCGACTTTCAAGGCTTCTTGTTCGGCACGGAGCTGACGGGGAACACGCATCATTAAAAATGTTCAAGTGCCTCCGTTCCCCAGCGCCTCTTTGAAATCGCTGGTGACTGCACGGCCTCGGCGTGGCGGGGGGGAGCGGCCGGCCGGCCGGCAGAGCCGTGTTGTGCTGCTCCCAGCAGCTGCGTGGCCGTTTCCCCTCCGTGCCAGCCCCCGGGTACCGCAACAGGGACCGGGCTTCTACGAAAAGCAATTTGAATGCAGGAGCTCCCCAAGCTGCAAGCATCTCCCAGTCCTGAAATGCAGCACGTGTGCTAGGAATTGTCCTGTTTGCACCTTCACACCCTTTCCCCGTTTCCCTCTGGATTTGCAGAGATGTTACTGGAGCCAGCGAGCTATTTGGGGATAAAACAGCCCGCTTTGGCCCCAGGGATGCTTTTTTCTCTCTTGTGTAAGAAATCAGCTTTGTCCTACGACAACCATACCCAAAAAGCCAAGCCAGCAGAAGGGAGGTGATGCAAATGTCAGGGCTGAGCTCTCAAAGCTGCATGGTATATTTGGGTCAGGACCCTCTGAGGGGCAGCGTTTGGGGCAGTATGGGGCCAAGACACTCTGCAAAAAGGATCTGCTGGTGGCTGGGCAGGGAAGAAACATGGGTATGGAGGCTGGGAGGGAGCCAGGGGGATGGTGGGTGCTCTCTGCTGCTCGGGGAAGTGTGCGGAGCTCGCGCTGAGGATGCTGCTTTCGGCGAATCAATGCTAATCCCGTTGTCTCTGCTGCAGAGACAGCACCACGCCGGCAGGCTGAGAGTGATGGGCTGGGCAGGAGTGAAGGAGGGTGCAGGGGGGAGGTGGAGTGCAGGTGTAAATCAGGATGGCTCATGTCTCTGAGGCGTTTGGGTCTCTCATTGCTGCTGGGCACCTAAAAGGGGTGCAACAGGGGGTCTCCAACTTCCAGAGCGGGCAAGGAACTGCCCATGCTATTGAGGGAAGGTCTCCTGCCTCTTGTGGCCACGGTTCATGTTCATTCTTCCCAAAACCTCACCAGGAGGAAGGAAAAAAAAGAGAAGTCTCTTAGCGAGCCCCATCACCTTTGCTCCCTGCTCCTCTCCCCACACCTCCTTGCTGCTTTTCCAGACTGCAGGACAAAACCATCCCCTCTGCCCTGCCACCCCAGCAGGCACCCACACCCCAGCCCACCTGAACACCCCATTGCTGACTGCCTTTCCATGGGATCAGCATCTTCCCAAGATGCAGAAAAAAACATTTTCCAGGTTTCTCCCCCCCAAATTTCCCCTGTGGAGGAAGCAGGTGGATGGATTTTTGAATTGAAATTCGGATCAGTGCATCCTGGCTGGCGATCAGCCCGGCTAATCACCACCCCGAGCTGCTGCAAAGCAGCTGCTTTGTGCTGATATGGCACCGAGCAGCTCCCCAAGATTCCCCAGCCTTGGTGGAGCCACGCAATCAGGCTGGGAAGGAGGGTAACCTCCTGGGGCTGGCCGGGTCTAATTAGTCTAATGGGGGCGAGAATTGCCGGGGGAGATGGAAACAATCCAGCCACATTTGGCACAAGCCCATTGTGCCCAAGGCAGGCTCGTGGACACAGGTGGGAGAGGAGCAAATCGCCAGCCATGGTTTCTGCCACCGATGCACTTTTTAGCCTCGGGCACATTGCTTAACTCCCAGACTCAGCTTTGATATCCCAAATCAAGGCTGCCAGCATGTTCTGCCGCTTCCAAAAGGCTGCTTTGTCTTTTTTCTTGGATTATGCTTATTTTTTGTGGCTAGAAGAGACCATTGTGTTCTGTAACTTTGACTTCCTGCATTAGACAGGCCATAAAATGCTGCGTGGTACTAAGCCTTATTATTAGCGTTTATTACTGCGGAGGGAACAGGCACGGAAAGCACGGCTCCATGGGTGGGGAGCTTTTTAAAGCAATCACCTACGGCCATGCAACCTGTTATGAAAACTCTGCATAACCAGGATGAATTTGTTATGTGCATAGGGGATGTGGGTAATTATAGGAAAATCACCATCTCTTGACAGATAAGAGCCTGCTGTGTTTGTTCTGGAAATTAGGGGGCTTGGTGCAGTTGTAGGTGTTTCCCCCCATCTCAGGGTTGTTTTGCTCGTGCAGGCGGGGATGGTGGTGGTTGGCAACCCAAAGGGCTCTGTTTGCTTCTGCAATGCCTGCCTGGACCAGGGCTGGCTGCCTGGCTCTCCTCGTGAGTGCAGGGACCCATGCTGGGTTAATTCCTGGGTAGGAAACTGCAGTGCTGAACGCTTGATCATACCTTTGCCTGATCTTCCTCCGTGTTCACCACCGGGCTCTGGTGATGATTTTGGCTCAGATCTGCCTTCTCCGCCCTGTTGACCGGTGTGGCCAAGAGGACACTGGTGGTTTTTAGCACTGGAAGCTCCAGCCTGGGCAGGACCTCACTGTGTGCGGGGTTGATGGGCATAAAATGGGACTTGCGTGGCTAAAGCCTGAGCAGGCTTTGGCTTCTGGTGGAAGGCAAGAGCCGGGAGGTGCCCTGAGATGGTGGAAGACCTGGAGATGGGGGAAGAGCTGGAAGCCTGATGAAGTCTTGAGTGGAGGCGAAGAGTTTAGGAAGGGATTAATGGGCACCGTGATCGCTGGGACATCCCCAAGGAGCGGAACAGGAGAAGGAAGGGATTTAACCTGGTACAGCATAGGAGCCGCAGTCCCTTGGGTCTTTATCCCTCCCTTCTTCTGCTTAGCAGCTTCCCCACACCCACCTCCCACCACAGCCTGTCTCTCTGTTGCTGGCCAGACAGCCTCTGCCCCTACAGTCCTTATTTTTTTCCCTCCTGCATGGTGAAGCTTGGGGATAAGAAAGGATGAAAGGACCCAAGGAGCCTTTGGGGCCAGATCCAGCCCTGCAGCAGGGTGCTGCTGTGTCCTGGGCAGCGTCAGGACTTTACCTGCTGCTGGAGAAGGGCAGTGCAGGGAGGGGGAGAGATGAACAGGCTGAACTCATCAAGACACTCACAGACTGGCTCCCCTCCTCTCTGATTTTGTTTAAATTAAGCCATCTGCCCACATTAAATGGTAAATTATCTCAGCTGCTGCCTGTCTCCCTGTGGGGACAATGGCCAGAGGAGTGGGGAGAGAGGGGGAATGCTGCAGGGCTGCAGTCCTGGCTTTGGACCTAGGGAAAATGTGGCTCCCATGGAGGTGGGTGTCGTCTCCCCTTCTGCATCCCAGACATAAGCCCCAGGCAAACTGGAGCTAGTCACCGGGTAAGAGCACAGCCGTGCTGTGCTGGCCTTGGAGGAGGGTTTGGAACTGGTCTCTAATCCATCTAATCAAGCTGAGCGTGGTGTGACCTCCCTTGGCTCTTGTCCTTGGGAGTCCTTTTCCGGGCAGCAGTGCCTGCTCGAGCGATAAGAGATCTCGCTGTGATGCCATGGCTCAGAGAAAGGAAGGGATGCAGCATACCAGGATGGAGGGTCTGGAGCTGCCATGAGGAATGGCAACCCGGATTAGCTCAGGGTGGGATTTTGCTCCCCCACGCAGAGGGGAGATAGGCACTGATCTGGTGGCTGAGGGAAGACCTTTTCCCCAGGTTGTTTAGCTTGGAAAGACCTTCCTGGTCCTCCAGGGTTGTCTTCAGAGGTGAAGCCTGCTCTGGGTGAGCATCCACAGTCAAAGCGGGGGACCCTCTTCCCTTTGGGCAGCTCAGAGCCAGTCTCAAACCCTGCCGTGGGGTCCCAGCCAGGAACCCTCATCCTGGGCTGCCAGATTCAGCTTCACTTGGTGTCCCCTCTGCTCCTGCCACGCTGGATGGGCTCCTGTGGCAGCGGCACCACTTGGCAACACACACAACTGCCACCTTGCCCTCCATGAAGCACCTGATGCTGTGCCAGCACCCCAAAAATAGCCACCCTCTCTATATAGCTGCTGGCCCCAGGGAGGATGTGGGGTTTTGGTGCTCGTTGCCGGCTTCTTGCTGAGACCTGTCTCTTGTCATCACCACAGTCTCTATTTGGGTGGGTCCCCAGGGCTGTCTCAGGGACATGCTGGGTGGTGAGACACAGCTCGTCATAAGCCCCCCCCTCTGCCACCAGCACCCTTTAGGGCCCCTTTGCAGGAGCGGGGAGCACTGGAAGGGAAGGGCTGGGCTGCCGTGGTTTGCTAGGGGAAGGGATGGGAGACCATCAGTGATGGGGGAAAGAGTTGGGCTGAAAGAAGCAGGTGAGAAGGAAAAGCAACAGGAGGTAGAGGGGACATTAGAGGCTTCAAAGCGCCCCATTGCTGGTCAGTGGCAAAACCCCAGCCCACATGCTTGGGCTCCCCTGGGGATGTGGGGAAGGGAGGGGATGGGTGCTGGTACTCAAGGGAAGAACCTCACCGCTCCGCAGTGTCCCAGCTGAGTCTGTCTCCAGCTGTCCGAGTCTGCCCTCAAACTCCTCTGTCCTGTTCTGCAGTGGTAGCCACCAGCTCTGAGCTCTCCGGCTAAAGTGCAAAGGACACTTCTCTCACTGAAGTGCAAAGGACAACTGTTCTCCCTCAGTTAAAACAGCAAATGAGACCATTTCTCTGGCCGTTTTGCTCCTTCTGACTTTCTGTCACTCGGCCTCTCACATCCCTCTTGCATCTGCATTGCTTTAAACGCAGCGGGAGCCAGGAGCTGGCAGCATGGGTCTGCTCTGCGCTGCATGCCCGGGTCTGGCGTGCAGCAGCTCGGGGTGTCCTGGACCTGCACCAAGAGCATCTGCAAGCAATTTGCCTTCACAGAAGCTCTTGGCAGCTGGCCTGGCTGGTCCGAGGGCACAGTCCAGGGCTGTCCCAGCCTCAGCAGGAGCGCCCAGGGCTTTGTGGCTATCCATAGCTCCTGGGGACGGTGAAGAAGGTGATTAGACCCAGTGTGTGGATTGCGACACTCAACTTTTCTCACTTGGTGTAATGTTTTCTGAAGCTGTAGGGTCTCCTCTCCATGTCTCTGTGGTCTCCTGGGGTCAGGTTTCCCCTCTCAGAGGCATTTCAGGGCATCTCACCCCATCTGTACCTGGTCTCAGTGTGTTTGTCAGGCTGTAGCACGTGGGTGCTGATGAGCTACTAACAGAGAGGGATCCTGGATCTGCCCTGTGCTGAAATACGGATGCAGGAGTTGATGGAGCATCTCCATGACTGAATGTGCACCAGGACTTTCAAAGGACCTTGGCTGAGAAGGAGTTCTACAGTAAGCCATGCAGCTTCTCCCATCCTCAGCTTTTCTGTCCCATCTCCCAGCCAGAATTCAAGGAGATTTTTTTCCAACAAGCAGACAAATATTCACAGCAGCTTCAGCCTGCAGTCAATGGAGGTGTGAGAAAGCACCTCAGTGCCAAACCCTAAACATGCAGCAGGCACCCGGGGAGGAACAGGCTGCACCAGCTCATGCGATTTACTATGTTGTGAATGCACCAAGAGTCGGCGGTTGTTATTGCATCTCAGCGGAGCGATGGTAACCTGATTACTGGCAGCCTTTACCTTGGGGTCATTAAGAACCAGGAAAAATCAAATGGAGTCTCTTAAAGCTTTCTGGAGAGATTTGGACCAAAATTGAAGCTCTGAGTGTCCTCAGGTTCTGAGATGTATTTGTTCCTGTATCTGTGTTCTTCCACCTGCCTTGTGGGAGAGATTGGAGGAGCCTGGGTGGGAAATCCAGGCTGGACCTTGATGGTTAAATCTCACTGGTGAAGTGTGGGGGATGCTCACCCAGGATGCTGCAGTTGCAAGTTAAAATCCTGCTCCAGGGCAGAGGGGCTGAGGGAGCTTCCCGGGAGGTGGGACCTCGACAGGGACACATTCCCTCTCCGGGATCCCCATTTTCTGGTTTATTATGTGCTCTTGTTGGTATTTTCTGAGGGATTCCAATGAGTCAGGAAGGGTTGGAGGTGTCTGAGCAGGTGGGGAAGTGCCAAAAAAAAAAAAAAAAAAAGCTAAAGGTGGGTTGCAGGTGAGGAAATTTGGGATGGAAAGCAGGGATGGAAAGCCGTAGAGAAGCAGCAAGGACCATTTCCCCTTTTTCTGCTGGAAGCCAGCAGGCAATCCTGCTGCTTCCCACTCGACCCACCCAAAGGAGCCAGACAAATCCCCACGATCACCTAAGAAATTCCCAAACCGAAGCAGTCAGGATGAGGGGGAGTCTGCTGTGGGCAGGATGGAGCTTAGTGCCGGGAGTTAATTGCCTGTGAAAAGGATGGATGGTGAGGGCGAGGGGCAGAGCCTGAAGGGCAAATCACACCTGCGGGGAAGACGAATGAGCCGATCACCCAAGATGAACGACGGCAGCTTCTCAAGGGCACCAGCGAGGACGGGGCAGGAGACCACAGCAGCGATGAAGGGGTTAACCTAGTGAACCATTTTCTCCTCAGCAGCAAAGACTTGGGTTTTCCACTTGTTTCTATTTCTCCTGGCAGTGTTTAAGTGCAATAAACCCACATGTGTGTACACACACACACACACACACACACACATTGCCCTTCCCCTTAGGGCTGCCTTGGAAAATAACCTCTTCCATCTGCGGGGTCTGTGCGTGGCTCGTGGCCAGGAGGTGCCAGGGGCCTTGTGAGCTTCAGGGATGGGTGATTATCCACAGGTGTCAGATGGGAAAATTGAGATGTAAAGCAGTGAAATGGCTTGGTCAGGGCTAGAAAGTACCGTGGTTTTGGGGCTATGGATGGCCCCGCTGTTTTCTTGCAGAAGCTGAGTGCAGCAGGGATGTGCCTTTGATTTTGAGCCTGGACTAAAGATTGGCTCAAAGCATCAGGACTGTGAGCAAATCCTGATCTGACCATATAGGTTTAGTCTAATTTAAGACTACAGAGGGGCTAAAAGCCCTGCTGGGTGCCTGGGCAGGGCTGCAGAGGGGAATATTTCACCCTGGTTGCTCTTGGCTGGTGATGAGCAGCACCATGAAGCAGGATGGGGGATGGACCCCACCATGCTTTTCCCTGGGCCAGCCCCAGCTGCTATTCTTGCCCAGCCATGTCTGCTCTTTTTTGGACTGTTTTTTGGTCTTCAGCCAGCCAGGCACCCCATCTCCCAGACAGGAGAGATGAAAATGAGCTCTTGTCCTCTGTAGAGGAGAAGATCAGGGAGAGACACAGAGAAAAAGTGAGGGAAATTAAGCAGAAATAGCTTCAGGGGTCATTTAAAAATATCCCCATGACTCCCTTAAATATATATTTAGCAAGAATTCATAGTCCATGGCTGAGGGAGCTCCAGGCACCAAATGTACGAAGTGTTTTTTGATAAAGACCCATGGGATCTAGCACAGCTTGGAGGGGAAGGAGTTTCGTGGGCTGGAGATGGGGGAGATCCCGCACCGTGCTTGGGGCAGAGGCTGCAGTGTTGCTCTCAGCCACCCTCCTGTGCCTGTGAACTGCCCTCACGCTGCCTAAAGCTGAGCCTTTTGGGTCTCTAAAAGAAGGTTCTTTTCCATCAAAGTCTACCAGCAGGCCAAATTCAGGGCTCCTGCTGATGGGGTAGGGCTGGCAACACAAGCCTTGGAGACTCGGCGGGCTTCCAGGGCTCCCACCAAGCCTGTCTGCAGCAGGTTTGTGGTGTCACCGCCTCCATCATGGTTTTCCTCCCTTAGGAGTAACCTGCGCTAGTCCCTCTGCCTGAGGGAGGATGGCCTGGCTTGGATCCTTGTCCCCATGCAGGCTGGGAGTGGACGAGGAGGTGCTGCACTGAGCCCAGCCCTTCTGGAGAAGGGAACTGCTGATGGACCAGCTAGAGGAATGGAAAGGCATGACATTAAATCCATAACACAATGCCTGTGATGAGACAGGAGTGGCAGGTATGGTTCCGTGGGAGGAAGAGTATGAAGACACCATGGGGCCGATGCTCACCAGGTGTGAAGCACCTGAATGACCTGAATGAATGAGCAGCACTACACCCCTCGCACCACCTGGCCCATTGGCATTGACATCCCAAAGTGTTTTCTGGCTCCCAGTCCTTTAGGAGTAACCCTCGTTCCTAGGGCTATCCTGGGCTAAAGACCCTGTCCCAGTGCAGCCCTTGTTACCCAGCTCCCAGGTCTGCCCCAGGAGCTTCGTGATCAGCCAGGGCCCATGAATTATTCATCCCTCCTCCGTGGAGGATCCCGTTACACTGTGGAGAAGGGTCTCCTTGAGCAGCAAAGTCTTGCTCAGAGCTGTCAGCTTGGAAACCCAAGAGCTCGAGGGAATTCAACTTGCACGTTCCTTCTTTGAGCCTAGCGTTGCTCCAATGGCAAAGTCAGGCAGGGTGAAGGTTGGTGGGTGTCTCCTTACAGACCTGCGGGCTTTATTGATTGTCTCCTCCCCAAGTTTCCACCCATCCAGATTGTAACTGCTCTTCTCGAGATGACAAACGGTGCTTCTAGTCTCTGATTTATTTTGCCATCTTCCATTCCTGCTAGCAACATAAAGACATGATGAAATGTGTGCTGGAGTAGCCAAGTTGGAAGGTGCTGAAGGGTATTTGATGCTTGGCAGGGGCGTCATCCATCCCCACCTGCCCTCTCTGAAGACCCACAGTGTGGGGAAACTGACACACTGGAGCTGGTTAGGAGGAGGTGGGACTTTGTGCATGGGTGACACACGGGGAAGAGGAAACCAGTGTCGGGCTGCCTGTGCATGGCAGGGGGTGGTAGGGTGGTGAAGGGGGATAATGAAGAAAAACATCCAGTTTTGTGGTCAGCACACATGTCCTTACAGTGGAAGGGTTCCAGGCCCCTTCTGGGCTCCTCACCCGCTGCATGGGGTGATGCATTCCAGCACGACACCTTTTTCACTTGGGAAGGTGTTGGAAGGGAAGGAAGATGTTCTTTCTCCTCTAGGGCTGCAGGCAAAGATGTCCTGATGGGACAGGAGAGGACGTGCTGCTCGGCATGATGCTCTCCGCTCCCACTGCGGCTGGAGCATGTCACAGGGATGAGCTGCGAGACGTGACACACGCCACCCTGAAGACTAAAGGGAGATGGAGGACTTCAGCATTTTTGTGACAGCATTTGGCACAGCAGGAACAAAGTACTGATCCTTAGGGGAGTGGAGCAGAGGCGCAAGGTGCCAGGGAGCTGGCTGGCACGTGGGGCTATCTCCTTGGTCCCCCATGCGAGCGCTGGGTTCCCCACAGGCTCCTGCCCAGCTTCTCCCTTCACAGCTGCTTGTGCAAATGGTTGAGAAACGTCTTTTGCCGCGGGCTGTGTCCTTGCTCTCCTCTCCACTGGGATACAGGGAAAGGGCGCAGGTTTCAGCTGCTGGGCACCGATGCCACTGGCTGGCTTTTCACAGCATCCCTCAGCACTGCCTCTCCCTCCCGGAGCAAGTGCCACTCATCCTGCAAACACGTCACACTTGGCGGTGATGTTATAGCTTAGAGCAGGGATGGGGACAGGTCTCCCCCCCCCATATTTTGCCTCTCTCCCTGACTTAGAAGAATCCTCTTCCATCAAAGGCACCCAAGTTTGGGTCATTTTGGGGCCCTGTGGGTATGTGGGGGTCCCCCTCCTCTGGAGCTGCCACCTGTTTGCCAGCTGTCCGGCAAGACCTGGCTTGTGCAAGGCTGCTGCGACACTCGCTCGTCGTGTCCCAGCTGTGGCAGTGTGTCATTGCACAGTAACACGGCAATGGCTGAGCAGAGGCTCCAGTGTTTAAAGGCGTCTGCCCGCCGAGATTGTGGTGGGTCTCATCTCTGCTCAGTGTGAGCACAGACGGGCTGAATCCTTCGGGTCCATGCTGCTCCTCTCCAGGACGGCTTCGTTTTTCTCCCTGCTCTCAGAGAGAGGAACTGAGGCAGAGAGTGATGACGGACCAGATTTCTGCCTGTCGGTGGAAGGTCTCTGAGAAGAGCGGGATGTGAAACTGGGCTCCTCTGAGCACATGTAGTGATTGGAAGGCAAAGGCACCAGCTTGCAGGGGGCAGATGGACCGGAGACGGACGTGAGCCAAACCACCTGAAGCCTGCGGAGGTACGCAGCTTCCCAGGGCACTGCTTGGCTTCCTCGGGCTGCATCCCCGCAGGAGAGACCAGGGGTGGGCACCCAAAATCAGGTGCCTCCATCCCGTACGGACATCACTGTCCTGAGTGGGGCCGTCCTCAGCGAGTCCCAAGGAGAGCAGCTGGGGACTGGAAAGGGCAGGAGGCCGAGAGCACAGAGGGTCCCTGGGTGCTCAAATCTTTGTAATTATAGATTCATGTCCAGTAATTATAGATTCATGTCCATGCACAAGCCATCCTCAGGACACGGGGCTTCAGTGAAGGATGTGGCCCTGCAATGTGATCCTGGATCCCCAATCCTGCCTTAATCCTCTCTGCACTTTGGGGGTTTATTTTTCCCTCTCCATCAATCTCTGAATATTAGGTGGAAAGCGAACAATTACTGTGCTAATGGCTCCATAAATTCCTTCATTACTTATTAAACTCGAGCACTCCCCGTGCAGCAGAGGAAAAGAGACGAAATGGAGAAGAAAAAGGAGCGGAGGGGGAGTCAGAAGGGGCTGCGGCCGGCCCCGGGCAGGGCTGCGGCACCGGGGCAGGATCAGGCCCCGGTAATTCCTGGGCTGCCGCTGCCCTCTGCCGGCAGCGGGACAGGCAGGGGCTGCCTGCACTGCCTGCCGGGCGGGGGGGCAGGAGCGTGAGCAGCACCCGAGTGCTCGTTGAGAGGATGCTCCGAGGATGTCAACGGGCGGGATGGGGAGCAGGGACCACCCCGCTTGGAGAACCGCTGCAAAAGCTGTCCCCAAAGCCCTCGGGGATGGTGCTGTGCAGAGCTGAACCAGGGCGACCGGAGCCTGGCTTTAGGCAGCGGTTAACTCGAGCAGAGGCTCAGGGCAGGGTGAGGAGTCTTGAACTTGACCCCATCTCCACGCTGCATCATCCCCGAGGCTGCCAGCGAGCGCCGGACACCGCTTTCCTGGCTGCAGGAAGAAATCCGCTCTCTCCCGCCTTTCCTCGAGGTCCTGGGAGCTGCCTTGCGGTTTGTTGCCAAACCTCACCGACATCCCGCAGGGCGGATATTCTCCAGGTTTGTTTTTGTTTTTTTTTCTGCTGGCGAAAGCAAGGTCTGGGCCGCTCTGGAGATCGTTGCGAGACTTGCAGCGACCATTCGGGGAAAGCTTTCGCCTCCTCTCCAGGTCAGCTCACTTCTGGGCTGGCAGCTCCAGTCTCAGGAGGGCTCTTGTGGCCTCGCCTAAGTGAAGCTAATGTATTTCGACGTCTCTAATGGCCAGCTGCGATACAAGCACATCTCCAGGAAGAAAGGCAGCTTGTCTGAATGCAAAACTGCAAACAAGCAAACGCCTCCCCAGTCAAGATGCTCGCAAGTCTTCTGCCCGTGTCGATCAGCAGGGCTCAGAGTGGGGGCTTTGGGATCCTGCCAGGGAGTTTGCTTTGCTTCTCCTCCTCCATCAGACTGACCCATTCCTCTGCAATCATCTCCAGCCAGGCTTATGAAAAGAAGACGCACAGTCAAAACCCTAGAGAAAGGTTTTTTGCAGGTAAACAGCAGGTTTCTTTGGTTCTACAACACCCAAGTATCCTCAGGGATGAGCCCAGCTCCGCAGAGGCCCCTGGATACCCAACTCCCACGGACACCAAATGTAATTAGATGTTTATATCTAGGCCAGGGGCTCAAGGGCCATCTGGCACCTTAATTATTCATACACGTATATATAAACGCAGACAGAGCCTGGGCCTGGGGGGGAGTTTCTCAGGACCTGACAAACCACACTTTTCTTCAGGGCTGGCTTCAGGTGCTGCATCACCTTTTCCCGGTGCTAAAATCCCCTCCAAAACATCCCAGTGGTGCTGAACGGGGCACTGCAGAGATCCATGTTGACGGCAACTGATGTGGAGGTGGAAAAATCCAGGAGGAGAAGAGTCCTCCCTTGGAAAGAGTCGGTCGGGACGACTGAAATCAGATTAAATGTCTGTCAGGAGGGCCCGTCCCCGCGGTGATGTGGCCCAGCGATCCCCCAAGGTGTCTTTTAAACCGTGACTCATCAGCTGAGGAATTTTAATTTCTGTGTTTCTCTCCTCATCCGAGGCAGCACGAGGAAGCGGTTAGGACCTTGGCAGATAGAAGTCTCCATCACTAGCTGTTTAAAGTGATGCGTTTCCTCTCAAGCCAGTGGAGCTGTGCCAGGTTTTACCAGATGTAGCCTCAAAGATGAAGCTGAAATATGGCAAAATAGTCTTTTTTTCCCTCACAGTTTTAGCTTACCTAGCCGAGGCGTGATTTCTCAGCTCCTCTGTGGTGCTCTGACAGGTGCCATGGGACATGCAGGAGGGGAGCTGGCAAGGGGGGGTATCTGCATAGGATGTGGATACGTCCAATCCAGACTTAAATGATTCTGTTTTTGTTTTTTTAAATTGTATACTGGGACATTCTGCTCCCCAAAGCATGCTGTGGGCTCGGTCTCCTTCCTCAATCAATCCCATCCCATCCTTCAGAAACTTTTCTTGCAACTCCAGCCCTGGAAGTGAGCTATTTCTGTAAAATGGTAACACCTTGACAGCATCGCAATTTTTTTTTTTTTAGGGGGGAAAAAACCCCCACCACAACAAAGCCCAAGTTTTATCCTTCAGTTGTGTCTCCCCTGGAAAGCGGCTCGACCCAGACAAGAGCAGCGGTTGCGATAAGCCTGTCTGACAGACTCCGCATCTCGCTCAGCCAACGCTCCTCCACGCCGGTGCTGCCACCGCTCCCGCACATACCTTTGTATCACTTCATCTGGATGATCCCCATCCACCTAATTGTATCTGTCTTCCATATACTTTACAATAATTATATTCACAGGAGCCGGGCACCCGTATCATTGCGGGTCTGTCTCTGATACGCCCGTTAGGTTAACTCAGTGTTGTTACGTAGGAGGATCTCATTTTTCAGAAGCTCAACATATATTTCAAACGCAATTTCTACGGCTCCTAGGTCTATATTTAGACATCAGCTATTTACCCACCACTGAAAACCCACCCACAATTTCAGGAGCCTCTGTGTACCATCTCTGTCAGGAGGAGATGATACGACAGGGAGAAATGCAGTCTAATGGACTGCTATTAAAAAAAATCTGATTCAATTCTCTCTCTGTTGGATTAAGATGTTCCTGGGGAGAGATCTTATTTCCACGGGGTGACACCGAGATGCGAGGACATTTCACTCAGAGGCACAGCGAGGGAACATTGCGCTTTCTGCTCTCCTTATTTCAAACCACTCAGGCTGTGATTATAAAACACGGCTCAGGGGGGCCGTAGAATCGCTGGGTTAAATGAAGTTCTTCCTACTGCAGTGTGGTTGCAGGGTTTGGTGGTGGTGTGTTGGCTTTTTTTCTTCTCATCAGGTACTGCTGGATTTCGACGCGTTTTGGTGGCAGCTGGAAGAACAGACGGATTGTTCGCTGGCACAGCCCTGGGGCGGGGAAATTAGGGTCTGGGGGGATGATTCATGGGGTGCAGGGGCAGTACCGCCGGGGTCCACCCCTGCCACAGCCCTCTCACCGTTCCTTTGAACGTTTATTTCTCCCTTCTAGACTACGCACAGGCAGGACAAACCGGAGCGGAGCAGCACTTGTGTATCCTCACAAGATACAGGGGTGAGACCCGCTTGCTCCACGGGGACTGTTTGTCCCTGGCCTGGAGGTCGCAGCGGCTCCAAGCCCTTTGCCTCCGGGGAGGATGGGGACCAAAGCTGTCCTTTCCCATCCCGAACCGCCTCCTGAGCTCCGGCTCCCGAGCTAACGATGAGGCCGCTGGCGGAAGCGAGAACGGTATCAGCGTAGCTAAGGTTTTCTGTGTCGCTTTCAACGGTTTCAACGCCTCCAGCGGGGCAGTGAACGGGACCCGTGACCGTGACAGGCGGCCGGTCCCCAGCCCGGCTCCGGCCGCTCCTCCGACACCCAAGAGGGGAAGGCCGGCCCAGACACCTGCGGGGCTCCCACCGCCGCCCCGGGAGGTGCTGCAGTGCATCTGCTGGTGCGGACACGTACAAGGAAACAGGCGGAGGGCAGCACAGGCACTGGCTGTAGGCCGAGCTGTCCTTACCAGCTTGAACGCTCCCTCCTTTCCCCCTCCACCCCTCCCTCCGGTGAAGTTGAGCCCCAGCCCACCCCGGCGGCCTTTTTTAACCGATGGCGCGTCCCTGTGGGCTGAGGAGACGGGCGGAGACCAAAGCCCACCGCCCCCGCTCCGCGCCGCAGCCCGGCGCGCTCTGAGCCCTCAATCGCGGCCGCACGGCGAACTCTGCCGGGGAACCGCCCTCTGCACCATTGCGACCAATCAGAGTCAGAGCGAGCATGACTGATCTCCACTTTAGCCTATCCGCAAGCTATCTGACGGCACCCAATCAGATGCCTGGGGAGATTTTTTTCGCCCAATGATAAACGAAGAGGGGAACTTGGCAGCAGCCCGCGCTTCTTCGGGAGCGGCGTAGACTTCAGCCAATCAGAGCAGGGCAGGAAAGGTTACCAGTGGCCAATGAGGAAAGGGGTGGGAAAAAAGCAGCTCGCGAGAATTTGAGGGGGACGATGGGAACCCGCGTCTAAGCGAGCGGGCCAATGGGGAACGGTAGGGCGGGGCCGCAGCAGGACCATTATAACTGGCAGGTAAGAGAGCCAATCAAAAGGAGGAGATAAGCTGGCCCCAATGACCAATGAGCAGGGGAAGTCTTCCCATGGTTGAACTGCTACGATTGACAAGGGAGAGCCCCCAATCAGAAGGCCGCGCCCTTTCTAACCGTCCAATGAGCTAGCCGGGCGGGGAGGAGTGTGGGGGGGGCGGCTCTTCCCGCCCCCTCCTCGCGGGCGCGCGAGGCCGGTCGGCGAAAGGACAGCCCGATGAGCCAATCGCAAAGGGCAGAGAGGGGGAGTGGGCGGGCCTTCCGCCC
>VXBL01009977.1:182152-204759 GCA_013400195.1 Aramus guarauna
TGCCGCCAAGCACGCCCGCGGCCGCCTCGTGCTCTACGACCGCCCGCTGAAAATCGAGGCCGTCTACGTCGGGGGCGGCGGAGGGAGCAGCCGGCGACGCAGCAGCCGTTCCCCGGCGCTGCTGGACAAGGAGTCTCCCTACGGCACGGCGGCCATAGGGGTGGCGGCCGCCGCAGCGGCGGCTGTGCGGCACCCTCCGGCCGGGGCGACGCAACGGGCCTTGTCACCCGCCGGTAGCGGCGGGGGCCNTATCGAGACTACCGGCTGCAGCAGCTCGCCCTGGGCCGCTTGCCACCTCCGCCCCCTCTGCCCAGGGAGTTGGAAAGGGAGAGGGACTACGGGGGTTTCTACGAAGCGCGAGTGCGGCCGGCCTATGGGCTGGAGCGGGGGGCCGGTGTGGCGGCCGCCGGGGGTTTTCGTGGAGGAGGAGGGGGTGCTGGAGCTGCCGGCGAGGAGGAGATCAGCCCCGAGGACGACCAGAGAGCCAACCGCACGTTGTTCCTGGGCAACCTGGACATCACCGTGAGCGAGTCAGATTTACGCCGGGCTTTTGACCGTTTTGGGGTCATCACTGAGGTGGACATCAAAAGGCCGGGGCGCGGGCAGACCAGCACCTATGGTTTTCTTAAATTTGAAAATCTGGACATGGCGCACCGGGCCAAGTTGGCCATGTCAGGAAAGGTGCTTCTGCGCAACCCCATCAAGATTGGGTATGGTAAAGCCACTCCGACTACCAGGCTCTGGGTGGGTGGCCTTGGGCCCTGGGTGCCCCTTGCTGCCCTGGCCAGGGAGTTTGATCGGTTTGGCACCATTCGCACTATCGATTACCGCAAAGGTGATTCCTGGGCCTATATCCAGTATGAGAGCTTGGACGCGGCGCAGGCAGCGTGCACCCACATGCGTGGTTTTCCCTTGGGTGGGCCAGATCGCCGCCTCCGCGTTGACTTTGCTGACACTGAGCATCGGTACCAGCAGCCCTACCTGCAGCCTCTGCCCTTGCCGCCCCCTGCTCATTACGAGCTCGTGGCAGAGGCGGCTGCTTTTGGGGCTCACCGGGGAGCCCCACCTGATCCTCTTCGGGGGGCCCGGGACAGGACGCCACCGTTACTCTATAGAGACCGCGACAGAGACCTTTATCCTGAGACAGAGTGGGTGCCCCCCCCACCCCCTGTACGGGATAGGAGTAATCGGGCAGCTGCCTATGACCCACTGGAAAGCCTTGAGCGCCGCCGGGATGGTTGGTCCTTGGAGCGGGACCGAGGGGAGAGGGAATTGGGCAGTAGTAGTAGGGATCAGCCTAGGAAACGGAGACTGGCGGAGGATGGAGGCCGGCACTTGGACCGTTCTCCAGATAGCGAACGCTCTTCCTCTTCCCGGAAGCGTCACTGTTTAGCCACAACCTCTCCACCGGACCGCAGCCCCGAGCTCCTTGGAGGGAGGGAGCGTTACAGTAGTGACCCTGAGCGCTCGTCCTCCCGTTTGCTCCTGTTGGAGCGGCCTTCGCCTGTCCGGGAATCGCGCAGGGGCAGCCTGGAACGGGGCCAGAACGAAAAGCGTGACCGCAAGAATTCTGCCGAACGGGAGCGAAAACATCGCGCTTCTGCGGCAGCCGCCGCACAGGAGTGCAAAAGTCCAGCCAAAAAGGATGAACGTGCTACAGAAGGAGGTGGTGGAGGCTCCCGTCTCAAACCTCCTCCTCAGAAACAGCAGCAGGACGGAGCGTCGCAGGCCGGGGGAGCCCCCAAGCTGTGCTTGGCTTGGCAGGGGATGCTTCTGCTGAAGAACAGCAACTTCCCATCCAATATGCATCTGCTTCAGGGGGACCTCGGTGTTGCCAGCAGTCTCCTCGTGGAGGGAGCGACTGGTGGGAAAGTAGCTCAGCTCAAGATCACCCAACGTCTTCGTCTGGACCAGCCCAAGCTGGACGAGGTCAATCGTCGCATCAAAGTGGCAGGTCCCAATGGCTACGCCATCCTTTTGGCCGTGCCTGGTGCATCGGACGGCCGCTCCGCAGCTGGAGCTGCCGAGGCCACCACCACCTCCACCCAGAGGCCACTCAGGAATCTGGTGTCCTATCTAAAGCAAAAGCAGGCTGCTGGGGTGATCAGCCTCCCTGTGGGGGGTAACAAAGACAAGGAGAACAGCGGGGTCCTGCACGCCTTTCCACCCTGCGATTTCTCCCAGCAATTCCTGGACTCCACAGCCAAGGCGTTGGCCAAATCAGAGGATGACTATCTGGTCATGATCATTGTCCGTGGGGCGTCCTAAGGCCCCTCGTGTTCTCTGTACCCAACCCTGCCTACTCCTCCACACAGGCCCTCCAGCGTGTGCCAGGTGCTATGGGATACAGCCTTAGCCAGCCCTGTCATTATTTTAAATTAGATCTTTGTTTGTAGGTGACTTTCCCTGCCCGTTTTTCTGTTACTACATTTTTCTATAAAGTTAGAAGCCAGAAAGGTTGGTTAGCCGTTAGCGTGAATAGGATATTTTCAGAATCCCCTATCAGTGGGGATAGCAGGGAGGCTAGGCCTGCTTTGATTTACAAAAAAAAAGAAGAAAAAAAAAAGAAAAAAAAAGAAAAAAAGAAAAAAAAAAAAGAGAAAAATGAAAACTGGGGGAGGGAGGGGAAAGAACAAACTCCCGTCTTCTTAATTTTGATTCGTGTCCTTTTTTCATTTCATGTATTTTAAAGCAAGTTCAATAGCTCATCCTTGATAGAGTTACAAACCTAAAAGACCAGATTTAAAGCACTCGGTAGTTTAAACGGAAAACCACATACTCACTAGCAGACTGGTGTCAACTCTTTTTTTTTTTTTTTTTTTTTTTTTTTCTCTTGAGTCCTTGAAATTCTGTGACGGCCTCAGGCCGGCGGCCCTTTGGCATGCGGGATCCCTTTCCTCAGGAGCCTGCTGGTTTCCCTTTGAGTTGCATGGCTCAAGGTTGATGTCTTTCAGGTGACCAGCACCTGCTCGCGGGTACACTGCAGAACATTGAATTCCTTTAGTGGGTGTTTGAGAATTTCATCCAGCCCCTCAGAATGCATGCACTGAAAGTATGCTTTTTTAACAGGTGTATTTCTCCTATTTCTCTGAGTTCTGTTGTATCCCATATATGCACTTTGGGTTTGTAGCAGTGACAATTTTTGGTAAATAGCTGAGGACTTTGTTACAAACCATGAATGTCTTGTGCTTACTCTGGTATGCAAGAAACAAGGAGGTGCTTTAAGAATAACTTTAGTTAATTGTGGTTTTTTGTTTTTACTGCCTTTTTTTTTTTTTTTTTTCTCTCAAAGAGTTGCAGGTACAGTGGGGTCTGGTTCCACAGTGCAAACTCTAAGCAAGTGTGCTTCTCTCCAGAGATGGTTTTAATTCTGTGATAATTTAATTACATAAAAGTTCTCATTAACATTTTACCTCTTTGTTAATAGCAAGAAACTGCTGCCTGCTAGGGACTTTTCAGGTACAGCACAATGGGCATTACATGAGGTTTATCATTTTATAGGCATCTGGAGTAAAAGTGTTTTTAGCACCTTGGAGAAGTATTAAAACTGTTCTGAGGTGCTGAGGTTTGAGCTCTTGTTCCTCTGATTCTAGGAGGAAGTAGTTTGCTTTTTTTCAAAGAACGTAGTTCATTTTCTTTTACGCTTTTTCCCCTACTCATTGGACACTTTTCTCCAGCTGTCTTGGCCTACGGCATTTAGGAGGCAAGAGGGGATCTAAATCCCTGTTGTTTTGTTAAACAACTGAAAGGATGTTGCAGCTAGCTTCTAAACTGAAGTGTAAACCTGACTGTATCGATTTACAGGCCCCAAAAAGGTAACCTTGCACTTAAACCCAGAATGTAATCTTGCACTTAGCCATGTTTTCAGAGACTTGGGCAATGTAAAAGCGATGCTGCTTCACTCAGTCCGTCCTCCGCGATATTCCTTGGGCAATCGATAAAGGGACAAGTTGATTTCTGTTTCAACTTGCACAACGCAAAAATCGAGTTCAAAATGCGGAATAGTACACGAAGGAGGAAATGTCTTGAATGTATTTTATGGGCACAGCAGTTCTGAAGTATGACTGTACTTGCTTGAGATTCAGTGTCTCAAAAAATAGGAATTTCTGTAATGCCGCTTTGCTGACCCACTCGTCAGAGAGTGCTTTGGTTTAAGTGGGTTTTGATCTCCTTTATCTGACCGGAATGAGTAGACGTAGTATCCCAAACATCGCGGTGAACTGAGAACTTGAATGGCAGCGTATCTTGAAAGCAGATTTCGGTTTTATAGCTACTTTTCTTTCTAAATGGAAATGTACAAGCCTCATTTAATGCTCTTAAATGTTTGAGGGTAAAATCCAGGATTTCTGGGTTGTTGGCCTTCAGCGTGAATGTAATACATGGCAGAATTCAGCTGTTCATCTTACTATTAACAATGAGAATTTTTCGAAATGACACCAATAAGGCGAATAACTATGTTTTAGAAGATATGGTGTATTTACCACTTATTGCAAAGAATGTCTGTTTTAATTCTAGCAGGTGTCTGTTGTGTGTCAGCAGGAAATCAACGCTGTTGCGAACGCGCTTGCGGTTCTGCTTGCGTTCAGAGTGCATTTTCTCCTTGCATTTGACGTGAGTCACTTGCAAGCGCAGTTTTAAAGGAAAGAAACTTGAACCACTGGGAATTCAAATCTGCCCTAAACACAAAAAAAAAAAACCAAAAAAAACCCCAGCACTAATGTCGTTTGTGTTCAACACTTAAACTTACTGAGAACAGTGTTTGTTACGCTGATACGCAGTAGGCACCTGTTTTTAAATCCCGTAAAACTTGGGGTCAACATAGCTTGTCAAAGCAAACTCGGTGTGGGAACCCTTTTGGAAAGAGCATCCTAGATGCGCTTCCGTTATTCCTTGTAAAACAGCGGTGGTTTTACCTGCCATGGGCTTTTACGAGTCAAAATTGTGCTATGCTGGAGGGTAATAAGGAACAGGCAAGGCTGTATTTGACTCCAGGTTTTCTGATTCCTTATTTAATAGAGTACCTGCTTCTTTAAATCTGGTTTATTTGTGGTTGCTGCTCTGTTTTGTAAGCAAGGATTTTAACACCCTTTGAGGGTTCTTAATGTCAAAACATAGTTGACTGGCAACTTTTTCTTTTTTTTTTTTTTTTTTTTTTTTTTTTTGCCGGCACTTAAGTTGACGTGCTGCCATCGAGGCTGGTACAGCTTGGTGGGCTGTGCTTTTCTCTGAGGCTCTGAAGTGTGCACCATTGGAGTAACTGTCCACTAAATTCGTCTTGGCCAGGGCTGACCGTGAGTAGAAGTCCATACGTAATACCACTTCTGTATAGAGCAAAACAGATGTAGCAGACTTTAGCTCTCTCGTTGTGTTTGGCATTACGTTGCTGGAGCGAGAGCTCAGTATTTTTTTGAATGTTATGTGCAGCTGATGTTCCTATATTTCATTAGTTTGTTGAATTAGCGTGGAAAAAGGATGTCCTTTTCCTGAATCATTTCATAGTCAAGCTTTATGCTTTGGGGAAAGAACCTCAAATGACTCATACTTTTGTTTAAGATTTTAGCTGGGGTTTTTTGTTGTTTGTTTTTTGGGGTTTTTTTGTGTTTTCTTTTTTTTTAATTGGAAACTTTACGCAACTTCCTCGGCTGCCGGCCAGTGGCTTGCTTTGCTCCCGTCTAGCTGGGACTGTGGCACGAACGCTGATGTTACCCTCAACTCCAGAGGTTTCAGGTTCTTGGGTTACAAATACCTGCTCATCCTTGTAAGCCTCGTAGAGAGAGCAGGGCGTTACGTGCCAGGCAGACAAAGCTTCCCCTCTCTCTATTTTTTTTTTTTTTTTTTTTTTTTTTTTTTTTTTTTTTAACCAAGACTGTTAAGGGATTGAAATATTTTGGTGACAACTTGCTCAGCCCCCTGTGGAGGGCGGAGAAGAGAGTTTTCGATTTCTCACATTGGCTGGGGAGGCATCTGGTTGATGGTAACTGAGGTGAAAGGCCTTAAGTATTAATGGGGAGGAGGAGTGAATCAAAATTTGTGAAGACAGGTTCAAAAACTCTGAGTACTCAGGGAAAATGGCTTGGAAAATCCTAGTTCCTGGCTTTAAGAAAAACAGTGTTGAGGGCAGTACTCCTCGGGAGTCTGCTGTAGGCCTGTTGAACAGAAACGAGAGTGGAAGAAATGATTGCTATGCGACTGTAGAGCTTTTGGGGTTCTTTCCCCTTTGTCTCCCCCTTTTTTATTACTTTCTGCAGATAGCACCGAAGGACAGATATTCCAATGAGTTAGAAACTGAATGATGAGATGATTTTTGTATTAGGCTTAAAGCAGACTGTATGGTTCAGAGAATGGTTAAGTGAATATTCAACTTCATGCAGTTTTGATTGTGTGAAAATGATGGATGAGAAATATTACTTGAATAGTAACAATTTTAAATTATATTAGGTGTGTCTTTGATTTGACCTTTTCTTTAATATTGGAGTTGGCTGCTTTTAGAATTCCACAGCAAAATGAAAACAAAAGAGAAACTTGTAACACTACGTTTCATATTTTTTGTTGATGAGTTGCCTTCAGGAAATATACTTTGAGGAAAGTCAACTGAATTATTAATAATTTGGTTGGTTTTTCTCCTGGTTAGTTATTTTGTTGATGTGTCCCTTTAACTGTTACTGAAAGTTGAATAATCATCAGTACTGTAAGCCTAGTTTAACCTTGGTCCAAAAAAGAAGCCCTGCACTACTTGTTATGCATCTATACATAGAAGGTGACTTCATTTCAAGGTTTTGTGCCCGTGGGTGGTATTGGTGCTTTTTGAAGTCCAAGTAGAATATTCAGAAAGGCCTTGCAGCTCTTCATGTTCATCTGTATAATATAGGGAGGGGACAAAAAAAAAAAAAAAAAAAATCTGTTGTATACATTTGTATTGAAATAACATTTTCTTTCCTCCTGCAAGCAAAGTTGGTGGACTGCAGAAGACAACCGCATGGGATACCAAGCTCTAATGGACCTTTGGGAAGAGAAGCTGTGGCTTGTGTGGAATTTACATGGGCCTCTTGATGGAAGAAAACTTATCTGTTTAGTATTTGTGCATTTTACTAAAATGGCAGCTTTAAAAAAAAAAAAAGTTGTGTATCTGCTATTGTGATGCCAATGCCCGTGTTTTAAGTGGAAAAAAAAAATGACCTCTTTGCTTTGTGCTGTGTACACAAGATTGCTGGAAAAGTAAAGGAATACCCTTTTTATGGCTCACACAGCTTAAAAGTAGCTGTCACTCAAACATGCGCTCACAGTTGAGCTGATTTTGTTTCATTCTAAATAAATTGTTTCTTTTGAGGAAAATGGTTTTTCTGCCTGGAAGTGAATTGACGACAAACGTTTGACCCCTTTGGTTGCAGCGGAGGGGTTACATGCTGCTGCTGCTCGAATGTTTGATCTGATAGTTGTGGGTCTTGAGCAAGAAGCAGGGAGAACCGACACGTTCGCGTTGACCAGCCTGTTGTACCAAATCTGAAGAAATCTAGTTGATTGTCTTGCTGTGGCACCCCCTTGGTTTGCAGTGAAAAAGGGGGTCACTGGCTGCTTTTCTCCTCATCTTGACGAGGAAGCGGTGCTGATGCTGGCATGCAAGAAGCAGGGAAGCACCACCCTGCGTCTCAGAACGGTGTACAAGTCTGGGGCTTCGCTGGTTTGAAGAGCTGGAGTTCCTGAATTTTAAGTTTCTGATTTATTTTGTTCACCCAACACGTTTGGCTTTAGTTTTGATTTTTTTTTTTTTAATTTTTTAATTTTGAAGAAAAAGTTTGAAATTGCTTTGAATCTTGCACGTAAACCTTTGCACCAAATTGCCAAAAGAAAAAGAGAAATGAGTCCTTAAAAGTGTTTAAATGATGTTAATAAAGCCTTTCCTGACATACGCGAGGCGCTCCTCCATCTCCAGGGGCTTTTCAGCAGTTATGCAGTGATGGGTTTAGTGCTGAATGGATGAAGAGTTCCTGAGAGCTAGAGTCGGTAATTTATAAACCTTTGCGTTGGTGTCTCAGTGCCTTATTTTGACCGGTTTTGAAGCAAATGGTTCCACACGCCTCGGATGTGCATGCACCCTGATCGCGTCCCAGGTACGACTGCATGTTTGCTTGCAGTCGCCTCACTGTGTAGTACAGATGGTGAGAGGAGGAAAAAAAAAAAAAAATGGAGGCGGCCCGAAAATGTTGTGTGCTGTAGTTGCTGCGTTCTCCTGTATTGGGGGCTCCTGAGCTGTGGAAGGCTGTTCCAGTGCAGGAGTACGACTCCATGTTTGCTGCAGGAGACTTCGGGGCACCTTTGACAACCGCAGACATCAAGAGGAAGCTAACACTGCTGCATCGTTGGCTTCAGAAACCTCTCGTGTTATGCTTGCCGGTCTGTTAGAATTAATGTGACGTGCAGATGAAGACACCTTGAAACGCAAGCTTGCCCTGATTGCCTTGACATACTTTAACCTCCCATGGATAACGAACCTAGTGCTGTCCTGCAGCCGTGCAGGATCATTGCTAGGCCGCAGGTGCCTTTCAACACAAGGATGCCATGGTTGTGCTCTGCAAGGTTCCTGGGGCAAATCCCTAAACCAGGTAAGGGGGTTTAAGAGGTTGAACTGAATTGTAATGTGAAAGAAGATGATTTTGTTGTTCGCCTTTTGGTTTTCTTGATTTATTTTTGTTTTTTTTCCAGCCTACTAACTTTTACTAATGTGTTTGCTTCGGTCAACGTGCTGCTCCATCCGCTCTGGGGATGGGAGCGAAGGAGCGAAATCTTCGATGTAGCGTTCTGTGTTCGTTTTGGGGGTTCCCGTTAACGAATGCGAGGTTTCTCTGCCTGCCTGGGCTGAGATGCTGCGCAGGTGGAACTAAAGGTTTTCAGCTTGGCGAGCTAGTTTTGCTCTTTTGACTTTGTGAACTGCTTGAATTAATACTGCTTTAACCCGGAATACTGTTTGCAGCTTGTCTGTGTTGATAGGAAAGCCAAGCCAGTGATTAGGCGAAGCTAGCTGTGTGTTTATGGGATGCTGTATATGTGTTTCGATGAAGCCGTTTATTGGAAACGGGCACAATTGTAGATGTTGCTGGTAACGCGAAGGGGGAGACTCTGGAGATGCCTTTTCTTCCAGAAGTTGGTGTTTGTAGTTAAAATTCATATTTTTGCAGTGTATTTCATGTTCTGTTGAGATACGACCTCTGAATCTGGTATAATTTGAAGTGTTGTACAGAAGGTTTGGGGCTGGTGGTGATAACGAGGGGCACGTTTCAACCTCTTTAACTCGGGCGGGTGGTGATGCCAGCAGGAGATGAGCGATCTGTTGGCGTGACCCAAATAAAGGAGGTGGTTTTGACAAGCTGGCTAGCCGCTCGGGTAACCGGGCTTGTGTTTCAGGGGTTGGGCGCTCTCCCACTTTTTTGGGCACGCTTTGACTTGTGTTATGGCAAACGGGGCTGTTGGTGGCTGTTCCAGAAGAGGTCTGCCTCTCTGACTCAGATTTCACTTGTATTTAACCGGGAGATTGTTCCCTGTTGTCTTTACATTATGTATTTATTCCGGAGACGCGGAGGTGTCGTGGGATGTGGTGTGGGATGATTCTCCTGCGGTTGTTGTTTTTCATGTGCTGGGGCTGCTCCTCTGCCGTCTGAATTGGTTAGAGGGATGCTTCAGGTAAAGCCAGGCTTTTGTTAAAACTAGTCTCTTTGAAGGGTTAAGTGCTCTACATGCATCATATTAATTTGGCTAATGAGACTTCTGGGGAAAGTGGATTTATAAAGAGAACCATTTAATTAACTGCACCGTGGTAGAAAGCGATGCAAGTGGATTAGACGGGGAACTGGTTATTTGAATTCACACGGGTTTTTTTTTTAGACTTGTGCTTTTACCAGCCGCAGCTGATTTAATAAGCAAGTTTAAAACATCAGATGGCCCAGATTCTGCTCTTCGCTAATAGCAAGCTTATGTTCGCCTCGTGCTGCTGGTGTACTGTGAAATGGCAAATGCTCTTTGAGGATACGCTCTTGCCATGTGTCCTGGTTTTTGGGGCGGGTTGATTGGGCAAGGCGTCTGCAGAAAGGCCGCGGAGAGAAGTGGGAAGTGTCTTGGGCTGATGGCTTTGTGATTTCCATTGCGTCTCCTTTGGTTATTGTTTAGTAGCTGTGAGCCTGAGTTTGATTATAGCTGGCTTGGGAACTGGGTGAAGGAAACTCTGCTGCTGAAGGACTTGGCCAGCAGCACTCGGTGTGATGGGTTATTCGGGGCCGATTAACAAGACTCTGCTGGTGTTCATCCTGTTTCTTCATGTGCCGATGGAGTTGTGGTGCTTCTAGCAGGAGCAGAGAATGTGTACCTGGTGGCACAAAGGTCTACTATTTTGTCAATCCTTTGTATCCCGCTCCAGGGATGTATTAATTAAATGTGGTTGAAGAATTGAGGTATGGATGCTGTCAAACATGATGGTGTTGCTGTGAGTTAATGAGTTGCCAGCTCCCAGCCCAGCTCCCGCATCCGTGCTGTTGGGTTTGAGCTCGTGCGTGTCGTCCTGGGATCGGGATGGGTTGTGTGTGCACGCAGTTGGGTTCCGCGGATGAGCCGTAGGTTAATTGTGGGTAATAGATATTTCACCTGCTTATCTCCCTGCCTTGACCTTCATACCTAGTTCTGCAATCAGATCTGAAGATTGGGCTGTAGATTTTTAGCTATCTTCAGTATTTCCTGTCCCCAGATCCAGTGATAGCTCAGGCTGACTTTTAGCAACGCGTACAACTTAATCCAGCATCCTGCCCCGGACTGGCAGTTTTCCCTGTAATTCCTGCCATTCGTGGCGAGCCAGCACTTGGATCCTTCCGTCTGTATCTCCTTTCCCAGCCCAGTGCTGCATTTCAGGCCCGTAAAATTAGACATTGTAGGTATGCCTCGGGACACACGGAGGATGCAGAAGGATTTTGAGTCCAGGGAAGCCAACGAGGTCTCAGGAGGGTGGTTGCCTTTGGAGGGGAGTTGTCCTGTGGCCCGCTTGGCCGAGGGGTTGCATTTGGTTGTTGCCTGCAGCGTCAGCAGGACAGCACCGGGGCTCTGGCTCCGAACCCAGCGCCACTGCCAGCCTGTGCAGAGCTTTGGTGCAGGATAAGCTCTTGAACCACCCAAGCTGCTGTCGGGGAGGGCCCGGCGAGGGAGGGGACGCCGCCATTTCTCGTGCTGCTCCTCTTGGGCGGATGAATACAAGACCCTGCCTTTCCCCTCTGCCAGCCCAGCTTTCTTCTCTCGCCCCAAGGCGTGCCGGCACAGAGCTGTTCCAGCCGTCAGACATCTCTTAACCCTTCCCCATCGCATCAGCCTTGCGGCCCAGCAGCAGGTCGAGCCTGGCCCCCTCCCTGCGACCCCCCGTCGCAGCCTGCTGGGCCGTCGCTCCCTTTCCCTGCGTGGCCGAAGGCTTGAGGGGTTGGAAATCAACTTATCGGCGTCACGTTAATCACCGGGGGGTTGTAAAGACACCCTTTGCCTCTTCCAGAGCCAGAGTGTAATCCTTGCCCATGTGAGAAATAATCTGTAGGGGAAAGTTTGGCAAAGCTCGGTGGTGACTTAGGAGGCAAAGTCTTGGTTCGCTTTGGAAATGGAGACTTTGACCCATGAATTACTCCTGAACTTGTCCGTGGCCGTGAGCTGGAGCTCCCATCTCCTTTGTGGTTACTGCAGGCTTGACAGCTTTTCTGTGAGGATCTCTTGGCTAGAGCTAAAACTTCTGTTTTTTCAAACATCTGGTTTAATTTTTTTTTTCGTTAGCATAGCTGATAAATTCCCATTGACTTCAATGAAAGTCATTATGCTACCTTTAAAGACTGATTTTTTTTTTTTTTTTAATTTTTTTTTTTTTAAACCCTCTTCACCTCCTGCGGAGGCTTTCATCTTGCTGGAAGCGAAACTTTTTAATTCAAACTTTGCTGAATTTCAGCCTAATAACGCTCTGCATCGCGAAGGCGGCTGTGGGATGTGTTCCAGGCAGGGAGAAAAACAGGCACCAAAAAAAAAAAAAAAAGAAAAAAAACCACCCAAGTGTTCCTGTTATCAGCGTGTGTAAGGGCAAGTAAACAGCCGAAACCGCACACGGTATCTGCCAAACAAGCGGGTGAAGGAAGAACAGCCTTGTTTCCTGTTTCTGGAAGGCCGTGTTGTCATATCCTTACCCAACTATTTTAAATTGCTTTTTTCTTTCTTCCTGCGGCTTAAGGTAAAAGCAGAAACCTCAGGAGCATTGGTAGGCAGAGCACCTCATTTGGGGTGTGTTGTGTCACCCAAAAACCAGACCTGTGCCTGCCGCAGGTGCGAAAAAGCTTCTTGTTCTCCTTTAAAATCTGAATTACGTAGATTATTCCCCCCCACGCTGCGGTTAATGAGCGTCCTGTGAAGCTGGCGTTGCTCGCAGTATCGCCGTTGGTCAGAGTTTTGCAGTGGTTTTGTGCGTAAAGCGACCAAGGTGCCGAGAGAGGGTCAACGTGAGATCCCGGGGATGGGGTAAACCCAACGCTTCTTGACCCTCACCCTGGTCTCGGGTCTCCGAGCGGCTGCGTGATTCCCGGTCGGCTCTGTGAGCTCACCCGGAGCTCGGGCACGTCGCAGGGATGGCAGAAACGATTCCAGCCCTTGGAGGGGGTTTTGCAGAGAGATAAGGGTCGTTGCTGGTTACGGGATAAACCTCAGGATCAACTTTCTCTGCCTTTAGTGCCGGGGTTGGTCAGTCGTTGGCATCTGAGAGGAGCGGTGGGAAAGTCCCAGCCTTGGTTATTAGTAGATTATTTTTTGTACTGAGAGACTGTCCAGGGAGAGCGTGAGGAGGGCAGGTTTATTTTGTGTACTGAGGAATGGCTAAATCCATGTTTTGAAATCTCTGCCCTGATTTTCAATGACCCAGAGCAGGTTTTCACAAATACAGACCGAGGAAGGGGAACCTGCAGCCAGAGCCCTCAGAGGCCTATGATGACTGTATAAAAGAATAATATAAAATAATTCCAACGTGAGTTAAGGACTCTACTCAGTGCCCTTCTTGATGCAATCTCCGATTGCACCAACTTCCGTCGCTTTTATATACCTGAGCTGAGCCTTAGCAGCTTTTTGTCCTGGCTTATGTAAAATCAGTTGAAGCGGGGATTAAGATCCAGCAGGTGCCCACCCCGTAAATCAGTCCTGCCAAAATACCTGGCACGGGTGCTGGAAGCAGGTCCCAGCGGGTGATGGAGGGTGACCCGGCTCTTCTGAGCAGGGCTGGCACGGCGGCGACGTCCCCGTGCTCTCGTGCTGCTGCTCGCTCCCTTTTTTTTTTTTGCCTAGAGCTCTGCATCCGGAGCTGCCTTGCGGGATTGTATATGCAGGATATGTGTGTGTGTATATATATATATGGAAGCAGAATAAATCATTGAATAACG
Source organism: Aramus guarauna (assembly GCA_013400195.1). Lineage (NCBI taxonomy): Eukaryota > Metazoa > Chordata > Aves > Gruiformes > Aramidae > Aramus > Aramus guarauna. The sequence continues at coordinate 195,577 of VXBL01009977.1, forward strand.
ACAGAAAAGCATTTCCCCCCCCCGGAATTCCCAGGAAGGAGGGTAGCCTTGCAGCCAAGGTGTTCGGATGAAAGAAGCCCTGGAGTAAGTAATCTCTACCTGCAGCAGCGTGTGCCGTGATGGTGGAGAAGCCAAGTCCGTGCTTTCTTCTCCTTTTCTTAATCTCGTGGTGCTAAAATTAATCAGGCTCACAGTGCCCTGTCCATCAGGAAGCTTTACCTCAAAGAGTAGGGGTTTGTTTGAAGGCATTTAGGGGTGTTGGACCAGGTTTCTGTTGGGATACAGTGAAAATCGGAGCCTGGCTCCTTGGGCTTCTTGTAAAAGCCTCTCGTCGCTCGGAGGCTTTGCCAGCAAACTTTGTTGCTGTATCTTCTGGAGAGATGTTTAGCGTTCGGTTTCCCTGCACCATCTTCCTGGCGTGAATTTTAGGAAGTTTTTTCAAACCGAGGAATCTTTGGTAAAATGCTCCCAAATCGGGTTTCTCATCAAGATGCAAGCGCGGCACAGTCTGCCCTACCACGTCATGCCGGGCATCGCGCGTGCAAAAGATGAGCTTGGGGCAGGAAAACGTTCCGCCGAGTGACTCAAGGCAGAGTGCTGAGATTGTTGTTAATTTTACCAGTTGGTTTTTTATTTTATTTTATTTATTTATTGCAAGTTCAATGATTGTTTTGAAAAGATCTTGGAGGCTGTTTAGCAATTTCTTTCTAAGACAGAGCCAGGGCAGAGATGATGCTCGAGAGGTGCAGGCGGGTCGGAAAGCCCGAGGGAATCCAGTCCTGTGCTGCGGGGCTGCCGCTTTCCCAGGGCCAGGAGGGAGGACTGGGGAGGACTGGGGAGGGCACCGCGTTTACGCAAAGTGCTTTCCGTGCAGCAGATCATTCTAAGCCACTGCTGCTCGTTTTCTCTAACCTGTATTGTGCGGTTGAGTGAAGGAGCAAGCAAGATGGGGATTTGCTGGTCAGCCTAAGAGATTACAGCTTTTTAAACTCGTTTGCGTCCCAGCAAACCCTGCTTTTGCATTTATCCAAACAACACGCGATGCTCTTTACTATGCAAAACTGGCTTTATGAAGTTATTTGCAAGATGACTTCAATGGGATGGAAAAATCTTCCTCCGGGCAGATGTTCCCACCGTCGCTGCCGTTTGTTTCTCTAATGCACGTGTTGCGTCTATTTTGCGAGTAAATGAATGGCTTTAGTTTTCAGAGCTGTGAGGAGAACTAAAACATCTGTTCTGTGCTTGCTTTTTCAGCCAAAGGCGTGAGAGGAGAGAAGTGTTTGACCACTGGAGGTTATCCTGAGCCTGCTCCGTTGCAAAGACAAAGACAAAGGCTTGAAGACTCTTCTCCCACCCCCCAGCCTGACGGTAGGACTGTGCAGGGCAGCTGGGAGGACTGGTTTATTATGGGGACTGTTTTCCTCAACCTCTTGTATAGAAAAGAGGGGAACGGGGCTAGAGAGAGGTGATTGGCCTCTGCAGAGTTATTTTGGGGGCAAATAAAGGCTGGTAGTGCCCATCTGTGGGGTAAGATGCTGTGGGAAACGAGCTGTTTGCTCCTTTGCAGAAGGAAAGAGAGGGCACGAGCACCGGGGAGACCCGGTTTTCTAATTATGGGGAAGGAATCGGTGGCACGTGTTGCTCTGGAGAGGATGGGGAGGACTCTCCTTAAAAACCTGGAGGTCTTGAAGGGAGCCCGTTTGTCGGAGCAGATGGGATGGGAGGTGTGGACACCGCACCCCGCTGCAAGTTCTTTCTCGGTGGCAAAAGAGGAGAAAATGTGGCAGGGCTTGTGCTGAAAGGAGGACGGTGTTGAGCAGAGTGCCTTTATTTACGGGGAGAGAGAGAGATTGGAGCGTGAGGATAACTGCTATAAACCCTGTGGGGCAAGGATGTAGTGTGCTGGCTCTTCTTCCTCCCTGCGTCGCTCTGGTTGCTGGATCTCACGCTTAACGGCGAAAAGCCCTGCTGAGCTCAGATAGTGTTGGAGAGATGCAAGATAAGAGGATTTTTTTTTTTTTTTGAAGCTTTTGGATTGGAAAAGCTGAAGCCAAGTGTTTCTAATAGTTCCTATAACAGCAGCAAAGCAGTGCTTTAATTTGTCTTTAATTTGCTCAGTCCGAGAGTGATGGACTGGAATGTTTTAAAAGCTGAAGGCTCAAATTTGCAAAGGAAAGCTTCGTCCCTGCTACAGACGGTCTCAGCTGAAAGCTCAGCGTGGGACTGGCTTGAGCCGAATTACACGGTACCCGCTCGCCCATCTTAAACTCCCAGTGCCTTAAGTGCTTCTTAAATAGTTTTATCCTTAAACCCTGGTTGCTCGGAAAATGACCCACTGGAGATCCTCTCTGGATGCAGGTGTTAACTGGTACAGCCGAATCCCGTGCGGGGTTTGATGCTGTGATTTGGGTGTAAAAGGACGATTTCTGAAGCGCTTGCTGCCTGCAGACGGAGTTAGGAGAAGCTGGGACTCAGCGTGTGAAAAATTAACCGCTTTGTAGCACTGATATTCCCCATCTACTGCAAAGGCAAGGCTAAATTTTTCCCCTCGTTTAAGCATGCCTAGTTTCTTTGGCATTGTGTAACTGCTGAATTTGCCCCGTTATCCGTGAGGGAACTTTCTTGCCTGTGGCAATGTTTTAGCTCCTTAATACCGCTGTAATGTTCTGTAGCTTTTTATTAAATATAGACCGCTTAGTTTTGTGCTGGAAATAACCCATTTGACAGTTTAAAGGAGTGTTTCTGTAGGGGAAACAACTCTCTTGTTGGTTTAATATTAAAAAAAAAAAAAAAGGGGGGGGGGAGGGGGGAAAAAAAGGATCATTCCAGCAGCTGGGATGGTTGCCATGTAAAACCCTTATGCCATCTCAGCCCCACATAATAATTTTAAATAACTGGTGATAATGCAAAAAAAATTGCAGCCTCACTACCTGAAAAAAAGTCCAAGCAGCTGTGTTACATCTTGCCCATCCAAATTAAATCTATAAGGCGCTGGTTGAATATAGGTTCAGCCTTGCTGCCTGGCTCTGGAAGCTGCTTTCCTGCGTTCGTTGAATCCCAGGGAGTCGCTGGATGATGGGGAGGGAGAAGGGGAGCGGAGGGACGTGGGTACGATCTTTGTTTGCTGTACTGGCTTTAATTCGAATTGGTTTCGCTTGCAGGTCCTCTGTGCTGTGGGAAATAGCAGCGTGCCTGGGAGACCGAGCGGCCGTGGTGCAGCATCCTTCTGGAGGAAACAGAGGCTTTTGTGGAACGGCTGTTCTCCCGGTCCTCGTGGAAGTTCAATCCATATCTGTACCGTTACTGTCCCTGCATCCCTCCCCGGGGCTAATTATTCATATCGAAATAGAGTAAGCTGAAATCCCCTGCTGTGCTTTGGCACTTTTGAGGTCCTTGGCTGCCTCATCCCGAGAGGTGAGTCAGCTTTGCTCTCTGGCGGCGGCTGGGAAAGCTGGGGGGGGGCGGCTCTGCGGCTCCGACACCGAGCTGTCGGACTGCACGCGGGGGGAAGGCTGAGGTACGGAGAGACACGGCTCAGGAGCAAAGTCAAGGTGAAGCCCATCTCCATCTGGGCTGGGGGCCTGATTTTTTTTTTCCCCATCAAATAATGCTTTACGCTATGTGTTTCTCAGATGGCTTTAATCACATGTGCAGGAGAAATATCTATACAAACTGATTCTGTCATCTAAAAAAATTCCTATTTTCATTTTTGCTGCTGTTTATATTTCCCGGTGCAGAAGGTCTGTGCCGGCGATCGCTTTCTCATCGTGGCTGCGATCAAAGACCATCCTTTTAAAATCTCCACCGCAGAATCGCTTCAGCCAAGCGTGGAGCCGTTGTTCAGGTTGGCTTTTTTTAGCTTCAATCTCTGGGCCGAAGGCTCAAAGAAGAAAGAAATAGGTGAGATGAGAGCACAGGCTCCAGCGAAGAGGAAAGAGCAGACATATGTCTGGGTGTAGTCATACAGCCACCCTGCAGGAGAAAAGATTGTATTAAAGCTGTTGGATTTTTCTCACTGGAAAAAAAAAAAAAAAAAAATCATTTTGGGAGGTGGGCGGCAAGCAAAGGATGTGTGTTCTCATTTAAGAATTCCTCAGATATTTTCTTTAAATTATCTTAACTCTTCGTGTGCCTGCTGCTGGGCAGCGTTTATATGGACACTTAGCACTGTTGCCGTTGGGATAACCAGCAAACTTCTAGGTCATTCTTCCTGGAGCTCAATTTTCCTAGTAGTGGATGTAAATTTTAATTTGATTGAATTTAATCCTTGACTCTCCCCCCCGCCCCCCTCCCTGTTGAAATGGGCCCAAAGTAGCTGCCGCAGCAGACGGAAGATCCCGTTGGACTAATGAGACGACTTGCACGTGTTGGTGTTTGCCACATCTGGGCTGCAAACTCCAGATCCTCCAGCCTTGCCTTCTTGTGAGCAGCCCCGATTTAATGCAGCCTGTCTAATAGGAGAGATCCCAGGCCAGGAGCTTGAAGCGAACTTGCTTAAAAGTAGTTTTGTGAGCACTTAAAAGGAAAAACTCAATTCCATAAAGACTCCGGAATCTGCGAGGGGGCAGGTCACCTTTTAAAATGGCCTCAAAGTGTTTTGCTTAGTTATGGCACATCATCTCGTGCCTAGGCAATTATTTTAAAGGTGGATAATTCCTCCCTTTGAATCTAAAAATATCCAAAGTGATGAGAGTTGCTGCTGCACGTAATAAACCCCTCAACGTGCTCCCAAATCTGGCCCGGGACGGTTGGATGTCTGAGTCGGGTTAGCAGCTCAGCCAGATCTGCTGCTGGCGTAAAACGCGATTCCTCCGGTGACATCCGTGGACTCGCGTGATTTACACAAACGTCAGATCCGGCCCAAATTTGGGATTCTTAAAACCAGCTCTGGTTAAGAAGGGAAATGATTTAGTCCCCGGAGCGTTGCCGCTGCTGTTATCTGGGAGTGCCGCGGCTGTGAGTGGGGAAGAAAACGGTGCGGGTAAAATTTGGGGATCTGTGACAAACTAGGGGTGCCAAAATTTTCCTTGCTGTAGATTTACGCGGCTGTGGGAAGGTTTTATATAGCAGAAGGAAGGCTGCAGGCTGCGTTGATCTACCCCGGTTTCAGTTTCTGTTGGCTCGTGCCTTTCTCGGGGGAACTTTCAGCTCTGCTTTGGGTTTTTTCTCAGGGATATCGCGTGAGCCACGGCAGAGCCGAAAGGAGGATCCCGTGGTGACGTGGGGGGCTGTCCCGTGACCCTCATGTTTTGGCAGAGGGCTGCAAAGGTGGGATCTGGTTTTGCTGTCTGAACGTCTGTGGGATTTGGAGAGGAGAAGGGATGCTAATGTACTCATTTGTAAGATGTACGGGGCTGAGTGCTCCAGCTGTGGAACTCTGATTTATTTAAATTATTTTTTTAAATACCCTTCAGGATATTTTTTAAAAATTTTGGGTTTTTTTTTTTCCTAAAAGCTCTACTTGGTGCTGAAACACCAGCATTGCCTCCTCACTGCCAGCTCACCAACTGCCTTCCACCGTATCACCCCCCAGCCTCTCAGAGCACGTACGGTGTCCGTGCCCCCGCTCCCCACCCGGAAAATCAATCACTCCTGCTGCAGAAAGCTGAATTAGTGGTGTGTAAACTTCAGCAAAGCAGCAGTTTTACAAGCAATGCCGGAAAATTCCTGCCACCCGAGTGGTCCAAGCTGGGACATACTCGTGCTGCGGTCAGGCTGATCTGTAATCAGAAATTTTGTTTATTCCTGATGTCCTGAGTAGCAATACCTAGTGTAAAAAGATGCAGGGAAAATTTAGATGAGAGCATCTAAACGCAGGTGCCGGCACAGCTTTCAAACGGCTCTATCCGCTCCCCCTTCGCCACGCCATTCTGCTGGGGCTGGAGTTCGCGTTCTGGTTGCTGGAATGGGTTTTGTAATTTTGGATGAGGCGGTTTGTTTTCTTTCTTTTGCAGTTTGACTTTACTGATTTGTGCTGTTTATGGAACCAAAATAGACTCTTCTCTCCTTAGTTCGCTCGCAGTGCGCCAAAAGAATGTTTGTTCTGTTTTGGTTTGGGTTTTTTCTCCGCGCGACGGAGGCACCTGGCAGAGCTGGCCGAGGAGCAGCACCGAAGGAGCCTTCAAACCTTTCACCCTGTGCTTTCGGTCGGGCCGTCTGCCTCCGGATTTAAGGGCTTTTACGTCGACAGATTTGCAGGTAAGTCACCTTTTCATTGCATTGTGATGGTTCTAGTACGCAAAATAAGCGGTTTTAACCTTTGCGGTTCTCATTATGCCTTGGGTTTCGCTGCGTTAAAAATACTTGAGTTTTATAAAATTCTAAAGTCAAGGTTTTAGGGAGGTCAGCGGCACTCAGGCCCTGAACCCCAGGGTTTAAATCCTGTTCTGTATTCTGCAAGGAGCAGATGCTTTTCGGCCCTTAAAATTAATCAGTAGCTTCTGGTCATATTCATTTTTCACACGTAATACAGCTGTATTGGAAGAGAAAATTGCAGAATTTATCTTGGATCACAAACCGAGATCCTGAACTCTGAATTGTTTCCCTCTCGCTCTGCCTACGGTGAGACGAATCGGCAAGAGTTTTGCTTCTTGGCTTTACTTGGCCTTTATTTATCCCACCAGTATTAAGAAGACTGATTTTTGTGGGTGGCTTTTTGCAGGAAACCTGCTTGCTTTACAAAATCCAGAAGTGTTCACACGCTGAGTGGTTAGCACTTTCAGAAAGCCAAAGGTTTCCCATTAGCCCAAATATATTGGAAGCGGATGAAAGCGTAACTGCTATCTTAGCACGTATGATGCATGGATAAGAGAGCACCAAATTATTTAGCTCTCTTCATACTGGATGTTACTGCAGTGGTTGCACAGGGATTGCTTTCTGGTGGACATACGTCTTGTATCAGCAGAAGAGATCTTATCCGATGTAAGCTATGCATCACTGTGACAGCGTAAAGCACGCTGTCAAAGAAATGCTTTAGTTGCTTGAAATTACATCCATATCCAGAGTTTTGCCAACCTAAAAATTTTGATTAAGGAAATCGATTATTTTTTTTTTTTTTTTCCCACATGCTCACGGTACAGCGGCGTTGCTAAAACTTTGCACGGTATTTGCTGGTATTTCCAGAATCCTTGGTGGCTTCGAGCAAAGTGCCTCTGCAGGCGTGGGGCGGCGGAGTGGGGAGGGCGGGAAGCGATAAATGAAGGGAGTTTCCAGGTTTCATTCAGGATACATTTGCTAGGTGAGTGACGGGACATCGTTCACACTGATACTTGACCCTGCAGCTTTTTCTAGTCTGCTTGTGTCCTGAGGACCCAGGACGAGCTGAGACCCTGTTTCCAGCCGTGAGGTATGGTTAGAGGGGCGGCACGGGAAGGAAAAGCTTTGTCCTGGCCAAGACGTTTGGAGGAGAACAAGTCCCTCTCTTGTAAGCAGAGCCTGCGGACTCGCTTCTGAGCACTTGAAATCTGCCAGATACTCAAACCTGCCCTGGTTTTCTGGCGGAGGGAGAAGAGGAAAGGCTTTTCATCCTCCTTATCTTTGGGCCCAGGAGCTCTTGTGGCTGAGCTGTGTAATCTTCTTCAAAACAAGAGATTACTGAGACTTCCCCTTACGTTTCAGTGCCTCTGCGTGGTGGGACTGCTGCTGAGCCCGTCCTCGCGTTACCGTCCTCTCCTCGTCTCCCTTCCAGTCCCTCCGTTCCAAGTTCAGTGTCACAATGTCCCGTTGGGGGTAAAATCCAAGGTAACGTGGTCCTTACTCTTCTGCTGTGGTCAGGGTTAAAATGAGGAGGGGTGGAGGGGCTTAGCCACCTTTTTTCCACGCAGCTTTTTCCAAACCACTAGTTGGGTTTTGCCAATTCACAAGCAAAATTTTGCCTGTGTTATAAAGATAAATTTCTGAAATATATTTGGCTTCTTTCCCCCCCCCGCCCCCGACTTAGAGAGAAAAGCCACCCTTGGATGCATATGGATGGGAGAGTGAACCAGCAGCATGGTTTTATCCCTGGATGTCTGCGGTGGGTAGATATTATATGCAACGTTAGAATTAGAATTACCTGCTAGAGGAGGTCCGCCGATGGCTGCTATCCCAGCAAAGAAAGCAGCAAACCCCAAGTAGCTGTGGAGTTTTTGCACACCCACTAGGTCAACCTGTTTGGAAACCAAAATGGATAATTATTGATTGCGTTCATGTGAATACGCAAGAGATTTATGGAGTTTTTTTCTAGGGAGTTTCCTCTCCAGCTGCAGCTTTGAAAGGACTTTGCACCCGTAGATCTGATCCAGCCTGGAATCCGCTCGCCTCCTTAAGGCCAGCACGGAAATTACTGGGACACGAGATGCTTTTCTGTGTTCCAGCTGCTTGAGCATCTCCTGAAACCAGTAACACCACTAAGACTTTGAGGAAGGTGTTTTAAACTCTGAATTCCTTCCCAGAAAGAAACGCCAAATCATAACGACGCCTCACTGTCGGGATCCTGCGCTGTCTGGTCTGCGTGTGTTGTGGATAATTCTGGGATCGGGACCAGATACGCCCAACCCTGAGCGTTAGTGAGATGGGGACCAGGATGAATCTGTTAATTTCCCACGACCCGGAGCGGTCTCCTTCAGAAAGGAGGACGTGGAAGGCAATTAGCAGGGCAAGCTCGTTAAAAATCAGCAATACACCACCAGTGTTTCTGCTGCATCGGGGCTCTGGATACCAGTAAGTGGGGTTGGAGGGGAGATTTGGGGCTCCCCAGTGGCTCGGACTGGGAAGGCTGGAGGGAAGAACCCTCTCGTGCTGGTCTGCAGCAGCCCAGGGTAATTCAGCTTTAGGAAAGGGTTTTCAGATAACAATACCGTTGGAAATGCCACATGCTGCATTTTTTTTATTCTTATTTGTTTTTAATGAAATCTCCTACTCACCAGCACAGGGAGGACCAGAGCCATGAACCCACCGCAGAAAACGGCAAAGGCCACCGCGTAGGTCAGGAGCAACGGGAAGGTGGTGGCCAGAGGACAGAGCAGGTTGGTGACGCCGGCGAGGACGAGGTAAGCCACGTGGTAGTGATACTTCTTGGTCCAGTTCTGGTCGGCAACCCAGCCCGAGAGCAGCTGGCTGACCATCTCCGTGATGCCTGCGGGGGGAAGAGGAGTTCACTGCAGCCTCAAAGAAAGCTTTATTTTAATCTTAATTTTTTTTTTT
>VXBL01009977.1:223350-238331 GCA_013400195.1 Aramus guarauna
AAAAAAAAAAAATCATTATTAATTCTGGCTTTACTCCATTACAAGAACCAACCCCATGGCAGAAACCCACCTTCCCCACCGCGGCACAGGGGACCATCCCAGCTCTGCGCACAGCATCCTTCCTAAATAGTGGCAACGCCGATAAGAAATTCAAATAGTAAAGACAAAAAAAAAACGGATCCGTCGGCTTTTCTACCCGATCTCCTGCCACGACACCAGCAGCTGCCACCAAGTTTTGGGGTCCGTGAGGGGGTGCAGTGGCTTGGGACACACTGCTCAAGTAAAAGCAGCACAGAGCGGATACCTGGATCCTAATCCGGTGCCTCGCAGCATCGCCCCGTGTCCTTCGCCCGCCGTGGCCCTCTCTTCACAAACTGCGAAAGGCGCGCTGATGCCCGGAGCCGTTATCGCTGCGGGTGATACCGAGGCACTCGTTAGGAGTTTTAATCCTGTTTTAATGGTCCCCGTATCACTGGGCAAACCACACTGAGAGGGGTCAGCGTGCTGCAGCGTCACCTTTCCCGCAGCCTGTTTGCATCCCGCTTTACTAATTGGTTTTTGCAGATAACGGCGGGGACCAGAGGGTCAAAACGTGCGCAAACCCCTTGTGCCCACCTCCCTGGGGTGTACACGCATGTTGGCACCCAATGGGGCCCCCTTCCCATCCCAGCTGGGGGACAAATCGGGGGGGGGTGGGAGAGGGCAGGGTACACCACCCACCGCTGCTTGCAATGGCTTTGGATGCCAAAATGAAAAGCCAGAACGACACCCCCAAACAGGCAGTGCCTGGTCGTGATGAAGGATTTGGGGTGCTGAAGGATGGAGGGTTTGGAGCGGGGGGTACAGGCTGGAGCATGAGGGTCCAGGGTAGGGTCTCATGGTCAGCGTGGTGTGATCGCGTCCCCCCCCACCTTGCTGGGTGACGTATCGAGAGCAGCTGATGTTTGCCGTGTCCTTTGGTCCCTGGGTGTCACCTGCCTTGGCCGGGTGCCCGCCGGGGAGGACGGGGCAGCAGCGGTCCCGGCTGCTCTTGGCACCGCAGGTGGGGTGTGCCGGGGCTATATAACCAGCTGGGCGCCTGCCCTGGCAGCCCTGGCACGATGCGGTTCCTCCTGCTTCTCTGCGCCGCCTCTGCCCTCTCCCAGGGCATCACCAAGTAAGTCGCTCCAGCATTGCTCTCACTGGCCACCGAGTCGATGTGAAAGGGGAAAAAAATTCGTACTCGGAGGCTTTTAATGGCTTTGGGAAGCGGAGGTGAAGTCTGAAGCTTGGGAAAGCTGCTCCAGGGGTGCAGAGGAGGTGGTGGCACCTGTGGGGGGGGAGTGTGTGTGTGTCTGTGTCTGTGTGTGTGTGTGTATCAGCACGAATATTGAAAGTGTCAAACACTGGCTGCAGGCAGCAAAATCCTGTCTAACTTATCTTTTCCTTGTACCAGGCTGCCCTTGGAAAGGGGTAAGAAGCTGAGAGAGGTCCTCAGGGAGAAGGGTTTGCTGCACCGCTTCTTCCAGCATCACCACTACGACATCGGCACCAAATTCCCACATGCTTTTCCCAATGGAACTGAAGTGGCCACCGAGCCCCTGCTGAACACCCTTGATGTATGTGTCGGCTTTGATCCCCAACGGCGCAGCCCCGGGGTGGTTTGTGGGATGCCCATCCCCATGTCTGTGCTGTGCATGGACCAAACCTGAACCCTTTTACCCCAAACAAAGCCTTCAGGTCACATTCTTTGCCCCTTTCTGTCCATGCTGGTGGCCCTGGACAGAGCCAGGACACTGAAATTTCCCCCCTCCCCAGCAGCTCTGCTAGAAGCAGAGCGTCCCCTCATGAAGGAGACCACAAAGGCTGCAAGCCCAGGGAAGCTCCAGGTTTGGCTTCATGCCTTAAAAGCAACCCTTGGTCCTGCTGTCCCGCAGATGGAGTACTACGGGACCATCTCCATTGGCACCCCACTGCAGAACTTCACCGTGGTCTTCGACACTGGCTCCTCCAACCTCTGGGTTCCCTCCATCTCCTGCACCAGCCTGGCTTGCCGTAAGTAGGGTTAGGCAGGGCTCCCCATATTGGCAGACCTGGCTCCAGCAGGATGTCCTGGGCTTGTAACTGCATGAGCAAGCCCAAAGATTGGGGTGACATTGCCAGGAGACTGGGGGTCACCTAGGCAGTGCAATGAGCAGACCCTGTGGTGATGGGTCCATAGCATCTGTGAAATGCACTGGAGAGATGAGTATTTGGGGTGTAGGACCTCCTCAGTTCTGTACTCCACAGGGTGATGTGCTTAGTGCTCAGTGCCTCAGTTTCCCCATCTGTCCAAAGGGCAGATCCTGTGGATCCCTGGTTGCTGGAGGAGGGGCAGGGATGTACAGCAAATGATCGCAGCTAAATTGTTCTTGAAAGCAGGATAATAAATGGCGGGTCTAAACAGAAATTCAGCAGGGTTCCTCCTCCCATACTTCCTGTACGGCTCAGCCTTGCTGAAAGTCTTCATTTCTGATTTTCCCACTTACCTTTTAGAAAACCATCAGATGTTTAACTCGTCGCAGTCGTCCACCTACAAAAGCACAGGGCAGAACTTGTCTATTCAGTACGGCACCGGCGACATGGAGGGCATCGTGGGCTCCGACACCGTCACTGTGAGTGTCATGATGGCATTTCCAGTGAGGGTCCTTTGTGCCTTCTCCACCTGATTAACATCAATATTGCAGTGCCTGATCTAGATCTTACGGCATCCTCCCTGTCCCTAGGTTGCATCTCTGGTGGACACCAATCAGCTCTTCGGCTTAAGCACCACTGAGCCCGGCCAATTCTTTGTCCATGTCAAATTTGATGGGATCCTGGGCTTGGGCTACCCAAATCTGGCTGCTGATGGGATCACGCCAGTCTTCGATAACATGGTGAATGAGAGCTTGCTGGAGGAGAACCTCTTTTCAGTCTATCTGTCCCGGTAAGCCACGTGGGTCTCAAGGGCCGGGGAAGGTAGCAGATGCATCTCATGCACATCATATTGCATTGTCTGGTGGCTCCAGCTTCTCTGCTGTCACTGCTGCCATCCAGCTGTTGTCTCTGTCATGACGTGCAAAGGCTGGGGGGCTCATAGCAGGTGGCCACCAGACTCACTGGGGAGCTTATGACTTGCAGGGAAACCTCTCTAGTTTCCAGCCACATGCTTCCACCACGGCTCCCTTTTCCCCTTTTTCTGGGTCCAAAGACCTGGTGCACACTGCTGTTGTACCACTGCCTCGCTGGTGCTCTGTAATGAGGAGAGCAGATGCGACCATGGCATCAGAAGCAGCATCTCGCCCCATGGGACATGCAGCCCTGCTGTTTTAAGCTACCTGTGCTGAAACCACGTGGCAAACCCTTCACTCTTTTTCTTTTCTGCATCATCCAGAGAGATGACAGGGAGCGTGGTCATCTTCGGGGGAATCGATGAATCTTATTTCACTGGCTCCATCAACTGGATCTCTGTCTCTTACCAAGGTTACTGGCAGATCTCCATGGACGGGTAACGAAACAGCTCTGCTGTACTATATTCACTTCTCACCATTGTTTCTGAGGCCTGAGACCCATCAACATCAGATGCTTTCCACAGCTGTGGGATGCAGAAGGTCAAGGGGCCAAAATCCATAGTACTGTGGTAATTGCCACCCAAAATGAGGATGCCTTGTGCCTGAGACACAGGCCAATTCTTCTCTTACACAAAGTGTGTGCTCTTGGGGATGCCTCTGGTGATGAGTAGAGCAAAATTATGGTACAAAACCTACTTTTGTTGGGCTGGGTTGGGTCCCAGCTGCTGGGCGGTGTTTGGTGCCTCAGTCCCCATTTGTGCAGCGGAGCTGCGACAGCAGCCAGTGGTGCAAACCCCAGGAAGCAAAAGGCTCAAGGGCAGGAAAGCACAAGCACTTAGCATACCCAGCTTTAACTCTTACAAAAGAAGTTTGAAAGCACCGCTAAGATCCAACTGGTTATTTAATGGCCCCGTACTTTGTCTGTCCCCCCAGGATCATTGTGAACAGCCAGGAGATTGCATGCAGTGGCGGCTGCCAAGCCATCATCGACACTGGCACTTCCCTCGTGGCGGGGCCACCCTCTGGCATTAGTAACATACAGAGCGCAGTCGGGGCCACGCAGGATGTGTACGGAGAGGTAAGAACATCCATGGCTTGCTCTGCTCTCCCTGGAGGCAGCCTGGCACTGCCAAGCCCAGTGCCAAGTCTGCTTCCATGCACAGGGAAACCGCATCTCTGCTCATGGCAAACCAGCCCTGCTGCTCTGATATCTCCAGTAGCGATCACCATGAGACACTCCCAGTCTCTAGTTCATGCTGGTGAAATCAAAACCCTTCATTTTTTGCCCTGCAAACATGTTGCTTCTTACCTAAGATCCTCTTTCCTCTGCCATCTGCAGTACAACGTGAACTGCAGCTCCATTTCTGCCATGCCTGATGTCATCTTTGTCATCGATGGGGTTCAGTATCCTGTGCCCGCCTTGGCTTACACTGAGCAGGTGAGGGGGAAGCAGGTGGTCCTGGTTCCAGGAGCCTTTCTCAAGGTCCTTCTACTTTCTCCAATGGTTCTGGTCACCTTGGCTTCTCCCATTTCCATGGGAGACAGGATGGATGGCCATGGGCCTCCAGAGCAATACAAGAAAAGATACTCGCCCACATTTACCCCATTTGTCTCTTCATGCTCAGAACAACCAAGGACCTTGCATCAGCAGCTTCCAGAACACTTCTGGGGACCTCTGGATCTTGGGAGATGTCTTCATCAGGGTGTACTACAGCATCTTTGACCGGGCCAACAACCGTGTTGGACTGGCCAAGGCTATTTAGATCCACTGCAGTGCCAGTGGTGCTGTGGTTTCATCACACAACTAGACCACAACCATGGTTTTGGTGTAGCAAGAGATCCCCGAGGAATGTCCCGCTCACCCACAAATAAAGTGTTGATGGTTCAGAGTTGGTGGCTGCACATTTATTTATAATAAAATGGCAGGAATTAGGAAGGAGCTGTCATACACTTGCTGCTTTGTGGTGGCTATGGAGCATTTGGTCAATGCAACAAGACTTGGGCCTTTGGGAGCTGTGGCCTGCAGGGGCTGAGGGGTGGTTCTCTAGGAAGTCAAGATTGGCTTTTGTCTGGGGGCTACAGCAAGTGGGCACCTCTGGAACCCTCAAATTTCCATCCAGGGAGAATGAACTCACCATCCCAGACACAGCCCGTCTCAGAGCAGATCCCTGCTCACCCACAATCATGACCCACCAGGGGCTCATCTGGTAACACTCCGTCCCCGGGCTCAAGGTTTGCCTCTGTGTCCCCTACACAGTCTCCAATAGCCCAATGACATCTTGAGGCAGTGACTCTCCCAGGATGGTGCAGCTCAGCTGGAGATTTCCCTTGGGCCACCCAAGAGAGCAGGGCAGGAGACAGCTCTCACCCAATGCATGCCCTTCCATCATGAGGCTCTTTGAGAAGCACAAACCCAACTGCACATGTGTAGAGGTCATGTCTTAATTCAGTTTCCATAGTTTAGCGCAATCCACTTAGTTGTTTCCCCATAAAGAATCTCAATTTAATGCCCTTTTCCCAATAATGAACCAGTCTGTGCTCTGAGATGGTCACCAAGAGCCTGGAAACACCAGCTAGTCCTCAGTTACAGTCTTTATTAATATGCAAAACACCCATCAAAATCTAATATGTTTATTTTATGATCATTTTCCCTCGAAATGGTCAGGACTGTTCCTTCCCCAATTTTGTTTCATTCTTTCAGTCCAGCAGTTCCCATTTTTTAAAAGGAAATTACCTCCATCCATATAAAACCTATTAAAAATGGAGGCTGCCTCTTTCCCCCTGAGCAGCTGCAGTGAAAACGCTCAGCAGGCAGCCAGGAGACAGATCCAAGACTTCCTGCTGCTTCTTCATTTCTACTGTGCTCAGGGATAAGGGGCTATTTGCATTATTTATTGATAAATGAGGCTCCATCACCAATGGGCCCCGGAGATTCCTTTACCTGATGGGAACAGGGATGTGAAGGGAGAGATCCAGGTGATCAGGGCTGGAAATGAATTTTTCTCTCCTCTCACCAGGCAAAAGTTCCCCTCTCATTGAGCTGACCACGAAGGAGTTTATGATGTGGGATGGTGGAAATGTGATTTATCCCTCCCAGCTCCCTGAGCTTACACAGCCCTGGGACACCGAGCCCCAGTGGGTAGGAATCCCTTGTGCCCAAGAGGGATCTAATCCCAGATTTTGGGCAGATGGGGCTTTACCTCAGCTCTGTCATAGGAATTTTCTCATCGTTACGAGCAACAAGAAATGAGCCCGATGCAGTGGGAACTGTGGCTCTGAGGATCTGCAACCCATGGACCAGCCCCTGCCTGCATGGACAAGACCCAGGAGGAACACCAAGGGGCTGTAGCTGTGCTCCTGATGAGTGGGATGGGTGAGAGAAGCCGTGTCCTTGTCCTGAGCAGGACCAACAGCCCAAATGCTGTGCCAGGAGGCAGATCCTAAACCTTCCTGGCATGGATATTCTGCACCAGTGCCAAGAGTTCCCAGCAATGGGCTTCATCCACGCAAGCATCCCCCCATGGCCAAAGCATCCCTTTCCACATCCACGTTCACACATGCAATAAAGAAATAAACCAGCTAAAAGCTTCCAAGCATGAATTAGAGGGGGGGGGGGAACACATGATGGTACTGTCTACGTCCAGGGAAATGTCTATCCTGGAGTGCCATCTCGTGGCTGCGGTGCCAAAACTGTACTCCTGTGCATTGGGGAAGTGCAGAAACATCTGCCTGGTGCCAAAAGGATGTTCCAGAGCTTGCTTGGAAATTTCAGCTCAAAGGAGGAGGCAGATGATTCTAGCTGACAAATATTTCACATGTGGCCACAAGTTCCAACTTGGTCCGGGGATAAAAAGCAGCCAGGACAGCTTTCTGATAAAGCAAAGAGGTTTCTTGTCTTCTTTTTAGTCTTTTCTGGGGCAGTACATAATTTCCAGTGGGAATTGAGCCTGCATGCTAGAGGATATGACAGATTGGCTCATTAAGGCTTGACTCAAGAATGGTACAGTTAATAAGAGCCTTTTATGGATTTCACTGAGCTTTGAGCTTTAGGCTTGTATTTGGAAAAGTACTAAGTTGCAAATTGTACGGGAAAATGGGTTTTCTGGCAGGGTTTTATCAAGCACCAGCTGAGTGTTGACACTGGGTATTCATAGCCTGGTTTTCCTCCTCTTTCTTTTTGGATAAATCGGAAATAAGCTATTGTGTCTGGAGAGGTTTAATGCCTCTGACCCCATCCTCACAGCATAAATCAGGGAATCCCCTGGGACCTGGCCTCCCGCAATGGGCGGTGTAAGGCAAAGTGCTGGGGAAATCCCTGCAGAGTTTGTCCTCAGCTCACAGATCTGGAGATCTATAATGTCCCACATCTCAATCTCCCCCATACACTTCCCAGCTGGGGACCAGCTCCTGTAGAGCAGCACAAAGTCAAGAACAAAAAATTGAGTCCAAATAAAAAATATTTTCTGCATGAAGACGTTGAAGCATTTATTCTTTTATTTGAGAATAAAGTTTACAAGTTAATAAGAATCAGGTTGTTCATCCTTCCATCCATCCATCCATCCATCCATCCATCCATCCATCCATCCATCCCAGCACCATTTAGGTCCCTGTTTGCTAAGGGAGCAGGAGCAGAGAAGATGTGCTCATAGTGAGCAGGCTGAATAATTCCCAACCCAAACTTTTTCATCAGGGTTTCTTGTGGTGACTTCTCAAGGAATAAACACCAAAAATGCTTCAGCTTTGACAAGTTAGGAGTGAAGTTTGGGGAGAGGAGTGTTAAAAAAATAAAAGAATATTAAAAGTTCATGCTTTCTAGAGGAAAAGGAGAAATAACCTGCCATGAAATAAAAATAGTGATGTGGCAGAGTGGCTGGGGGGAATGGAGGGGTGAATGGAGAGGAGCTGGGGATGTCTCAGGGTGCTGCTCTCCAGCTGTGCCCAGATGTGCCTCCTCCAGACATCCCCACAGATGAAGAGAACTTGAACACAGTGGGATGGAGACTAAATAGCTCTCACAGCTCCTCCTCCTGTCTGGGATGATGATCTGGGGGTTACAAGGAATGGGATGAGGAAGAAGATGGTGGAGGGATGGGGAAAAAAACCATGGAGACCAGGCAAAAAGAGGGATTTGTCCCAGAGGGAAAAACCTGTCCTGAGGGAGTTGTGCTGGTTGTGTCCCAGATCCATCTCCCTGGGGTGCAGAAGACCTCGCTGTAGAAAGAGAGTCCACAAAAAGACCCCAAAACCAAAATAAGAACCCCTCAGGCCAGAGCCAGCACAAGCTCTGCAGCAGAGCTGGTGGGATGCAGGATTTCTGTCCCTGGGAAAATCCCAGCACACCCAAACTCACATTTTCCATCAAACCAGGAATAATTAAAAA
Source organism: Aramus guarauna (assembly GCA_013400195.1). Classification (NCBI taxonomy): domain Eukaryota; kingdom Metazoa; phylum Chordata; class Aves; order Gruiformes; family Aramidae; genus Aramus; species Aramus guarauna. The sequence goes on from VXBL01009977.1 coordinate 231,799, forward strand.
AAATAATCCATCTTTCACCATTCCTTTCTGAATGAAATTGCAAACCAGAGATGTTACATAATGATCGTGTTGAACCTTTAGGAGATGAGACATCAAGTATAACAGATGTGGGATATAAAAGCGGATGTGTAGACACTGCATGAGAAACTGTGATTTTAATGTAGGCAGAAACATCAAAAAAATCCAAGTGAAACAGTGAAGTTGGAACAAAATGTTTTTGTCGAAAGAAATCCTGCTGGCATTAGAGAGAACGGCAAAATGATCTGTTGCTGGTTTCTCCCATCAAAAGTGCCGACAGAAATGTACATGTTTTAGAAAACCAGAAGTGCCTTTTTACAATGCGAAGCCGAGCCGTCGGGAAACTTCTCATTGCTCTGTGCCTCATTTGCAGCAACATAAGGGACAATAAAAGCGACAAGGTCACAGTGGCTCGTCCCCAAGGGCATTTGCACACCAGATAACCCCTGAGTCGAGCATCTGCTGCAGGAGCACTCCCCTTCCCTCTCTCAGAGCTGTTTTCCATCAGAAACCCCAGTGGGCATTGAGCCACGGTGCCCTGGACGTTTTTTGGTGGCCGTGCCACCATGACAGGTCACCATCCCTCTTCTCCTAATCTCCCCACCCAACGGCTTGGTTCCATACATCGCTGCCCACCCTGGTCTGCCGACAAAATTATTTAGGCAGGCAGAACAGGGAACTCATCCAGCTAAAAATATAACTTTTCTTTTTTTTTTTTCTTTCAGTCCCAGGTCTGGAAATTGGTAAGACCCTCAGATCCTGAGTGGTGGGTGGGGAGGAACTATTTAAAATGGATTAAGAAAAACAGGGAGCTGGACCCATCTTCATCCCTGGACAGTTGGGTACCACTGAGTAAAGCATTTCATGTCATTTTGTACTTTTTTCCCCCCTTTGGTAAATTGAGGAAATCTCTCTATATAGGGAACTCTGCTCTGACACCATGGACAGAGAAGATAAAAGTCAAGCAGATGAGCATCAAATAATAAAAAACAGACTGATGGGTAGGGAAGAGAGATAAGAAAGATGGTATTTATTTGAATAGCCACAGGAAATTAGAGATTGAAAAATGTCTAGAAAAAAAAAAAAAAAAAGCAGCAGCACATTTGGTTTAAAAAGAAAATCACAGCGTGCAGACATTTTATACCTTATCCAGCCAATCCCACCTGATCGTGCCCAGTCCTCAACCATCATTTTTTGGCCTTGTCTCGAGGGTAACCCCCATTGGTCTTATTGAGCGACTCCATGCTGCCATTTCCCGTCACCACACTGGTGAGTATTCGCTCCACCTCCCCGGGCAGAATTTGCTTCTCCTCATTCTCGGTCTCCCTGTGGTAGAAATAGTTGAAGTTCGAGACGATGACGGGGACGGGCAGTGCAATGGTCAATACCCCTGCAATGGCGCACAGAGTCCCCACGATCTTTCCACCCAAGGTGGTGGGACACATGTCTCCATAGCCAACGGTTGTCATCGTGACCACGGCCCACCAGAAGCCATCAGGGATGCTGGAGAAATGGGACTGCGGCTCGTCCACTTCTGCGAAGTAGACGGCGCTGGAGAAGAGGATGACGCCAATGAAGAGGAAGAAGATGAGCAAGCCCAGCTCCCGCATGCTGGCCTTGAGGGTCTGCCCCAGGATCTGCAGCCCCTTGGAGTGCCGGGAGAGCTTGAAGATGCGGAAGACCCTGACCAGTCGGATGATCCGCAGGATGGCCAAGGACATGTTCTGCTGCCCGTTGAGTTCGCTCTGCTGGATCAGCTCGGTGGTGAGTGTCACGAAGTAGGGGATGATGGACACAATGTCAATAATGTTCATGATGTTCCTGAAGAACTCAGTCTTGCTGGGGCACACGATGAACCGGACAAACAGCTCAAAGGAGAACCAGATGATGCAAGCTGTCTCTATGACGAAGAAAGGGTCCGTGAAGGTGCTGTGGGCCAGCAAGGTGTCTGTCAGATTCTTAGAAAGCTCCTGGGTCGACTTAAACTCCCGTTCCTCCCTGAACTCCGGCAGGGTCTCCATGCAGAAGATGATGATAGAGATGACAATGACCAGGACAGAGACCAAAGCTACACCCCTGGCCGCACTGGAGCTTTCAGGGTACTCGAAGAGCAGCCAGAATTGCCTATGAAAGTCATTGGTTGGTAAGAGGGTCTCAGGGTCCTTAATGAACCCTTCATCCTCCCTGAACTGGTCCATGGCTTCATCACCCAGCTCATAGAAGGTGATTTCATCAGCAAAGACGTCAATGGGGACGTTGGCCGGGCGCCGTATTTTCCCACCAGACTGGTAATAGTACAGGATCCCATCAAAACTGGGCCTGTTCCTATCGAAGAAATATTCATTCCTCATGGAGTCAAAGTAACGCATCCTCTTTTCTGGGTCCCCAAGCAAGGTGTCAGGGAACTGATTGAGTGTCTTGAGCCGCGTCTCAAACCTCAGCCCAGCGATGTTGATGATGACTCGTTGGTCCCCCTCATCCATGCCCACCCTCTCCCCCACCAGATGCTCACTGAACTCGGCGGAGAACCTGGAGAAAATTGTCTCATTGTTGGCATTTTCGCTGTTGATGAGGATTCTCAAGTTGGAGAGGAGGTTAGTGCAGCTGGGATGGCCTTTCCGTGACTGGCTGGCGGGGCTGAGGTCATTTGAATAACAGGGATCCTCCACGATCTGATCAGCGTTGTCAAAACTGACTAGTGCCACCTCCATCTCCTTCCAACTGGACACGTCCATCATACACTAATCAGATTAGCAGCATAAATCCCCAGGTCGGATGCCGGCAGCTTGCGTCTTTCCCACACTATGAGAATCTGCAAGTGAACAGACAGGGAGACAGAGCTGAATTGTGCATATGTATTGCTTGGCTCAACTGAAAAGAATAAAACAAATCTGAGGTCAGAAAACCCTGCATTTTTTTCACTCAAACATTAATTTCATTGTCTGGCAAAGCCTTATACTTCCAGCAAGTCGTTTGTCTCTGGATTCTGCAAGCCCTTTCGGCATGCCTTCATTATCATCATTAAACCTCCCAACACCATTTACAGCACCCAAGAATAAAAGGTCAAGTAGTAGCAGAGGATGAGGGTGAACCCAGGTGTCCCACCCATCCTTTCCCCAGCGACCCCAGCCCTGCAGAGCAAGGGGTCATTTCAGAGATTTCCAGATGAGGGTCCAGAGTTGGAGCAGGATTTGGAGGTATTGGACAAGGGTATCCTGGTTAGCAGCAGCCCTTGCTCCAGCTGGGAGAGGCTTTGGATCAAACCCCAGGAGGTCCTGCATTGCAGCTGGTTCCACTGGCGTTCCCAAGCAGTTCCCAAACTGGGGCCACACTGGGATTTGGGGAGTGCAGCCCAGGACGAAGGCAGGTCAGGAGGAGAAGGACATGTCCACCAGCCTTGGAGAACTCCTTTGCTCTGCATGAAGAGGGGGACAAACTTGGGACCCCTTGTCTTGATCCAGACTTTGGGGCACGCAGTGCATGAGGTGACATCCTCGAGAGCTCTCCTAGGCTTCCTTCATGGTGGACCTGGTGTTCCCAGCTACAGGAAGATGAGGACCAAACACTCAGGTCACTCAGAGAGGCTGGAGAGCATCTTTCAGACCATGGGGTGGATTTTTTTCCCAGACTGGCTCTTTCAGGTGCTCAGCAACAGACACCATGTCCCCAAAATAATCCTGGGTGCACATCTCCCCAACACGCTGCTGCTGTTGTACGGAACTCAGAGGCAAAGTCAAAGAGGAGCCCAGGGACCAGGCCAAGTTATGGAGCCAGGAAATTACCTGTCCTGCCTCAGGGAGAAGCACAAACAGATATTAGAGGTTAATGGGGAACGGTTCTGGGGACATCTGCCCAAAAATGCATTTTCCAAGTAAATTCAACCCCTGATTTATTTACCCTCCAGCTCTTTCTCCCACAGAAATGTTTTCCAGACATGAGAAACCACAGAAGGACACACAGAGCTGCTCTGTGTGACCGCTAATCACCAAGGGCATGCTGGCTTTCTTACCCAGCGAAGTTCAGAGAGAGGGAGCGAAAATACCCAAATGCTCTCAACTGCCAAGAATAGCAAAGCAATTTAGGCCACGTCTGCACGGAGCAGCAGTGGCACTGGGGCTGGTCCTGCGATGGGGATGCTCTCCACCGCAAGCATTGCTTTGTGGAACCAGATGCTGGGAGGGGATCCATCCTGTCCATGGGGACTGAGCTGCACCTCAACATCCATATATAACTGGAGCCTTTTGGGGCTCTGAAGTTCTTTCTCCCCTGTTCCCCAGAAGCTGGCTCATCCATCCATGCCGATGCACTACTGGTGAAGTTGGGTAGGGGCAGGGCAAGCCAGAAATCAAAATCTGTTGCAGAAGTAGATGTCAACATCCCTGCTTGCTACAAATCCTCCTTCTGCTCTCAGCACTACAACCCTGAAAGTAAAACTTCATATCTGAGCCAGCATCCATATCCCAGATGAGGGCTCAACCTCAGCAGTATCATGAGATTCTGGATCTGGGGACAAGTCCTACAATTTATCATTAACTTAAAAATCATGTTTCTTTGCTTAAGGAAAAAAAAAAAAAAAAGCCATGGAGCATGGCTGTTCTTTCATCCATCTCTGCTTCTGGCTCGTTTTGTACCAATTTTCCCACTTTGGGGCAATGGGGCAGAAATGATTCCTGAAGGAACCAGCACCAGCTCGGTTTTGCCCCCAAAAGCAACCTGCTGCAAAGCTGAGGAACCCCAGTGACTCCAAACCCAAGTCCTCTCCAGCCCTAGTGACGGACACGTCCTGCTCAGGTGTGCCCAAGGCACAGCAGCTCTCTGTGGGGCTGGATTCAGCTCAGGCTTGACGTTTCTTCCATTGAAAAGCTGTTGCGGGTAGAGCGAGACGTCACATCGGGGCAATGGGGGGTGCAGAAAGTGCAACACAACCTCTGCGGGGAGACGGCGACCGAGAGCTGCAGATAACCCACCCTTCAGTGCCCACGTAGCATCGCGAGGCAGGCAAAGGGGTACTGCGATAAGCCCAGCCCAAACAAAGCTCTTTTGAATCTTCCAAGGGAAAAACAAGCATTAAAGAAAAAAGGAAAAGCAGCACATGTCTTTCCCTTTTCGTGTTCTTATATTTTGCTTCATACAAAACACCAGAGATTATTTGTAAGTCAGAAAAAAAAAATAAATAAAGAAAATCAGTTTCAATCAGGAGAATGAGAACGTTTAGTGTTCGTGAGCTGACTGACCCACCACACACCCCATCACACCTCGGTCCTGGTGGGAGAGCCCAGAGGGGACCATGTGCCTCTCTAGACAGCGGAGCAACCTTGGAGCAGCTACAGCTGACCATGCAAGTCCATCCTAAGTCAGCGCCGTGAGATGATCTGGGTATTTTAAGCATTAAGTGTGCTTAACTCTTAATACTGCACGCTGGCACCGTGGGCAAGAAAATTCCCCAGCCCTTGCTTGGTAGGACAGCTTCAACCCGAGAGGTTTGGTCACAGAAGAAATTGTGATATCTTGAAACCTGGCTTTGCTCTGGAACCTCTGTGCACATCAGACTAAGTCCCCCCAGCACCACCTTTCATGGGGAAACTGAGGCACGGAGCTGTGTAGGGACAATTTGCACATCATAGTCATGATTGAGAGGGGAAAGTTGTGCTCATCCTCCCTGTTGGGACACGCAAAGGTGTTTTTTAGCTCCGTTTCAAGCCCAGCTGCGTAAGGGAGGCAGGGCTCTGACTTTCCTTTTCTTGCCTTCAAAGCCCCAAAACGTGCTGACGTCTGCCCTGCGTCCATCACCAGAGATAGGTGCCCCACCTGTCCCCAAACCCCAGACCACCCGCATGTCTCATTTTTAATTTAGACTGAAATTAATGGTGCTGCCCAAAGCCTCAAAGCACCCTCCCAAAGCGAGAAGAGAGCCGCTCGCTTTGCAGTGCCCGCTCCGGGCTCCAGCGGAGGCTTGAACTAGAAAGTTGCCTGATTTTTCCCTCCTAAATCACCTAACATCTGCTTCTCAGAATCTGATTAACTAATACCCTTCAGCCGAAATCCCCGGCTGGGGAAAATAATAATAATAAAAAAAAGCAAGCGAGCGAGGGAGACGACGAAAGAGAAAGGTCATTTTGAGGGAGAGAGTTTGTGTTTTGCCTGGTAAATCGGGGCTGTGGTTTCCACCAGCCCCTCCGCAACCATCGAGACCTCCACATCTGCAATTCCCTTCGGCTTCCCACCCATCGCCCTTTCATCCCCCGTGACCCCTTGTACTCCTGGGGTGAACAACGGCCATTTCCAAGTTTTTTCCAGAAAATCAGAGATGCTGAGCCTCTCTGCCCCCTCCCCTATCCCCTCCCCACCACCGCTGTGCTGGGATGATAAAGGAGATGATTCCTCCCGTAGCCGCACCCCCCCCCATACCGTCACCTACGGGGACTTACCCGCACAGGGCGTGGAAGTACCAACACTCTCTGCATCTGGGAAGAGTTATTAAACACACATAGGGATGTGTAGGGAAAGCGGAGGGA
>VXBL01009977.1:238380-279682 GCA_013400195.1 Aramus guarauna
AAGTCCAGCCATACCCTTGAAAGGTCCCTTTGGGATAACGCAGGCAATGTCATTTAAAAGGCTCGTCTCTATTTGGTTCACTGTATAATTGGCAGCCCAGCGCGCCAGGGATGGGCTTTGGCAGGCACGGCGGCAGCATCCGGCATGGTTTGGAGCCTCGGCCCCGCCATCGCACTGGGGACCCTAAAAAGAGCCGGGGCTCCATGGGGAAAAGGGGATGGTGGGGTGCAGGGGACACCCTGTCCCCATGCCCCGCTTGCCCGGGGAGGGGGGACCTGGCCACCCGCCTCCTGCCCCTGCCTGCTTGTCGGCAAGCAAGGCGGGGGAGGACGTGCCCTTCTGGCGGATGCCACCTTTAATCCCCAATAATGCTCCGGATGGTCCAGCAGCAGGGACAAGTCTTGTCCGTGACGTGGCGAAGTCTGAGCTGGTCCCCGGGTGGGAGGCGGAGAGGGGGGACGGGGACTCACACACCGCTGGCAGCGGGGGAGAGAATTACAGCAGGCAATAGGGCTCTTTCTATTATTAATAAAGAATAATATTAAAAAGAGGCGGGGAGGGGAAGCCCAAGGGTTGGAGCATCCCCCGTTGCCCACCTACCTCTTGCCAGTGGCCATGGGTACAGCGGGCTCCTTGCCAGGAGGGGTCGGCCACGGTGCCACCACCACGCGGGACATCTCCGTCCTCCCGGGGGTGGCTGGGACCGGTTGCAGCAGCAGGTACAGGCGGCATAGCCCTGTGGAGGGCATCGCTGGGGCACGAGGGACAGAGGGGACGCGTCCCTTCCTCACGCCTGGCTACCCGCCGGCCTCTGGCTCGGACCCCGGTGCCGCGGGGTTTATAACCTCCGCTAACAAATAAATAAATAGATGCGGCGGGCGGCTGGGACTGGGCAGGTTGGTACGATTCACTGAAATAACTGGGATTTGTACAGATTTGGTTTTCTTTCCCCATTTTTTCTTTCTTTCCTTTCTGGAACTTGCTGCGCTCATGGGCATCCTTGCCGTGTGTGCTCCAGGGTGGTTTCATCCCTGTTGAGTGTCCTCACGTGGGGCTGGGTCCACCTCTACCTTCACCCCGGTGACCCCCCCACCCCCCTCTTCCTCTTCCTCCTCCTCCCAGGCCCCCACATTTGGAGAAAGCAGAGGAGGGGGTGGCACCTCTCTACCCACGTGCTTCAGCCTGAATTCCTCCACGGTGACACTCCTTTGCTCTTGAGGGACCCAGTCACCTCAATTTCCCTCCCTCCAACTTTCTTTTCTGTTCTCTGAGCTATTTCTCCCCCCATGACGTTAATGAGCACATTAAACCGCCCCGTCCCGGAGGAGAGCCTGGGACCTGCCGGCTTGGAGCATCTTATACTCATCTCCAGCCATCTGTGATGGAAACAGGACACAATATCAGATCCTTCAGGGATGGGTTATCATTTTATATACCTCCTTCTGCACCCCTATAGACTGTGGTGCTTATGTTTACTCACCCTGGTGAGGCAGCTGGAGATCTCCTAACAAAAAGGCATTCAATAGATATTCTTTGCACCTAAATTCAGCCTCAGCCTGTACCCATCTCCCCTCCAAACCCAGCTTTGGGATGGCTTCGACCTCAGGGTGGTGGTGTTTGTGGGCAAAACCTGATCCTTTCGGGGATTTTTTTTTCCCCCAAAATCTCCCTGGGTCTCAATCCTGCATCTGGGAAAAGAGCATCTGTGGCAGAGGGAAACCCGGAGCATGAAAATTGTCTGTAGGAGCCGATGAGCCAGCTCGGTCTGAGAAGTCAGCTCTAGTAAAAAAACCTGCTGTTAATAGGAATACCCCTGAAATCAAAGCAGGGTTGTGGTCCGGGGAGACAGGTATGGGGGGGAGATGCCCGGAATAACATCATTGCCTCCAAGAAACAGGACAGTTACACAACTCAGTCATCTGGAGATTTCGGCTGCACCCTGGACACCCTCGGGACAGTTCTGCCTTTGCATCCAACCAAGGTGACTTTCAACACCCCTTTGGCCCGAAGGATTTAAACACGGCCCCAAGCCAGGCTGCCCCAGGTGCCTCGTCCTCCTCCTGCACTCCTTTCCCTCTAACCCTCTGCTCCGCGCTCCTGGCATTGCCAGCTCTGACGGGATTTATCCGACAGACAAATTTGGCCCCCAGAGGTGTCCTGCATCTGGGATGGATGGGGGTCCAGTAAGCGCTGGTACGGGATCGCTGCCCAGCAGCTCCGCACGCACAGCTCAGCCCCGCTGTGGAGAGATTAGTCGGTAAAGGTTGGTTTGGGTTTTTTTTGCAGCAGGTCCTTGAATTATTGCTTGGACCCGTGTTCACACAGGGAGCTTCATTTTCCCTTTGGGGAAAGTGGCAGAGGACTGACCAGCTCATCACACCCATTTCCCCTGTGATCTGACATGGGATGAACTGGATCGGGGTGGGAACAAGGAGAAGACAGGAGGGGTCCTGCAGAGCTTATCGCCGCTGCCACGTAACGAGGCAATGGCACTTCATTTGATTTTTTTCCCTAATTCTCAAGCAAAATGATGCCCACAGAGACTTCTGCAAAGCAGCGCGTCTGCTGGGCTCCGCTCTGCGCCAGGCACGCGCTTCGGTCCACAGAGCAATTTACCGCGGTAATGAGCCCCTGCTAATTTTCCTCTTTCTTAGCAGAACTAATTAGCTGGGGTTCAGCACAACTATTTCAGTTACGCAGCTCTTGGATGGAGCTGGATTGGCTCCACGGCACCTCTGTGGCTGTTTGAAATATGGGGGTGAATTTTTTTATTTCTCAGCCCTGCATGAAACACACACACACACACACACACACACACCCACACACACACCCCAGCATCAGGGAGGACTGGATTTTGGGGGACACGAGGGTTGCAATAAGCAAAATCACAAACCCTTCAACTCCCTTGATTTAATGCTGGGTTTATGGACGGATTCCAGCCGGACGGGCTGCCCCAGCTCCACGGGTAATGAAACAAGGGATGGAGATAATTGAGTATTTGAGCTCTGGATCAGGCACTGAGCATCCCTGAGATGGATGGGGCATCTGCTGCTGCCGGGAACGGGGCAGGAACCATCTCTGGAAGAAAAGCGAGGAGCTCCTTGGTTTGCTGCTGGGGAAGATCCTGCAAAAGTTTGTGGCTCATCCCCCTCCTCAGGAGACCCCTTTGCAAATTGAGCTCTTTAAAGTTAAGGCAAATGCGTGAGGCTGCAAGGAATAGGCATGGGGGGGAGATTCTGGGAGTTTACAAATGATTAAAAAATAGGAAAGAATAATCCAAACCTTCAAGGAGATGATAGGAAGCTGGCAAAAGCTGCCTCCGCTTTCAAGTCTTCGGTGCAGGAGCAGCGGAGAAATGGAAAAGGGCTCGAGATGCTGAAACAACACGGTGGCTCAGAGTGAGCCCAGGGTTTCTCCTGCCCCACAGCACCAAAGGAGGCCAGAGCTCAGGAGCCGCCCGGGCTGAGACATTCGCTTTTAAAAGAAGAGGTTAAAATGTGTCTCAGGCAAGTCGGGGTAGGATGAACCCCCCCAACATTTAAACCCACAAATTACACCAGCAAAGAAATGATCAGCCTGAACCACTGACTCCTACAAGCTACTCCCATCCCTGTGCCTCAGTTTCCCCAGAGCCTGTGATTGTTAATACAGCCAAGCAGGAGCCGGGTGGGAAAAGATGCAGAGGAGGAGATCCCAAACTGGATTCCTGGTGCTGGGATGGAGGGGTCCCTCGTTGCTGACCCCCTCGGCAGGCAGACACGCGTGCCCAGCCAGACCCCTTTAAACCTCCCGAGTTTGCATACCTCATTCTGATTTTTCCACCCATATTTTTTTAAATTTAAAAAAAAAATCAGATTAACGGAGAGCCCAGTACATACAGTACACGCCATGAGACAGATGAAACCTTTCTGATACCCAGCCATAGAGTCCAAAATTAATCAGCTACGGATTAACCGGGTCAGGATGTAATTTAATAACAAGCCAGTGCGAGTCCCTGCTAGGAGGGAGCCGGCGCGGTCCTGCACTGGGTGTACCATAAAACCTGCCCCAGCCCAACACAGGTAGCGGGAAAAGCCAGATGGGGTGAAATGAGCCCTGCGGTGATGCAGGCTGCTTGCCGAAGGGAGCTGGTGATTGCCTGGGTCCGGGCCAGGCTTTGCTGCAGCTGAGCCCTCCTCATCTTCCCGGCACTCGGAGTCAGGGTTTTAGCCCAGTTCAGGAAAAGATTTAAATGAGTTTTTGACCGTGAGAGTGCTGTGGTGGCTTTGGGGGATGATGAATGGGCTTTTTGGAGGCTGGTGGGCTGTTCTCCTCTGGGATTTGCAAAGCATTTGCTGCTGCAAAGTATTTGACATGCTTTAGGAAGCTGCTGGGGGATGGACAGACGGACACAAAGCACTTGTAAAGTGCAAGAACGTACGGGTGCACGGAGTGACCCCTTTCCCTCCAGCGTCCCGGCTCCGTCAGGGTGCCCGGATGGGGACAGGGAGGCAGCCATCCTCCCCGCTCTCCCCCTCCTGCTTACCGCGGCTGTAACGTGATAAAGACAGTTCGATCCCAAATCGATGGGGAACTTTCCTGGTCTGTCCAAAAGTGCTGGGATAGAGGCAGAGCCCCACTTCACCCTGCCCCCCCAGCCCCAGCATCCAGAGCTCAATGCTGCAACCTCAGTCTGCTGCTAGGGACAAATAAATGACCTTGTTTCCCCCCAAAATCTGCCCTGGCAGCAAACCCTGTTGGCCAGAGCCAAAAATGGATATATGGTGTAAAGGGAAAGCAATAGGAAGCCGCTAGTCGGGTCAGATGGATATCTGCATTGATCCCGATTTTTGCACCAACAGCAGCTAAAAAAGAGCCGGTGGCAGGTTTGGGGTCCCGGGGTCCGGTGTCACGCGGGGCTTGTGGCATCATGTGCTGAGCCGGAGCCACCGCAGAGGCCAGGGCAGCTCTCCCAAGCACATCACGGCAGCCTGTGACCCCGCAGTCCTGTCCAGGTGAGGACGTTATAATTCGGACCCGGCAGCAAAAAGTAATTAATACTTAAAGTGATTAGATGATGCCAGTGGGACCCTCCGGCTCCCGCCAAACCCAGGTTTACTGGCAGCACGTCCCCAGCAATGGGGAGCTTTTCCTCCAAGGACAAACTAAACTTCTCTCCTGGTCACCACCCCCCAAAAAATACCCAACTAAAAAAGGAATGTGGCACCCAGTTGCCCCAAACCCACCCACCAAACCCTCCTCTCCTCCACCCCCGACTTCACCCTGCCACGAAGGCTGCTGCAAAGAAGAAAGGAGCAACAAACCCGGCTTTTGCATCATCCTCCTCCAGCGCGTGGGGCACCCGGTCCCCCTGTCTTCATCCTCCTCCTCCTCCCTCAGCTCTGCGGGCCGGGGGCTGCCCGGCGGTGCTACCCCTTCGCCTCTCGCGGGCACATGGCCACGGCAGCGCAGGGACGTTCGTACCTCTCCTGCGCTGTGCGGAAAGGCGATGCCGGTAGCCACGTGAGCCCGGTGGGACTCCTTGCCCTCATTCTCCTTGTGCCTGAAGTCAGTTTTTGCTCCTTCACAAGGTCCTGCCCACCAGCAGCAGTGGCATCCAGGACCCCGACCCACCACTTTTGTGTCTGCAAATGCATGCACGGCCTTTGCTTTCCGAGCGAGGGTGTGAGGAAGGAGCAGCCCGGAGCAGAGGAAGAGGAGGTGATGCTCAGACGTGGCCCTTTCTGTCTCCCCCACGCAGGGCTGCTCGCTGGGGTGCTCTGCCATGTTCAGCTGGGATGGTGCTGATCTCACAGGGACCCCGTTTGTTGGCACCCACTTGAAAGGAAGGAGAAGCCAGAAAATCAGGACCCTCTGTTGCTCCCACCGGCAGGGCTGCATGCTGAGGTACCAGCCGGGTGGAGGTATCCAGGGCTCCTCCAGATGGGCTTCTCCTTGGCCGGGCTCTTCCTCAGCTGCTGCCAACATCTGGGCCTGCCTTTGTCCTGGTGCACAGGAAAATCCTCTGTTCCCGGGAGCTCGTTCCTTTGAGAGCAGGAACGGCACCCCTGGGCGCTTTGTCCGTCCTGTTTGTATATCGGTGTGGCCAGGGGTGCCTGTTCCTCCATGAACCTCTGCAGGAGGGGGTCACACCTTGCCCGTACAACACTGGGTCCTGGGGCTGTACCCTGGACACAGCCAAGAGCAGCCCCAGCCAGGTGCAGAGCAGCGGTTGCTGGATGCGGCCATAACCCCTCGGTTAGTCCAAAAGCCACCGGGGCTGTGAGCATCACCTATTGCCTTCAGTGAAGGTATCTGAGCTGCTGTTTCAAGCCCCTGCCCACTTTGCTGGCAGGATTTGATGAAACTGCAGCTATTTCCCTTTCCATTTCTTCCCCCAGCCCCTGCAGAGAGCATTTCCTCCTTTCCCTGCCCCAAAACTTCACAAGCAAAGGCAAAAATGAGAGCATCGCCCTAGAAAGGGACCCAGCACACAGGAACGGGGCGAGTACTAGCCAGGGCATCTCTTGACTGACCTCCAAAATCCACCCCCAGCCCTCGCCTGCATCCCAGATCCTCCTGCCAGCAGCTCGGGATGTTGAGCCTTTCCCTCAAGCTTCGTTCCAGCCTGTGTAATTGGGGCAGGTTTTCACGCTGTGCCGTTAAATTGCGAAAGGAAAAGATCGCGATCAGCCTGCACTGAACCCTTTTAATGGCATCCTGGCAGCAGGGTGTGCAAAGTCGGGGTCTCCCAGAGGTGCTGCTCAGGAAAAACCCCAAGGAAATAAAAAGAAATAAAAAGAAANATCTCAAAGCTCAGACAAAGGAAAAAGCTGCTCCTTGGGGTCATCTTCTCCCGACAGCCCCAGGCTCCTCATGTAAAGTTGGAGCTGATTTTGCCTCGGAGCAATTTCCCGATCTCCTTCCCATGACCTTTGAAAATGGATACGGCCGAGCTCCCCGGCAGCCAAACCCGGAGGGGCGTATGGCCACCCTGGGATGGGGGGTCCTGCTCCCCCCTCTGCACCCAGGGCAGCACTTGAGCGACCATGGCAAAGCCATGGCTTTCCCAGCTGCATGCCATGAGCTGAATTTCCTCTTGGGACGCAATGGGAAATCATTCACGGGGGCACAGACACGCGGTCGTGGCTGTAAAAGCTGCAGTTTAAAGCCACTTTTGGGCTAGGGGGAAATGCAGAGGGAACAGCTCAGCTGAGGAAGATAAATTGCATTGCTCTGGGAATCAGCAATACAATACCTTTTTTCCCCATTAAAAATTACCCTTTATTTGGTTGAGGCTTTGCTTGTATGGCATTTTCTACCATCTCTACAGAGATTGCCTCCACCTGAGACACTCATCTCACATCCACCATGGAACAACTCTTATGGAGTAACTCTGGGATGATGCTTGCTTGAACCTGACCCCAGTACTAACCAAGGAAAGTCTCTTTGTCCCCTTCTGAGTCCTTCTGCCCAACCTTTATCCCCACAGCCTGGTTTTCTATGGGCTTTTTCGTTAGTGCGTGGAGGATGGACGCATTCATTAGAGCGAGAGCTGCTGTGAGCATTGAGGCAGCACCAGGACCAGCTCTGCCTGCACTCCTGCACCAACCCGCAAAACCAGGGAAGGCAACCTAAACCACGCTCTCTGAAAATCGTATGTTGTTCTTCACCACTAAATGCAAACTGTACTGAATCCACTGGAATTAGAAGCAGTTCTGACCCAATATACCCATTAACCCTCCCCACACCCTGCTCTGCGTCACTGGTATAAGCTCTGTGAGGCTTTGTGTAGTGGGGATTCCCACACTCGGTCCCACGGGATCACCTAAAACATCCCTTTTATTTCCAGGCGAGACCAAGGCAACCGAAAAAGCAAGATCCCATTAACTGTTATTATTGCAGCCTGAATCTGATGTCATCCTCTTCCACGTCTCATCCCCTCCCCATTTAATTCATCCCGATAGAACGGATGCTCTCGCCACTGTTTCAGGTTTTAAGTAACTACTTGGCAGCCATAGATTTCAGCCTGTCAGAAATACTGATGAATTATTTCACCCCAGGTCCTTACGGTTTAATTTGAGCAGGCTGAAGGCAACTAATATTTCCTCGCGTGTGTTTCAATGTCCGCAACGTTTCTTGCATATGCTCCAATAAAGCAGATTGCAACGGCTGATGATTTTCTAATGGAAGACTTGCAAAGCATTCAAACCCATTAAAAAGATCACAGCCAAGAGTAACTACTTTATTTAAGTCTTGGAAGAGAAACAAAGGCTGTAAATGCTCAAAGCACAAAGCGTATCCGTCTGGGTTCAGGCACAAGCCCAACAGCATCCAAAAATCCTGTATCAGCACAACTTGGTATAAAACCATGAGCCAAGCACCATTTTAGCTGGAGATAAATGGAAACCTTTTCAACCAGGTGATTCTTCCACATCTTAGCAATAATAAGGTAAAATAAAAGGAGTGGCTTAATATAGGTGGGAACTTTCCATGGGTGTTGGGCTCAGTTACATTTCCATTATATCATCAATGCCATACAGGCTTTTGTAAGCATAGTAAATAAAATGAAAACCACTCACTCACCTGCAGCCTCGTTCAGCCAGCCTAAATTACAGCCCTTCGTCAAGCAATAAGAGTATCTTAGGTGGTTATGGATGTGGCTGGTGCCTGCGTGTCTCTGACATGCAGGTAAGGATTAGAAAGAGTTTGTCTCAGGAAAGACTCAGATTCGGAAATCCTATACCCTTGTGAAACCCTACCTTGTCTTGCTGCCCTTGGCTTTAAAGGAAACACGGGGAAGAAACGCAGTGCTGCAAGCTGTGGTGCATATCCATACGCTGGGGTAACTGCCCTGAACAAACCCAAACTCTTTGGCAATCAGCCCCAAGAAAGGGATTGTACCCCCAAGAGCTCAGGTCCTGAGCTGAACCCCTCCAAGTGATGGCTTCCTTACTTGGGAGCAGATTTGTCCCCATCGTTGCTCCATGGGCAACATACACATGGGGTGAGGAATTCCCCTTGACACTGAGAGCTTCCCACCTGGCAGCAACACCTGCTTTAAGAAGTAACATTCACATTTTAAGACTAAAAGGCACCAAAGGGTCCAGCAGCTCTTACCTGCCCAGATACGGGCTGTACACCAGTCTCTTGGTCACACCAAGGCACATCGTTGCATGGCTTCAGGCTGGGGTGCTGGCCTCACCACTCTTCCTTGTGCAATGCCTAAGGGACACAAGGCCAATACTTTGGGGACTGGTTGACTTGTTTGCCCTTCCATGTCCCAGGGAGGCACTGGGAGCCTTTCAAGGGGTTTTCCAGGTGGCACTGAGCATCCCATACAGTGGGTGAACTCAAAAAGAGGCCCTGCATTCAGCTCCAAGCACCAGCATCAGGCAATGCCAGGGAAGAGGTGATGTACCCCAAGGTTGCAGAAGAGTCTTCCCATTAGCAAAGACTCACCTCATTCCCTGAGGTGAGAACAGCTGTAGAAGACTTTGGCTGCTCTGATAGGTCCTGCCAAGGCTATGGTAGAGTGTCCTGGTCATCTTTATCCCATGAATACATGGGATGGATTAAGCTCATCTAACTTCCGCTTGGTGAGGAGGATGGGAGGAAGGTACATGCTGGAGGCTGCAGGGTAGCCATCAGTTTGCTGATCATGGGTCTTCTCCACCTCTTCTCGCTACGCTGAGCTGATTTGCATTATGGTATCAGGTACCACATCCTATCCTGCAGTAATCATGGACAGCAGGTGGTGGAAGAAAAGGTCCATGGCTTGCCCAAGTCATCAGCTTGGCCATTCTGCTTTAACCCAACTCACAAGGAAGTCCCAAAGACTTAGCTTATCTTTTAAGCACCACCCAAAGCCATGCATGCCTAGCATCCCTAGGAGATGGTACTGCCTTACGGGTATTTCCCAGAGGTTACTGTTACACTGCAGTAATGGGGAATCTCATTAATTACTCGTTCAGCTGAATGGTGGTAACGAAGGCACGGGACATATCAAGAATCATGTTAGCATGGCAAGTGGCACAGGAACACCCAGAAAGGGTGATGCTCCGCAGAAAGGCCTGAAGTTGTTACAAGGACGTTGGGAGACTTGATACAAAAGGCCTGCTTATTAATAGCTAATGGGCAAATAAATTATGTACCCACTTGGGTGGATTGTGTTTCTCCATGCTCACTGCACTCTGCCGTCTCCATCACCTCCTTTCTCCCTGGTTTCTGTCCCGCTTGGTTCTTTCTTCTCCTTTATTTTCCTGCTTTACAGGACTTACATGTGTTTTGCTCATCAATGAAAGCTTCAAAGCTGTAGTGCTGAATCCAACCTCCCCCCCAGGGTCTTGGCTGCCCACATCCATCCAGAGCAGGACAGGGGACCACTGACCACCCTGAGTCCTCTCTGAGAAGGGTCCGACACCTCCCCCATCACACCAGGGCTGCTCCCTCTCCCAGACACCCAGCGATGCCCTGGAAACACTGAACCTGAAAGAGAAGCTCCAGGCAGCAAAACAAAAGCTTCTCACGGTGGCTTTCTCTGGGCCGCTTTGCAGGATGTGACCTGCCCTGCCTGCCATCTGCCCGGCCCCGGCAGGAGCAGCCCGAGCTGCCGGTGGTGCAGGCAGCCAAGTGCCAGCAGCTCTGCGCCCGCCACGCTCCGGCAGGTCCCTGGCAGGCAGAGACGGAAAAGGAAGGCTGGGCAATGGCAGGGGGTGGGTTGCTCCTTGCACGTGGGAGTTCAGGTCCCCAGCACCCCAAAAACACCAATCAGGAGAAGGGAAAGCTGAGACTAACGTAGTAAAAGGAGGTTTGGGGATCTCCCTGTTCCCTGCACGACTCAGCTGCTGCCCCCAGCTTTGCAAACCCAGGGACCGCACGGATCTGCCTTGTGAGTGCATCCCCAGCTGTGATAACGTGGCAGCAGGTTTGAGCAGCTGCTTGCGGGACTGTCACCCACTCCTATTTCAACAGGGGCAGAAGTTTTGCACCTTTCCGAGCCCTGTTTCCCATCTGGTTTGTGGGCAGCACTCCGGTATCTGCCTGATACTGCAGCCAGTCGGGTCATTTCCATCAGACGCTCCCTCCATAAATGCTGTTCAGAAGCCCACGTGCAGCATTTCTAGAGGAGGCCAACGTCTGCTGTAGTATGTGTTTTGTTCAGCACCTTGGAGCCCACCATCCTGCCCCCCGTGCTTTGGGGTGGCTCTGGTCAGCAAGAGGAGCACAGAAAATAAGGGATGCTCATACTCCGCTGCTGCTCTGAGTGGGGGACCTCAGGAAGGTCTGTGGTACAACTCATCCCCAATACACAGAGCAGGTGAAGAGCACTTAGGGCAGAGCCAGGAGCAGCTTCCCAGTCCCCAGACCAGCTCTTTAACTGGAGGACTACAGCCCCGCCATCGCTGTCCCTGTGCCCCAAGGCCCCATCTCCCCAGCACTCCTCCCTTCTCTAATCTTTCATTATCACTTTCTCTGCCCACTCTGATTTCACCAGGCTGTGCTATGCTATCCCTCATGCCAGGGTGGTGTTGGGCAATCTGATCCCCACCCCCTCATCGGGCTGTCTATAAACACTGTCACTAATCACCCTGGACCCCACACTGATCCCGATGAAGTTCCACTCCATGGGTCTTCATTGCCCAACTCAATGCTGCCCCATCAACGGGCGGGATCCTTTTCCACCCCTATCACCTTCTCGGTGGGTGTGCATAACCCTAACCCACGTCACGGCAGCTCCTGGTCACTGAAATCAGGCTATTCTGTATCAGTAATAAGAAACTCTCACCACCTCTGACCAGAGCACATATCTGCTCACACCGTTGCTTCCTCCCTGGGGAGAGCGGCATCTGACCCCAGCATCCGTGAAGGATGCCATCAAAGCAGCCATCTTCAGCCCTTATTCAACCCCCACAACAGCATCCTCCATGAAGGGGCCATTGCTTGTCCATTTTCTATCAGCCAAAGGATGAGGAATCGTAGAATAGTTCAGATTGGAAGGGACCTTTAAAGGTCATCTAGTTCCAACCCTCCTGCCATGAGCAGGGACATCTTCAACTAGATCAGGGTGCTCAGAGCCCCGTCCAACCTGACTTTGAATGTTTCCAGGGATGGGGCATCCACCACCTCTCTGGGCAACCTGTGCCGGTGCCTCACCACTCTCATTGTAAAACATTTGCCACCATCATGGAAAAACATTTCTTCCTTATAGCTAGTCTGGATCTCCCCTCTTTTAGTTTAAAACCATTACCCCTTGTCCTGTCACTACAGACCATACTAAAAAGTCTTTTTATCTTTCTTATAAGCCCCCTTTAAGCATTGAAAAGCTGCAATAAGGTCTCCCCAGAGCCTTCTCTTCTCCAGGCAGAGCAACCCTGACTCTCTCAGCCTGTCCTCATAGGAGAGGTGTCCCATCCCTCATTTTTGTGGCCTCTTCTGGACCCAGTCCACCAGGTTCATGTCTTTCCTGTGCTGAGGGCCTCAGAGCTGGACGCAGTACTCCAGGTGGGCACTCACCAGAGCAGAGGAGGAGAATCCCCTCCCTCGAATCAGCAGCAAAGGGAGAAGGAGATGCACTCAGCCACCTCGTCTCTGCTGCGGGACCAGTGTAGGGATGTAGATGCAGCTGCACCATATTTTGGGGTGAGTAGGGAAGCAAAGGAGAGGGAGATAGTTTATTTTCATACAATCAGGGAAGAAGAGAGACACAGATGGAAAATAAAAGGTTGCAGTGGGGAAGAGAGGGTGGTAATACCCCTCCCTTGGTGCTCCTGCGAACTAGGGAAGGAAAGATGGAGGAGCAAGGGGAAAACTCTGGAACTGGGACCTCTGCTAGGTCCTCTCTTCTCCCTGCACACAATGGGGACAGCCAGGAGGAAGGCGAGGAAATGGCTCTGGTGGCCTGGTTGTAACCAGCTTCATTGGAGCCGTTGCAGAGGAGAAGGCTCCTTCCTATGAGGTGCAGGAGACAAGCAGATATTCCTGCTTTACAGAGCCATGAGGCCAAGAACAGCCTTACACCATGGTCTCAAAACCCTGCCCAAGGAGAGGTTATATATGGGGAAACCAAGGCACAGAGCACACAAGAGGGCTGAGCTGCCAAACCATCCCTTTGCACCAGGTGAGGGAGGTGCAAGTCTGCTCCCTTTGCTCCCCCAATACGCAGGCAGCAGCTTGAGGGAGCAGCTCTGCCTGTTCAGGTTACTCTGAGTCTCCAAATCAAACCCCTGCAGCAGCTAAAGCCTGGTAACATCACAAAGTGCTTGCTGGCATCTTCAAAGCAGCAGTTTCCGTCTGCTCTGTGGTTACTGGGTCTTGCTGGCTAAGGATGGCTCTGAAAAAGTGACCAAGAAAATTAAAGTTACTGTCAGTTATCTTAAAATTCATCTCGCAGGGGAATTTGTGCCCCTCCCAGAGAAGCTTTCGTGGACCGTGAAGTGGAAAAGATCAAAGTATCTTGTATCAGGAATTAAATCCAACAGTGCCCCTGTCTGGGGGGATGGAAATATAGCAGCTTAATCCAAGACACTGTATTTTTACAGCATGCCACAACATTTATTTAAATCTCACCAGGATGGAGGGAAACCCACCGTAGCACCCCACGGTCTCCAGGACCTGGTGCATCCAGACCCCCTTCCCTTGCTGCCCAAACTCAGGGCTGTGCTGCTGACAAAGTCAGGCCCCCAAGTTCCATCCTCTGCAGCAGGGAGGGATGGCACACGGCAAATTTATCAAAAAAAGTGTCCTGCAGGTCTTGACAAGTGGCTGTGACATAACAGTGCAAGTGGCTGTGATATAACAGCTCCAGCCAGAAGAGGCCAGTGGTGCATATGTTTTATTTAGGGATGTGCTACCTATGGGCACACATGCACCAAGAGGGATTTTAAGGGCTCTAATTCCTCTCTTCACTATCAAACCCACCCATTTCAACACGTACAGCAGGGTATGACAGGGTCAAGGTCATTGCCAGCGATGAAAACCCATCCAGCTGCGGGTACAAACAAAGCCATTGCACTGAGAGATGCTTAATGGGACATGAGCTGCAGCAGGTCCACGCTCCGACAGCCTCCTCGGCTGCTGGGGATGAGCTGGGACATATTGCACTGAAGGCTGAACATGGAAGCAAAAGGAATTGGGCTTTTCAGGGAAAACCAAAAATGGGACTTACAGGGCTGATTAGAGAGGGGGAGAGGAGCTGCTTCTGCCAGTGCCGTTGCTCTCCAGGGAAGGAGATAAAAATGTTTGCAGGTACATATATATATATATATTCCTCTACCTGTGCACATATAGAGAGACAAAAGAGAATGCAGACACACACATATCAACATGCACATCCGTATAACTCCACAGCAGCACATTCAAGCTCTTTCCTGTATCTCACCATAGAGTCCTAACCCCAGGCTGTGGTTATCTCACCCTGAAGGCAAGACCTGCACACTGCAGGGGAGCTGGACCAGGATGCCAGGGTAATTTCTTGGTTGTAATTAAAAAGCTGAAGATTCAGGGTGAAAGCGGAGCTGGAAACCTGCCAGGCCCCACTCATGCACCAGGCTCCTGCCAATGCTCCTCACGCCAGGGAGGAAGGCAAGGGTGGAAATACAGAGAAGGACCCTTCTGCTACCAAAAGACACCAGATTTAGAGGTCTTAAAGACCAGATTTAGACGCTCTTACGAGGAGCGTCTGAGGGAACTGGGGGTGTTTAGCCTGGAGCAGAGGAGGCTGAGGGGAGACCTTATCGCCCTCTACAACTACCTGAAAGGAGGTTGTAGTGAGGGGGGGGTTGGCCTCTTCTCCCTGGTAACAAGCGATAGGACCAGGGGGAATGGTCTAAAGTTGCGCCAGGGCAGGTTTAGGTTAGACATTAGGAAAAATTTCTTCACAGAAAGGGTTGTCAGGCTCTGGAATGGGCTGCCCAGGGAGGTGGTTGAGTCCCCGTCCCTGGAGGTATTTAAAAGAAGGATAGATGAGGTACTTGAGGACATGGTTTAGTGGTGGGATGGCAAGGTTAGGTTAGCGGTTGGACTTGATGATCTTAAAGGTCTTTTCCAACCTAGGTGATTCTATGATTCTATGATCTAGAATCAAACTGTCCCAGGGATTTCGGCACCAGCTCTCAGGAGCTTCAATACGAGGTTGGTTCACAGCTGTTCCATATTCTGGACCTCAAGTCTGTATATATTCCTCTCAAAAGATCATTCACCTCTGGGATGAAAATCCAGGTTTGTCCCAGAAGTGTTTTCTCAGCACCACTCCCCTAGGGCAGGGGGAGAGGGGGCTTTTTGTGATGGTACCAACGTTTCCATCAGCCAGGATGCTGCGGGCACTAGGAAGGATCCATTTCCCCTCTCCCCTCCCACCCCAGCTTGCTCACCTGCTGGAAAAAAAAATATCTTACTTTTCTGCTGGTTTAGAGCTCAAATAGGCTCATGCCAGAGCTGGGGAAAAGGCAGGTCCTTTTCTTGGTGGGAATGAAGCGTTAGACAATGAAACTTCACTCCTCCAAAATCCAAACCCTGGTTTCCAGGGAACTCCCAAAGCTCGGCAAGTCAGCGTGACGACCTGTCACATCCTGCTCTGTCACTCCCCTCCACCTCCACGCACAACTGAGCAGAAGTGATGGGGAAAGACCTGACAGACGGGAACCCCTTCACACTCCTTTGTCCAGTCTCTCCCTTTCTCACCCCCAATGCGCTGTTTAAAGAGCTGCCGTGGGTCCTCCGCTGGTGCAAACCTGCCTCAATGCAGCGATACTCCTGGGAGTTAAAGGGCTACGAGTGCCCTCTGCAAAATTTACCCTCTTTGGGATAAAAAAAAAAGAGGGAAAATACCCCCAAACCTACCGCTCAGCACCTTCATGCAGGCCTTTGGGCAGGGAGAGGTTATGCTCAGACCCTTTTAAACGCTGATACATTCATCGGGAGCTCAGACACTGATGTGCACATCAACCCAATGGCCAGCGCACCCCACAGCCTTCCTGGAGCAAAAGAGTAAAAATAGGCATTTGAGAAAAATGAGCTGTTTGCTCTCCAAATGGCTCCTGCGGGGCCCAAAAAAGTCCCCTCCATCCCCCCCCAGCCCTGCTCCTGCCAGCTCCGCAAGCAGCACTGCACCCCCACTTTGCCAGCGTAGGTCCTGAAGCAAGTCAGCAAAACTCACTGCCGTGAAACAAAACAACCCACAGAAACTCACCTCTCCTCATCCTCTCCATTAACAAACCCTCTTCCACCTCCCCGGATCCCGCAGGGGAGGACGGTGCAGACAGGAGCTGCCAGAAAGCTGTCACAACATCCCCAGCGCTGCTGCGTGTGAAATCCAGATCTGCACCCTCTAACAGTCACATCTTGGATTTTGTTGCTGTCTGATGACCTAAACACAACCCCTGCTCCCCTCTGAGCTCTGCCTAGCCTTGCTCACCTGCTTTAACCCAAGGGCAGAGCATACCCAGCTGCCCCAGTAGGACCAGCAGCCCCAGGGACGGTCCCAGACTGGTGTGTCTTGGCAAAGATCCTTTTCTAACCTCAGGCAGGTGGAGCTGCTCACCAGATTATCCACCTTATTCCTCAGGTGCCCAAATAGCCTACAGCTTTGGAAGGCTGCAGCTCCCCTGATGATGCTAATGAGCAGGTTTGCCTGCTGGTCCGGACCAGATGTGCTGGTTGGGTTGAAAATGTGGGTGAAAATCTAGGAATTGGGCAGGGAATAGGAAGGAAAAGGGTCTTGGTGGTGATCAGCACCGTTTGACCTGTGCTGGTCACAGCGTCCTCCCTCCCCATTCCCCACTGCTTTGCTAAGAGGGTGAAAAGGAGTGAGGAAGTGATGATCATCCCTGGAAGATGCTGGGCCACAGCCAAGGGTTGGCCCATCTTCCCAGCCCCACAAATCACACGCAGGGACAAATCCATGCAGAACCAGGCAGGGTCCTGCAGCACAGTCACCAAGGAACACGTCCCTGGAGATGTGACATGGGAAAGGTCTGGAGATACTGTCTCCAATCCTAATCCTCCACGAGCAGCTGATGTTGATCAGTCCTGAAGGATTCTGGGGTACACGAGCCTCCGTTTGCAACTGTAAAAGGGCAAGATGTGCTGCACCCCTTGGGGAGCTGAACCTTGGGGAGCCTCCAGAAGCAATTCCCAAGTGTGAAATAGCTCCCTGGATTGTCCCCTCTCCAGTGCCGCCTTTCTTTGCTGGGATGAGGGGGAAATGCTCCTTTTCATCCTAACAGTACTGGGGAACCTGCTCAGCCCTGCCACTGTCCCCCCCAGCTCCAGACGGCTTCTTGGAAAATAGTTTTAAGCAAAATATTAAAGCTAATTCCCTCAGCAAATCCTGGCTGGGACAGAGCTTTGCTGCTGTGCACTGAAAGCCCGAGGAGGGACTGAAATTTGGGTCATCAGAGGTTGAGAGGTTGGCTTTTGGGGGTGGGGTTGCATTTGGGGGACCTCCTTGAAATCCCACATCAAACCGGAGCTGCCTCCAGTTTGGACACAGGGACAGCCCTCGGTCAGCTGCCTGGGCACCCCTGTCCTCGCTGGCCATGAGAAGGACAAAATAAGAAATATCTTTTTTGGGGCCAGCAATGACTAATTCTCCTCCAGGAGCAAGGAAATCACTCTGTGTCTTTTCCAGGGAAGGGATAACCCTTAATTACAAGGCTGAGCAAATCCTTGGTGTAAACTGCGGAATTTCTCTCCTCCTCAGATGAGCTCCTTGCACCTCATTTCTCCATCCACTAAGCAGGAATCATCCCCCTCTCCCACCCACTGGCATGATGCAGCCCTCGCTGGGATATCTCTATGGGATTAATTATGCAGAATCATTTAACACTTTTTTTTTTTTTTTATTAATTATGCCTGAATAACCTCTTAGGGAAGCCCCAGTGATGGTATGTGGCCAAACAGGGAAATACAGTTTTTCTCATCTGCAACAACCCAGGGCATCCTCTGTTTGCAGGCTGATGATGGTGAGTTTCTAGCTGTGCAGGTATCCAAATGCTCCCTTCTCTGGCCTTTAACTTCCCCCCCCAGGGGGGTACACAAGGCAACACCTTCCCAGAAAAAGCTAAAAAAATCCTGTGTGGCCACCAGTGACAAACCCAAACCCCCAGAGCTTTGGATGGTGGCTGTTTCGGGCATGGGGAAACTGAGGCACAGAAGGATCGTTCTGTTGGCGCAGGTGTTCAGCTGGGCTCTGGGAACTGAACCCAGGGCCAAAAGGGTGCAACACCCCACCCCCACCCCCCGAACTGCAGCTCTGGAGTCAAGGGGCCAAGTAACATGGGGTAACATGAGGTATCCCCAGCAGGTCAGGCTGGCCCCCATGTCAGTGACAACTTAGAAGGGGAGATTTTAGGCTGAGTAATGGGAAAGTTCCCCTTAGGAAAAGCCTCCGGCGCTTGGCACAGGCCAGGCTGGCAGCAGAGACCGGCTGCTCAGCTGCCCTGGCAGCCCCACGGGGCCCGATCCTGCTCCGAGCTGCGCCGTGAGCTGCCCTTTGGCTGCCCGCTCCCCTCTCGCTGCTCCGTGAAGGGTTTGCAGCCTCCGCGGGGCGGCAGGAGCTATAAACCCCCATTTTAATTTCGCTCTCGCCGGGGATGGCAAAGGAAACAGAGCTGCAAATCAAAAAGCCTCGCTCCATGCCTCCCGCTGCAGGCAAAGAAAATGCAACAGCCCGGAAAGCCGGAGAGGGCCGGATCCTCCCACAGCGGGCACCGGTGGAGTCAAGGGACAGGGATGTCCTGCTCGTTGCAAACCACCGCGGTGCCCCAGCCAGCACGGCGAGACGGGCGCTGGCTTCCCTCCCTCTCACAGGGCTGGGCGGCCAGGCCAGGCTCTGCCGTCGCTGGCAGGATGCTCCTGGGTTCTTCTGCGTGGCCATCCTGGTGAGACTGGTCCAGAAACAGGCTCGGGTTTATCTGGATGCAGACAGGATGCCACCAGTTTGAGAACAAGATCTAATCTAAGGGAGAGGAGACAGAGGGTTGCGGGTTTTTTTTTTTTTTCCCAATGTGTTTCTCCCACACTCCTCCCCTCCAAAAAGTGACTCTGATTTACGTCACCTGCTCCCCTTTAGATCCAAAATGGTGTCAAAATCCATCCACAGGCTGGTGGGAGTCAGTCCCGATGGGGAGAAGCTGCCAGGGACAGAAAGGAAAAGAGGATTTTCCATCCCCCTTTTGCATTTGAAATTTTGAACACTTTTTTTTGCCTCAAAGGTGTGATTGAAGCCCTTGAGTCCCCAGAAAAAGTGCCTTGCAGAGAGTTGAGTTATGCTTTCTGCGAGCATCCTTGGGGTAAATTGCTTGGAGGTGAGCAGGAATACGGAGGGATTTGCAGCATATTCCCCAATCGCTGGAAACCACTTGCATGAACAGCGTTACCTGGGGAAATCGCTCTCTTTCGATCCACGCTGGTTGGGCTACAAGACCGTCTGGAGCCAGGGATGCCCAAAGCGATGGCAGGGGGACACAGACCCTTTTGAAATCTCCCCCTTGCTCAGGCACAGGGACACACAGGCTTAGGAACAAGC
Organism: Aramus guarauna; assembly: GCA_013400195.1. Classification (NCBI taxonomy): domain Eukaryota; kingdom Metazoa; phylum Chordata; class Aves; order Gruiformes; family Aramidae; genus Aramus; species Aramus guarauna. Next base: position 257,888 of record VXBL01009977.1, read on the forward strand.
CTGGAGCCAGGACTTACACCCACACACGGGCCCGTGCCGGTGCTGCAGCATCTCCCACACCCGGAGGTCTCCGATGCGCCCAGGCGCGTCAGCAGGGTACCACCGCTTCCTCCCGCTGCACCAGCCCTGTGCCACTTAGAAAGATGTGCAAGGAGGAAAAAACACATCCTGCACCGGTGCCAGGTTCATCTCGCCGTGCCCGCTATGTGCCCGCTTGGTTTCCCCCACCCCGAGACCCTCCCTCCCTCCCCACCTTCTCGACCACTTTGCCCAGCCCGAAGCAGCCCATCCCTCCGCTGGAGGAATCCTCCTTGCTAAATACAGTGGCCCTTGCCAAGATAAAAGCAAAGCTGTGAATAATTCATGTTTCAATCCTTTTTACCACCGTCTGCTGTAAATATTTAAATAGCACCGAGATGTCTGGAGCTGAACTTGGGGAGGATGAACCTGAGCAGAGCCTCCAGCTTGGGAGGCAGCCCCATGGAGGGGGAAGAATTGGGAATGGTGCACGGGGAGGGTGGCAGATGCCATGGGGACAGGATAGGACATTTTCTTGGCTGTGTGTACGCTGGAGCAGGGACAAGGGAGCCCCAGGGGGAAAAAGTGATTTATGTCTCGTAAGGAGCAAATGCCCAAGCCTTCCTGCCCTTGTGAAAAAGAGCAATTTGGAAAGGGACGTGTTTCCACTGTAAGAAAGAGGTGAGCATGTTATTGAGAAGAGTGTCCAAATGACATGGTTCAACTTTCAGCACTCTCCTCCACTCTCCTCTGCTGCCTTCCCCCAGCTCAAAACCTCGGTAGAATTTTGCCTGAATTTACGATTGCTGCAAAACCGATCAGCAAATCCCCTCTTCTCTGGTCTGCAGCTCCATGATCTCTGCTTTCCACCTGGGAAACAAAAAAATAACATCTGACATTAAAATAAGGTGTGACCTTGTGCCATCTCCCAGCTCCTGGCGCAGCATCCAGCCGGGACACGAGGGGCACCTATTGGGGATAGTCATGGCGAGGGCTCATCCGTTGGACTGGGAGCATTTGGGAGCTCATTACAGGAATCAGGGATCCCCTCCAGAGACAAATGCCATCCCAACACTGGCTTTATTTTGGTTTTATTTGCAGCGCGCAGGAGAACAGCACGTCCCCAGCACCGCCGTGTGCCTGAGTGTTTCCTTCTGCTTCAGCACCACTTTGGTATTTTGCAACCCTTCCCATAGGTAATGGGTTTGGAGAAATTAATGCCTCCGTGTCTGCAGAGATGTGGTGCTCGTGGGTCCTCAGCTGACGTCTCCCTTGATGGCCACCTCATCCCCCCCATGCACAGAGAGCCTGCATCTCGCCAAGGCTCTGCTTTTCTCTGTGGGGATGCACTCAGCTGCTGAAACTCTGGGCGTTTTCTTCCTGGAGATTTAGGTGGGTTTCACCAGGATTGGGGGTTTTCCAGCTTTACAAGAGCGGTTTTAAATGCACCGAGTGCCCTTTGCTCTTACATTTCTCCCTGCACCAGCCTGCACATATGAAGACACGCTCCTGGCAAGACTCTGGTTGCAAATTCCTTCATCATCCTCCAGTGCAAAGGAAAAAAAAAAAAAAAATCCAGGAGTTTTGCTACTGGCTCCAGCCCTTGCTCCACACCCCAGTGCGATGTCCCAGCCACCCAGCTGTCACCCGTGGAGGGGAGACCAGCCAGGACCAGTAGCTCCCACTTCTGCTGTGGTTTAGAGTTCCATCACTGCAATGGTTTTGGGGCCATCCTTGGACAAAAAGCAGGTCCATGGAGTCTGACCCTGTAATCCTTCTTTTAAAGGCAATTCCTGGGCTGGAAACAGCTTTCCCACCTCTGGAGGCTCTTTGGAGGGGTTAGTTGTTTTTCCTTCCAAGAGTAAATGTAGAGTCCGGGACATCAAAAAACTTTGCAGCTTGAAAATTTGTATGTGTTGCTCTTAAGCCAAGCATTTCACTCAGTTTTAACCTTTTAAAAGCCTTTTTCCAACAGCTCAACATTTGAAACAAAAGAGATTTTGTTATCCCAATGGGATGCTTTGAAAACTTCAAATCATTTTCCTCATCTACATTCCCAAGCCAAGATATTAATCAAAACAATATGCTTCCCACAACAACAACAACAACAAAAGGCATTCAGTCAATGAGTCATCATTTTTCTGTGGAAAAAAAACAAAAAACAAAAAAAAACCATTCCCCCAGCTCCCTGGTCAGGAATGGCTCTAATCTCTGCACCAGCCTCTACGGCCAAAGCAGTTGTGGTGGGTCCTGGCCAGATGGGGGGGAGTTGCTGGGTGTAGGTGCAGGTTTAGGTTATCTGGACAGGGTTTACTCCTCCCTCTGAGGTCAATGGCAAGATCTGCAACCTTTGTGGCATTGAGAGCTTTACCTGGTTGGCTCGTTCCACCCATCACTGGAGATTTCAAAGCCTGAAAAGGGCAAGGAGAGCGTGCAGATGAACTAAGCACCAACCTGCGGGTTGGCTGGGGAAGGTTTCCCAGCTCTTGGTTGCTCTCCCCACGTCTGAAAATGAAAAGAGGGGGAAATTCTCATGCACTGGGGAGATTTTACTCAGTATGTATTCAAACACTCCATGGTGGGACATCATCCCCTTTCTAGCCCAGGGACCGCACTGAGTGCAGCAGAGCCCACGGGCAGCTCAGATACCCAACTCCATGGGTGCTGGATGCTGACTGGGCTCAAACTGTCCCCAAAGACCCAGGGCTGATGGAGGGAGCCTGCTGGGCACGGGAGCATCAGCCGTGGGCCTTCACACCACGCCACAAGGGGTAGGAGCAGGATGGAGCCTGTTGGGTGCTGTGTGCTGTTGCTGAGGGTGGACCAGGTGGCCTCAGAGAAACAGAGGGAGAAAGGGGGCAAAAAAAGCAAACACGAAGATTAAACCCATGGCTGATCAATTTTCCACAGAAGGGCGCTGGAAGGCTGATGGGTTTGCTCTGTGCTAAGTGGTTTATGGATTTCCTCTAAATAGGAGGATGCAGCTGCCGACGTACCACACCAAGGAGGGTACAGATCTGGTGTGGGGGGGGACAGGGGACAGAGGTGGGGACTTCTGGCTTGGCCTCTGCCTCCTTTCTCCCCCAGCAACACATTTAGCAGCAGGCAAGGGGTTAATGGGGGGAGACACCCCACTGACTGCTCCTTCCCACCCAGGATAAAACCACCTCGTGTGTAACCTCGAACAGTGACTCACTGCAGGGGAACGGGGTTTTTAAAGCACCCACAGAACACCAAGGCCTTTGGGTTTTTTTGAGGGTTTGTGCTAAAGGGACTTGCCCAAGGCCTTATAGGAGGGAGAAAAGAGGCAGAGCATCCTTCCCTGAGATGCACCGAGCCAGGCCGGCTTGTGGGCATGATCCTGCCTTGCCTTTCCCCTACCTGGGCCAAGTCCCAGTGAGGACCCCAGTGTAGGTGCATTCATCCTGCTAACACCTCCATCTCACCCCACTCCAGGGGTAAGTGGGTGGGCAAGGATAAAACCAGCCATATGTTTAAGCAAGGTGGGAAAAAAGGTGGAGACATTTTTCTGATGCTTAAACACTCCCACCTCATCCCAAGGGGAATCACACTCTGGTACCACCTAGAAGAGTTTGGAGAAGTTTCCATTTAAGCCAAGAAATGGTTAGGGGTGAGAGGCCTGGAGTCAGAGGGAAGTGACTAATCAATTCACTCATCATTTATTTATAAAAACGGCAGATGCGAGCGTGAGCTGAACCGCTGAAGACAGCAGCCAGCTAGTTATTGCAGGAGGATTTTGGAGGAAAAATGGACAACTGAGGCAATAGCTTTCAGAGGAAGGTCTTATCTGGAGGGTCTGATCAATAGGGAGAAGAATCATATGAGACTTCTTGTCTCTTCCAAGGCCACTGAAAATGTCCCCATCCTTCTTCCCAATGCTTTTATGAAATAAGCAGGAAGTCACTAAAAAGGAGTGGCTCTGCTCCAGGGTGAAAACATCACTAGGACATGCTGAGAAGGACATTCTTCCCTCCCGAGACACTTGGGTTCAGCCCGATCTCCTTGCGGATGCCTCGTCATGTCCTTTGCAGTGTCTTTTGCTCCTCTGTTGGGCATAGAAATCCTCTTGTAGACAGATCTGGTGGAGAGGACACATCTGTGTATCTTGGGAATGTGTAGCCGTGAAGCAGTTCCCATGGGCATAGCCTTCAGCCAATATTAAGAGAGCGAGGAATAGAGGATACCCTTAGAAAGAAAACAGACACACATGCAAAATATTCACCTCCAGGCAGAGTCTGGGCTCTCCCATGGGGCCCGAAGGGATGAGCCTCCCAGCTCCCATAGGACTTGAGCACCTACACCTTCACCACCACCCCCTGTGCAGCAAAATTTCACTCTTGATGAAGCCAGAGAAGCAGGACCAGGATCTCTAGGCATTTTAAGGTCCATTAACTGTCAGTGTAAGGCCTGAGCCTCGTCAGGCACAAAATTGGAGTAAATCCAGGGACACGTGCAGGGTCAGGGCACTGGAATGGTGGCAGAGGGGTGCTGGGGCTCTGGCAGCACTGGCAGCCAAAGGCACTCTGAGCTGTGTGGTTGGGGATCAACCAGCTCAGTAACGCAGAAAATATGTCGCTGAGCTGCCATGAAGCCCTGTCAACCCTTGCATTGCCATGGGACCTTGGAGCTCCTCTGGCTTCCTCTCACAGCACAAGAAACCACTGCTATGAGCAGTGATGACTCAAGGATATGAGAAGATGACTTGTATTTGGTGCGGGGAAAGACAGTACCTATGGAAATCTGGAGCCCCATTGACTCATCTCCTTGTCTCTCACACGTATGGAGGCATCCCCAGGAGAACTTCATGTGGTCTTGTTGCCAAGAGCTTTGTCATGGTCATCAGAGAGAAAGAGGCCCTCCTCCAAATCAATCATCTGGCTTAATTTAGACATCTGCCTTCAGGCCAGAAGAGGAATGCCTTAAAAGAGCCCATTTCTTTGTATTCATGGTGAAAGGAGTCAGGGAAACAAGCTCAGATGGACCAGAGATACTCACTGTCGGTGCAAGGGGTGTCACACAGCAGAGCCACATGAGGACCTGGCAGTCCCCTACTGCCCACAAAACCGCTTCTCCCATGCTATAGCCAAGGCTCATGGCACCCACGGCATTGTGCTGGCTGGCCATTCAACCCGTCTTCACTTGACAAGAGCTTGCCTTGGGAAATCATCTGGCCAAGTGGGCATCATGCCACCACAGCAGACGGTGGGAGCACAAGCAGCCGGGAAAGCACATCCCTGGCATGCCAAAGGCACACAGCCCAGAAAAAAGCATCCAGAGGGGTCTTCTTTCTTCTCTGTAAACATGAAAGGCACCAGCTGAGAGAGTGGGGGGCACGTCCTTATGGCTTCACTGTGAAAATACGGATCCAGGCATTGAGCTGGTGCTGGGAAGCAGTTACAGTCATGCGAACCTCACACATCAGCACTGCTCTGCCTGGGCATGTGTCAAAGCCATCCCATCCCACACAGCTCCTAACATTTAGGTCTTAATAAGGGTTTTTCAGGCATCGGTGCCCTAGAAATCTGAGTGGCATCCCCTGCACCAACAGTGAGCATCTACGGTCCATCTGAGTTTGTTTCCCTGACTCCTTTCACCACGAATGCAGAAAAATGGGTTCTTTTAAGGCATGTCTCTTCTGGCCCCGAGGCAAACGGCTAAAATAAGCCGGATGAATCATGTGGAGGAGTCTGTCTCTGCTGACCATAGCAGAGCTCCCAACACTGAGACTGAATGGAGACGTCCTCCTGGGGATGCCTCCATAAGCATGAGACATCCCCCAGGGGACCACCCAATGGGGAGCCCGGCTCCAGGCTCTTTGCTCCCAAAGGCACCAACACGGTGACAAATCCTCAGCTCCCGGCCACAGGGTCAGGCCCTGGGGTCGGCACAGGGCGAGAGGGTCATCTCTGCCTGGAGGGAGGTGGGGAGCAGGACAAGGACAGGGATCGATAGGATAGCCATCTTCCTGCACATCAGCAGCCTCTCAGAATATATTTAATACACTAAAACACATTCCCTCAATTTTCTATTTATGGCAAATGAATGTCTAATCCTTGAGCCGTGATGTTGCAGCTTTGTGCTGAGCCAGCGGTTCTGCTGATGCTGGTGGGGAGAGAGGACTAGCTCACGGGAGGCACAGAGCTGAATCAAGCTGCCCCCGAGCCCTTGCCAGGGATGAACCACCTGAGCAAATCCTCTCCTCTGGCAGAGCATCCCAGTGCCATCCCCTTTATCCTGCACAGCACCAAAGCAGTGCCTGTGTTGTGGTCAAAGGTGCCTTTGCTTCTCTTTCTGGAGCTGCCAGGGGCTGTGTTCTTCCAGCGACAATTCCCACCATGGTCAAGGCGCCAGCATCCCATCTGAGAACTGCTTAAGCTAAATCCATGAACTATTTTCACCTACGGCATCGTAGCTAAGGCTGAGCTAGGGCATGGAGGGGATCTGAAACCAGTGCTCACTGGGATTTAATGGAAAGGAGTATTTTCGCTGAGCCGGTGCATGAGGCCAGCTCACCTTCAGCTGCTCCTCCCTCCCCGTGGATGCTGCAGGCAGCGTGAAGGCAAGGACAGACCTGCCTGGAGGAGGCTGCTCTGCCTGACACTGCAAGTATGGAGCTACTGCTGCTTCAGGGACAGTCCAGGTGCCTGGAGCCTGAGCTTGGACCCGCAGCCACAAGGCTACGGTGGAGGGCGGTTAGTGTTACCTGCCTGGCCGCCAGCCAAAGCGGGGAGGAAGACCGGAGGGGAATTCGTACCACAGAGCCGTGCCAGGGAGCTCTCACAATGCCCTTTCTCTCCATCCTTGCACAACCTGTGCAGAGCAAATCCCTCTGGGGTGGCAGACCGAAGCTGTGGGGGTGTCCCCTCCAGGGACCTTGCATCCCTTCCCACTGCGGGAAGGCTGCTGCTCACGTGAATGAGCAAATGGCCAAAAATACTGGGATTGTAGCATCAGTCTGCTGCATTGGCTGCAGGTGGAACAGGAATGTTGGTGGAGGAGGGGGTTACTCATGGAGAGGGATGTCCCCCCCAGCTCTGCACCGGTTTCTCAGGACCACATCCCTGGGCTGTGCAGCACAGGGAGACTTCTAGAAGCTGAATAATAAATAAAATGCCATTAGGGTGGCTGGGAGCTGAGCAGAGGGGGCCCTTGTCCTGCAACCAGCAAAGCTGCAGTAAGAGCTTCTGCATAAGACCATCGCCTGTGCTCCTCCGCTGAAATCGCTACGGACAGTTGAGACATCTGAATCTCTTCTTTCCAAAAGCACTTTAGAGCTACTAATGAAAAGCACTGTGTAAGAGCCACGTAATGTCATCATCAGAATAATAATAGTTACTACTGATACCTGCCTGCCTCTTGCCAGCCTTATTGGAAGCCACAACCTTTTTTTTTTTGGTGTGTGTGTCTGTCTTCATGAAATTATGGCCTTCTATAGCCAATGCTTTGCTGTGTTTTTTTTTCATCCTTAAGGGTTTCAGGGCATTACAGTAACCCAAAACCTTTAAAAACATTTGTGAGTAAAGTGCTTTCGGCTGCCTGGCTAGGAGAGGTTATACAAGTGCAGAGCATTCTTCTTATTTGATAGAGGTCCTTCAGGGTTAAATTCTCCTTCTGCCTTTTAAAGAGTGGAAATAACCAGCATGTGAATGCTTAAGAGCGTGGATCGGACTAGTCTGGAAGTGGAAGAAGTTGCAACCATCTGGACCCCCTGTGCAGCTGCTGGAGGGAGGCCAACAGCCAGCGGGAGCCTCATCCCTCCATCCCTCGGAGGTGCCAGTCTCTCCATCAAGCACAGAGCCCCAGGTAACCCCAGCAGAGCAGGCTGCTTGGTTTTCGATAGCTGAAGCTGGAGAAACGGTTTCCAATCCTGCTCCCTTCCCCTGGGCCCGCCCAGCCCTCCCACAGGGATAACAGGAGGTTTGGAGCAAAGCCCTTCCACCATGCAGTGCTGGCAGGGGACAGAGAGTGGCCACAGCAAAATGGGAAGGAACGCTCCATGCTTCATCTTCCCTTTGCCCTTTCCACCTTCCAGCCTGGTTTTGCACTCCCCAGGACACATCTCAAAGATCTCACCCAACCTCAGGGACCTGGGACCAGCCTCCCTCACCTTCCTCTCCAGCAGCTACAGCAGGGTGATGCTCTTTCCAGGTGGGATTCAGTTGCCTGTAGGCATCTCCTTGGGGATGAGAGGAATTGCCTGCCCAGAGATCAGCAAACACCTTCGTTCGCTCAGGTGGGGCTCACCCAAACTGGTCCCCACTGGGACCCAGGTGATCAGCGGGACCTCACCATGGCCACGTCATCGCTGAAGTTCCCCGCAGGGATGACTTGGGAGTTTAGTTGGTCCATCCAACTGATCCTTTTGTAAACTTGGACAACATGGGGCTGTATCCGCTATTGCCTCATTCTACAACTCAGAAATTTATTATCCCCGGAGCCGAAGCTGGTGAGCAGCGAGATAAAAATGCTATTTCTGCCCAGGATTTCTGCAGCTGCCTCCAAGCATTTGCAGCCACTTTCTAGTTATTAAGGCTCAACTATGAAGAACTGTGTTCCTTCGGCAGAGATTTGCCTTTAATTAGCCAAGGATAAAAGGACAGTGGAAGACAACCCCGCGCCTAAGCGGAAAAGGCTACGCTCTCAAACGATGCGCCGTCGGCATTTTTTTGCAAGGCAGGGAGCAGGTGCCTGGCAGAATAGATTTGTTCTGCTTCCCTTGCCTGCCCCCCACCTTCACCTCTCGCTGGGTAAAAACCACGTCCTTGGGGCCTGATCCTGCCCGGTGCCTGCAGAGTGGAGAGGCGACTGCAGAAAGGGAGGTTGCAAAGGGTGTGGGGGCAGCTGGCGGATTGTGCCCAGCTGATCTCTGTGCAGATGCAAGGAGCAGCATGACCTTGGCATCTCCAGCTCCCCAAACCCCGGCGCTGCTCTTGCTGGGAGCTGATTTCGACTGCATTAAAGCAGCAGCAAAACAAACTCGCCGGGTTCTCGCCAGCCCTGGGGTTTCTCTGCTAACCCCGATGTTGCGGTGCCTGATTCCCTGGGCTCCCTATGAACACAGAAAGTCATCCTTCAAACCAATAATCTCCCAAAGACTCGTCTGTGGAGCATCATGCGGTTTGGGCTTGGATCAAGGCCCCCATCTCCTGTGCTCATCCGGGGTGGTGAGCAAGCTTTGCTCCAACGACAGCAAACCACAGAGAGCAGGAGGGGCACAAACCTGCTGAGCTTTCGGGAAATCTCCCAGAGACCCTGGACCCAGCTTTTTCCATCATTTTTAAGGATAAAAAGCTGAGGCAACATGACGTCCAAGCAGGACCTCAGCACACTGGGCTGAGAAAGGCAGCTGTGTGCCTGCCTTCCCCAGGAAATTGGGGTAACATTGGAGCAAGGGGCCTAAATATTGGGGTCACTCTAAATATTTGGGTAGAGCTGGCTTTAATCCTTGAATCACACCTTATTTTGTCTACCCTAATGCTTCATAGATCCAGGACCTCAGCAAACTCAATTCTGCATCTGTAAAAGCGTGGATCTATGTTTCTTTAATACACCCAGATATTGCTCTCGTTTGCCTCAAGCTCCCCTTCTGCCCTGTACACCGTGCTGGGGTGCGGATGAGAGCGCTGCTCCCAGGAATAGGTTTTTCAACACCCAGCACAAATGCAAAGGAGGGAGAAGAAGGAGTAAGAGAAAGTGGGAAGGAAAAAGAGGGACCTGGCCTGATTTCCAGAGCTGCGGGATAAATGTGCATCTCAGCGAGAGCTGTGCAAGCGCTGAACCTTTGCCTAGAGGTTACCTAAAGATAGGCTGCGGGGGCCCCGCTTCACACACCCACCCTTGCAAATTTTTTGCACCCAGCTGCTCGGTTAAGGCTATTCCAAATCGACGGCACTGCAGCAGCGATGGTTCAACTCTGCATCAGCTCCCGCCTGAGCCCAAATGGCCCGGGCATCCACAGAGCATCACCAGGAGGGCGGCAGCATCCCGAGTGTGGGATCATTTTCCCTTCCCAGCTCTCGGCATCTTATTTAATAACCTCTTTGCAGCTCTGCTCTGGGGGATGCTTTCAGGATCCAAGTGCCCACTTTGCCAAATGGAAGCAGACTCACTAACAGGCAGCCAGGAGGGCTAAAAATTCCCGCTCGTCCCTGGGGCACACGTGATGGGCTGTAATGGGCTTTGAGCAACCTGAGCTTTCCAGGACAAGTACAGAGGGAGTGCTTTCTTGGCACTTGAATCCTTCCCTTCCTCGACATAAATGAGCCGGATTTTTGAGGGGCTTGTGCCCCTCAGCAGAGAGAGGCGCTTTTGCAAAAGCATGCGGTGTGGTCCTCCCAGCGCCAAAGAGCATCACTGTACCACCTTGGAGACCTCTTTGATTTATGAGCCGGAGAGGATCTGCCAGGGATTTTGTGGGGTTTCGCCTGGCAGAGAGGCAACACTTGGAGAAGAAAGTGGAGGAAAGTAGGTCATTTAGCACAGGCATAACCAGCCAGGCTGTGCTCAGCAGGGATCAGCCGCTCGCCGCAGTCAGGATCGCAGGCTGGGAGCCACCGATCACGGGGCCGAAAGGGCTGCCCAAGCACTGGGAGGTCTCCATGTTGGACAGCGTAATTCTTCTGTCCCTCCTCTTGTCTCTTTGAATGGTGTAAAAGCACAGGAGGCTCGGCTGGCAGGAGGATGCAACACCCTGATGGTGTCTCCTGCATCTTCCAAGCATGGCTGGGATGGTGCAGCATGCTGATAGACCGTCAATTTAAAATAATTACTGTATCTGCCTTGCAGCTTTCTCCTGCCATCTCTTCAGAGAGCCTGTGCAGAGCAGACTATTCTGCAAACTCCTTGTACCACTTTGTGTTTAGATATTTATGAGCCCACAAGCCAGTGGGACACAGATAAAGAAAGAGTTCGCATCTGCCGAAGCCAGCTGGAGCTTCTCCTGGGCTTGGAAGTGGGGCTGAGGAACACAAACCTGCCCAGTCTGGGGATTGCTTCCGTGCGGTGTTATAGCAAATACTGCAACATTTTGCTCAGGATGCATCTCTCGTAAATACTTACGTACCCAAATGATTTTCCACACTTAAATGTTCAGAATTGACTGCTCTTAAATACCTTCTCTCCTGCTAACAACATCCATCCATGGGTTCAGCCACCCATTTAAATATTTTTGCTGCCCCAATACTGAACTAACCTTTGCAATTTGCGGGGTCCTTGGAGACAGCTTAGCAAGCTGTGTTACAGATGGGGAAACTGAGGCACAGAGCGAGACATGACATCCCTTTGGTCACACAGTGGCTTTGCTAGTAGAAGTGACACTTGAACCCAAGGACTCTGACTCTGAGCCCATATCAGGGGCTCCTTCGTGACTGATATGAGGGACCTTGGGGGTGGTTGAGATGGAGATTTAGCACTGCTCTGCTACCCCTTGGGTTATTCCTCCTCTGTGGGCAGTGGACAGGCAGCTACATCTGAGACCAAGGAAACTGGAGGTGGAAAAGCAGCTGGAGAAAGCAATGGTATGGTGGGCATGGCCATAAGCTTGCTGTGGTTATTTCTAGGGAGTCTGGGTTGTCACCATTGCAAGGAAAAAAATGGTTCCTCAATATGTGGAAGCAAAAAATAGCAAATCCCTGTATGAAGCTCTGGTTCAGCTTGCTCAGTTCGTGCTCTCTCCAACTTGGCTGGAACCATCCCAGTATGGCGTGAGAGGAGGAAAACCATGGACCCAAAACCCAGCTGGGGAGTCCCTGCAGGCAGCAAGGACTGTGCAATTAAACCAATCTTTTCTCCTTATGTTTTACTCCATCCCATGAGCACAGAGTAGGTGGGCTACCTCGACTCTACCCTGCAAGAAGGGAAGCCCAGAGCAGCATCCTGGCCTGTGAAAGCCACCAAGCAAATGATAAACCTTGGAACACAAGGACCCAGTGCCCTCATTGCCTTCCCTCCTCCTTGGTGCCCCAAGACACTCACAGGAGAAGAGAAGAAAAAACCGCAGGAGAAAATACTGCTACGGTTGCTCCCTGGGGATGGAGCAAGCAAACCATTCCTCTGCAAGAGGACATGACGCTGTCCCCAGAGACTCCATCCCCATTCCCTGCTGGAAATCCTACTAGGAGACACCTCTTGTGACCCCGCAGAGGACGTGCTACTAGCATCTTCCCTGCCTGTTTGCTTCTCTCTCTTCCAAGAGCGATCACCAGCTTGAAAAAATACCTGCTGGGTGCCTGCGAGGTTTCTTGAGAGCAGGTTTATCCACCCATTTCCCATTACCTGCACGGACATGGCCGATATCCCAGTTGGTGGAGTGGGAAACAATGGGGAATGTGGGCTTGACCTCTGTTCCAGCCCCTCCCTCTGAGCTGCTGCTGGAGTGTTTTTGGAGCAAATCCCATGGGGGGTCCCATACACACCATGTAGCCGTGTCCATCCTCACCAGTGCCCATCACCGAGACCCATCAGCTCCTCCCAGGGAATTTCCCCCTCCCCTGCAGACTGGCTGGTGATGGAGCATAAACTGATTTTTTTCCACAGTTCAGGCTGCTTCTTTCTTTTCTGACAGAAGGTTTAGACGTACAGAAAAAAATACCCAGTCTACCAAAAATACAGTTGCTTTTCTTCTCCCCTCTCCACAGAACTGATATCAAAATAACTCCTCAATAATATACATATTTATTTTCTCTTAATTAGTGCTGATATTTACAAAAATTATGATACTCTGTGAAGAATAAATTATATACACTCATGATAAACCAGACAGCAAATGCTCATTTGGAATACGTATGTACACAGATCTGTATACCTATATACAACGGTCAGCCTTATTGACTCAGGTGCCTCTCAGCCCGTAGATCCACCCGACCCCCAGGACGCCCCTGTGTCGTCAATAAGAGCAGTAATGTCTATACACACTGTGCAATTCAGATACAGCTGGTGTCTAAATTTTTGTCTAGCAAACGCATGGTTAAATGACTTGAAATTCCCACGAGTCCTCCTTTAACAGTTTATAGGCCTCTCTCCATTCCTGGTTCCATTTCTCCCGTAACCATGGAAACAAAAGGTTCAGCTCCAGCATCCTTAGGATGAGTCCTTCTTGGATTTCCTCTTCCTATCGATTCACTCAAATTAGGCACCACACACAAGGTTGATCCAATACCCATTTTTTCCCCTTGCGCTTCGGTGTATGACATTGGAGGACAAGAGCGCGGTCTCGAGCAATGAGAGAGCAAGTGCAAAGGGATAATTACAATCTTATAGGCAGCAGAAAAAATTAAAAAAAAAAACCCAAAAGCAAAAGAAATAAAACCCCAGAAGACCAACCCCAAGCTCAAAACAGTTAGGCAGGGCTGGGGAGGGGACGTGGTCCTTGTGTGGACCTTGTGTGGTTACAACCCTGAAAGCAGCTCCTACAAGATAAATTGTCCCCCCCATCCCTGGAGGTAAAACACAGATAGAGAAATTATCTCTCATCACATTTAACTGGGCTGGGGGATCTCATCCCCGGGTGTAAATCAGTGCTGTGCTCTCAGGGATGATTTACCCCACCAGAGGCTGGTCCCTCTCCCCAGTGATGGGGTGCGGCAGGATCCAAGCACCTGTTTGTGAGAAGAGGGGATGAAATTTGGGCAGCCAAATGCAGTAACCTCATGGGGAGACTGAGGCCATGGGGTGCCATTCGGACGGGGGCTGAGGAAGGGCACTGCTTTGGCCAGAGGCAGGACAGCGGCTGGTGCATGGGGGAGACCCTCGTCCCCCCTCGGGGCTCCTGTCGAGGGGCAGCAGCTGGTCCCCAACTGGGGGGACCAAGAGATGTGCTAGATGCAGAGAAGGTCGAATGCTGCCAGAGGTGTGAGGAGAGAGCCACAGCCTTTTTTGGGTGCAAAGTGAAATGGTTTGGGGCTGACTCCTCCTTACTTTGCCCCTCAGCCCCTTTTGCCCTAGCAGCATGCTGACCAAAGAAACTGCTTGCCCCTCCCCACCCCTCCTCGTGGATGTAGATTCCAAGATAAACACACCCCAGCTCCAAAACAGGCAGATGCCTCTTGCCACCACCCTGGGACTCAAAGCCAGCACGGTTCAAGGGACTTACAATCCATCCATCACAAAAAAAAACCACCCTGAAAAAACCCACCCGTTGTGTCACAGCACTTACATCTCAAACAAATCCCTTCGACTTCTGCTGGGCTTTGCCTGCACAGTCACAGAAGCTGTCGTGACAGGCCCAAGCTGGGGATTCAGGATCCAGAGCAGAGATTGTGCAAAGCTGCCATTTTGCAGAGGGATGCACGGAGCTGGTTGCCACCAGCCCCTCGGGGTACCCCCACTTCCACGGGGAGATCCAGATCTCCTTCTTTGCTTGGGCCCGTCCCTAAGTGTATTGCAAGCTCTGGAAAAGCTACAAGACTTTGGCAGCAATTTCAAGGGCTGACCCAGGAATTATCTGATAACAAAGCAAGGCCCTTCCTGAAATACCTCCTCCTCCTCTGTCTTTTTCTCTCCTTCTGTGTATTTATGCACAAATATGCTCATATTTATACACCCACGTGCTACACTCTCATAACACCAATCTAGAGATCCTTTTCTCCGTATAGCTCAGTAATCAAATCTGTAGGACTTCGACACAAACCGTCATTACAGAGATTAGTTTTCCCGATAAAACACATTGCTCCACACAGATAATTTGTCCTAGCAGGGCTAGTCACTTGGTGGCGTCCAGCCAGTATATGAGCCTCAACCCATTGCCCTTAGCAGAGATTTTGGAAGGTATTAAAGGGCTGGTGGGTTGCTTGCAGGCTTGGACATGTGGTTGGGTGTTAGAAGACAACCTGCACTGTATCACCGCTTTCCATCTCTCCAAAACCACAGCACAAAGGATAAAACTAGGGGCAGCCCAGGGGCACCTCCACAGACCAGAGAGCTTCAGTCCTCCATCCCACCCCTGGAGAAAGGCAAACATCTCCACAGGAGGAGGAAAAGAACCAGACCACCTAGGTTAGATGGCCTGATGCAATCTAATGTAGATAATGAGACCCTCCACTTCCCTGGTCTCTAATTTAGCATCCTCTGTCTGAGCCACTTTGCAGCTCATTTTTACACCCTTTCAGACTCAAGGGGAGTTTTGGATGATCAGCATCTCTGCAGAAACAGGCCCAGAGTCAAACCATATTCCTCAAGAGAAAAAAAACACAGAAAAAGGGAGAAAAGAGGGAGAAAAGAGAAAAATTTAAAAAATCACAGTCTCCTCCTGAAAACTGGTTCAAGATCACATCAGTGAGTCAGAAGCAAAGCTAGAAATAGCACTAGAGCTCCGACCTGCAGGCACAAATCCCATTAAAAGCTATAGGGGAAACCATTTCTCTGTGTGTGGGAGAAACCTGGACCCTTCTGCTTCATGGGGCCTGGCAGATCGCTTCCAGCCATGGCCCCCACAGACCTTTTTCACCCTGAACCAAGTATCCAAGTGCTTATCCGAGTGTTTTCCCCATTTCTCAAACACGGTGCCAAGGGCAGCACAGAGACGCTCTCTCACCAGGGCTTGTTTTTCCCAGGACCATCTGCCTGGGTCAATGCAAGAGGTGCAGGTTCCATCCCAGGGAAGGGATCAGCTGAGCTGGCCCCTGTCATGGGGACAGATGTCAGCTCACATCGGTGATGACAGGAGGAACGTGGCCTCTTCGGCCCCACTCATCCCCGCGACGCAGCTCTGGGGCTTCCCAAGGCAGCTGGGACCCCCCAGCTTGGTAAATGGGTTTGGATGTGCCTGATCCTGCCCTCCCCTCCTGCCCAGCCTCAGAAAGCCTACGGGGACATCATGCCCAAAACAACACCTCCCCAAAAACCCCATGATCTTCCTTGGTACCAAGCCACAAGGGTTCTCATGCTCCCAAGATACACCCAATACTTTGGCAAACGCTCCCCTCAAATCATCCAAAGCCCACAGGCATTAAACAACCAGGCGCTTTGCAAAGTCTGATCGAGTGCCAGCATCCTTCCAAAAAACCTGCAGCAACCTGCCCTCAGTGCTTTCCCATGCACCAGAGATGGGATCACCCACTGCTAGGGGCACCCATGGGTTGGTGGGCAGCATCCTGGGGCATCAAGCAGCTTCCCCGTGCAAACTCGCATCCCCACGCACCCACCACAAGCTGGATGGATGGAAGGTGGCCAGCCTCCCTGGGAATTGCAACGGAGCTGGTGGCTCACGCCAGCCCCATCCCATTTGACGGGATGAGTTTCAGAAGCACAGCTTTATTGCTTTCAGTTGCGTCGCTTCTTTTTGTGTGTAAGATGTTAATGAACTTCAGCGGCTCCCATTTCAGGGGTGCAGCAGCAGAGAGGGAGGAGAGGGGTCCTAATATAACAAAATGTAATTAAAGACAGGCCGGGGGCCCCATGCTGTATAGTGCCAAGCACCTTTGAGACACAACGCATTGATGCTGCTGGTCCTCAGCACCAAGCAGAAGCCAGGACTCTCATGCACTAATTGTGGACACTTGGTATTAATTATAGCCAGGCCTGAATCAATCAATAAAATAAAAATGAAGAGTGATTCCACCTGGCTGAGTGGAGCCACATCAGCACAAGAGATGGATCCAGCCCTAAAGCAGCATTTTGAACCATTGCTGTAGAATACGCTAGCACCGTTTATTTTATTGTTATTGGTATGGTTTTCCTCTCTGATCTTGGGAAGGGTCTGACCAACCTCCCTCACACACCCTGCGATGGGGTTCCCTCCTCGTGCCCATACTTCACCGCAGTGGTACTGCACTGACCCTGCCCTAATTCAGCCCAAATTCACCCCAACTCAACAGGCTGCTAAACCCCATCCCATACCCCGGGGGGGCTTTGCTCGACCGTCACCTTGGAAGAGGTTTGCATCCCTCACCCCCGACCTGGGAAAGGAACAGGGCGCCAGTCCCTGGGGATTGTCGGCAATGGGGGGAAAACAGAAGGAAATCTGGGTGGGGATGGGGAAAGCAGACGAGATCCCCCTGGACCAACAGCTCCCACCCATCCCCAAATAACATTGGGGATGAAGAAGAAACAGAGACAACCTCGGTGTCTCTGCACCTCGACTCACCCCTCCTAATAACCCTGGAAGAAGGCAAAGCAAAGGTTCAGAGGTGCCAGCTCGGATCCAGCCCACCCTCAGCACATCCGTAAAGGAACAAACCACCAGCCCTGAGGCTCTACATGGGTGAAAAGGAGTTTTCCAGCCCAGAACGCACCCTGCCCTGCTGATCCCACGGGTGCCACAGGTCTGGTCGTCCTGCTCCAGCCCTTGTCCCACCATCCCGGCACTCCTGGGCCAGGAAGTCCCCGATGCCCCAAGCGCTCACGTTTGCTGAGGATTCGGCCCTATAGTCGCTCTCTAAATATCTATATACACACACACAATAATTATATGGAAAATGGCTGAAAATTGCTGAACAAACAAGTCAGGAGAGCCGATACCTGCTATTCCACCTGCTCCTCGTGCCCTCTCCAATCCGCTGTGGTTTCTGCTCATGACACCAAGATTAATGACTAATTACTCGCCCCATAATGAGTGCAGGTATTTAACTTTCAGCTCACCTTCCCTCGCTTGCATTAGTCGGCTCTTGTGTCTGGATGCTCGGACACTCAGGCTTTGCCTTGCCCTGTTATCTATCAAACTGTTTTCAGCACACGCCTTCCCCATCCAGTTTTTAAATATAATGGAGACTTTTTTAACTCCCATGAATCTCCTTCGAGCCACCGGAGAATCTATAAACACTATAAACATGAATACTGTATAGTCTACTAAGAAAATATATATTTGTGTGTGTATTAAATATTCAGATTCATGCAACAAATATCCATGCAGCTGTACTGTATTACTGGTTAAATTTCACTGCAGTATAAATATATTATAGGCCACAGCATAGTTGCTCCAGTTTTATATATAGATATAAAAAAAAGATGCTTTTTTCCAACTCATTTTCAATGTGTCAGTGGAGGTGTCTTTGGTGATCCTGGAAATATTGGTGATGAAAGTGTCATCTAAATAAATAAATAAAATCCAAGCGCTTGATTTATTTACTCGTCCCTCCCGATGCCTAGCATAGAAAATTTAAGACTTAATAAATAATGTGCCGTCACACTAATTATCCCTCCCCTGGGCCTCACACTGGCATACTGCAGTGGCTGAAACTATTGCAGCATGCAGCATTTTCAGTTATGAAACATGAGCCTGGGCGATGTGTTCGCACTTGGCATTCCCGGGGCAGAAACTCGAGCCTTCAAGCAATTTGGACCCACGACTGCATCTTCCCTTCATTAAGCTCTACCTGACCCTTCCCAGCCGTTCCCCGTGCCTGGAAGCTGGCTGTCACCCCGCTCCACGGGACAGGGACTGGCGTTTGTGGTACCCCAGGATGGCCCGGACCTGCTCCCACCCCCCCAGCATCCTCATCCCATCGCTCGAAATGCTCAACCGCTCCGTATCTTTGGAAACCCACAAACCTGGGACGGGAGAAGGGAAACAAAATGGTTGTTTGGGTTTGGGTATTTTTTTGCATGAACGCTTATTCAGGGTGGAAATCAAAGGTTAAAAGTCACTTACACAGCTATTGCTTCCCATGCAGAACCAAATATACACCGTAGAAAATACTGTATTAACTACAATGCAGAGCAGCACTCAATATCTGCAATTGTTCCACTTCAGCTTTAAATACGTTACTAGATTTTAGCGACTAGACATCAGTGAGCATTTTGGTGATATTCACATAGTTTGTGTTAGCTAGGGTGCAATTGGCTGTCTTCAAGTTCTCCTCCCTAAAATCCTCATTGCTATTGTTTACGCCTTCCTGAATCTCCATATAATCAGACTTACTAATAGTAGAGGCACTTCTGCTTTTCTTTAGGTCAGGGGAAGAGGGGATCTTTGGGCAGCTGGTTACTTGCAAATATTGAGCCTGCTCCTCTCCCTCCGTCTCCCGGTGGTAGAAGTAATTGAAGTTAGACACTATGACGGGCACTGGTAAGGCAATCGTTAATACGCCAGCGATGGCACACAAGGAACCCACTATTTTCCCCCCGATGGTCGTGGGGACCATGTCTCCGTAGCCAACAGTCGTCATGGAAACCACGGCCCACCAGAAGGCATCAGGGATGCTCGGGAACTGGGACTCGCTCTCGTCGGCCTCGGCAAAGTAGACGGCGCTGGAGAAGAGGATGACGCCAATGAAGAGGAAAAATATCAAGAGGCCCAGCTCCCGCATGCTGGCCTTGAGGGTCTGCCCCAGGATCTGCAGCCCCTTGGAGTGCCGGGAGAGCTTGAAGATGCGGAAGACCCTGACCAGCCGGATGACTCTGAGGATGGCTAAGGACATGGCTTGCTGGCCTTGCTGACCATCCTCCGGCTTCTCAGCCAGCTCCGTCCCTAAGGTGATGAAATAGGGAATGATGGCTACGATGTCTATAATGTTCATGATGTTGGTAAAAAACCCAGCCTTGCTGGGGCAGGCGAAAAACCTCACCAAGAACTCAAAGGAGAACCAGATGATGCAAAGTGTCTCCACGATGAAGAAGGGGTCTGTGAAAGAAGTCGACTGCTGGTACCCCATGCTGCTGTTGGAGTAGGGGGGATGGCTCAGCCCGCTGCCGTGCATGTCTTCATTCTCATCCCGAAAAATGGGCAACGTTTCCAGGCAAAAGCTGACGATGGAGATCAAAATCACCATGACGGAGACAATAGCTATAATCCTGGCAGGGCCTGAGCTCTCGGGGTACTCAAACAGCAACCACACTTGTCTCTGAAACTCGTTCTCAGGCAACGGTCTTTCCTCTTCTTTGATGTAGCCTTCATCCTCCCGAAACATCTCCATCGCTTCTTCCCCCAGTTCATAGAAACGAATTTCTTCTGAGAAGATATCTAAGGGCACGTTAACCGGCCTCCGCAACCTACCACCAGACTGGTAATAGTACAAAATCGCATCAAAGCTGGGTCTGTTCCGGTCAAAGAAATACTCGTTCCGGAGTGGGTCAAAATATCTCATTCTCTTTTTAGGATCCCCTAGTAAGGTCTCTGGAAACTGGGCTAATGTCTTGAGCTGTGTCTCAAAGCGCAGACCCGAAATATTGATGACCACCCTCTCGCAGCATTCATGGTCGGTCTCAGGGTTATACGTGTCCTGCGGGTGACCGGGAAGAGCTGCAGCTTCATCTGCAGGATCTCCGGTAGCAACTGTCATATTGGGGTTTAAAAGAAATCCTTATGCTAAACTCTTCCCAGTGCCCGGTGGTGGGATCGGATTCAGGGCAGGGCTACTATCCTGCAGAAGGACAGGTACGTAGGTTTGGAAGTGTCTCATGAAAAGGCGAAGGGATGATAAAAGAAAAGAGGGAAAAAAATAAAAAAAAAGGAAAGAAAATTGCCCCTGCTGAGAAAGAGAGAGATGAAATAAAGTTGGGGGGGAGGAGAGCAGCTCCCTTCGCTAGCATGTCTATCCCCCTCTTCGGGGGGGGGTTAATTTGCCTTCTTTGGGACAGAGTTCAAAAACTCCCATCTAAACCCATTAGGTGGAAGAGAGAAAACACCTGAGGAACCGTCACCTATTCAAAACCAGCGTGGAAAACCCGGTGTTGAGCAAACCAGAACTTTTTTTTTTTTTTTTTGGCTAAAAATAAAAATTCCAATTTATTAAAAAAAAAACCCCAAACACAAAATGAGGGGGAAGGGAAGAGAAAGGAAGGAAGAAAAATAACCCCATCCGGCCCTGAAGTGGCGAGGGGACCCTGCGGGGTGCCGGGGAGAAGCGGACCAGGCTCAGCTCATTTCCAGACATGCAGCTTAAGGGTTAACATTTAACCGTGCAATTTCAGGCAATCTACCCTCCTAACGGGCTCCGGTTTTAAGTTCCACACCTTCCCGATCCTCTTGCCCTGGCCATAAAGCGGTGAGGCGACATGCTGCCCTCCCTGCCTGCAGCCAGCCGGGCAAGCTTTGCGGCTGCCTGAATTCGCAGCCACCGATGGAAGCTGCCCCACAGACCGCTGCAGTCCCCCTCCTCGACCGCTGGTGTCCCGGCTCCTGTCATCCTCTGCAAACCACCATGGCACACAGAAAACAAATCACATTACCTGGAGAAGCCAAATCTTAGTGTCTCTTAGTAACACCGATTATCTGACCCTGGGGAAATCCTAGAGAGAAATACAGGCTTCCAAGATCCCCATAATTTCCTCTCTCTTCAAAGTTAAAAATAATGGTGAGTCATCGTAGAAAAAGGAGAAGGGACATAAAAGGGGTTAGATTCCCAGATGGTGGAAGTCAGGTCTTGTAATGGTTTGGACTGGAGAGAGAGAGAAAGAGAGACAGAGAGACAGAGAGACAGAGTCTTCTCGGTAGCTGTTGCAGATCTGCACTTCAGGGCAGATGAGCGTCTGTCTGATGCCTTCGGTACGACGGTGAAAAGATGCTAAGCTCAGCAAAACCCGATGTCCCCAGTGTCCTCGGGAGGTGTGGCATCGCCTGGAAAAAACACCAAGAAGGTAACAAGCTGCTGGGGGCTCGAAAGGAGCATCTGCAAAGCCCCGGCTGCTCCAGGCACCCCCTTTTTCCTCCCCGCGAGCTGTTTGCCCGCTGCCTGGCCAACCTGCACTGCAACACGAGAGGAGGGCGAGAGCACGCTAGCGGCAAGGCGGAAAAAACCAGAGCCCCATCTCCCTCCGCTCTCACTCAACGCCACGGCATGCAGCGGGGCCGGGCTGCCCGTGGGAGCCGGTGCCAGGCGAAGC
>VXBL01009977.1:281541-305006 GCA_013400195.1 Aramus guarauna
CCCCCGCCCAAGCAAGAGACCTAGATTTCAACCACTGGGAAATAATCATATCCCTGGATACGTGATGCTGCTTTACCGTGTGGCTCTGATCCATACCATATTCTTGGTAATAGCCTGGATGTGCTCGGGGAAATCGGAGGCAGGGGGAGAACCACCAGCTCTGCACAGCTTTGGGGAAGGAGATGGGGCAGGATCGGATTCGCAGGGTCCACTCTGCTCTTGGTTGGTATGAGGATGTAAAAAGTAATAATTTTATATCACTTTGCACTTACAGACCTCCCTTCACAAGGAGGCATCTCCCACCCCCAAAGGAAGGAGACGGCCAGGCTCCTACAAACTTGACATATAAAAACTATAGATCAACCCCTGCCTTAGGGCACGAGGGAGCTGCAGCTGCTTGGACTGCTCTGCCATCACCCCGCAGCCCCAAGGAGAGCATCGGGGCAGCAACAAGTCCTGCAAGGCGCCTGGCACCCAGCGAACACGAGCGCTGGAGGAGGTGATGGCAATGTCTCCATGTCCATATGCAGTCACCAAATTTGCGGGGGGCTGTTGGTGCCGGCAGCGATCGACTCCGGGTCAACAGCCTGAGGTGGGGAGGGAGGGCATGGACGACTCTGAGTTCCCAAGGAAATCGGTGCTGAGTGTAATGCCCAGCCAGCCGGGGGCTGCAGGGACACGGTGGGGCTAAACCGTATTATTTTAGGTGCCAGGAGCAGCAGGTGGCACAGAGCGAGAGATGGGGTGCAGGACCAGGGGGTGCAAGGGGGATGCTATCACCGACTGCTCCTCCCAACATCCCTCTTTTTTTGTCCTGAAACAAAAATATATTTCCCCAAGCCCCAGCCAGATCCCAGGATTGAAAATGAATTTCTAACCCTACGGCAAAATCAGGAATCCTTCATTCCCTGCCGCGAACAGCCCTTGCACGTACGGGTTTTCTTACCGCACACATCCAACTGGACAGGAGGCTACTCTGGGTGAGGGTTTTTATGTCATCTGCATCATTTTGGCCTTTTCTGAAGGCAGAGCTGCCACAGCAGGGTAGGCTGAATCCAGAAAATTATTTGCCTGAGGCTAATCCTTATGCAATATGCAGAAACTGAGGCCGGGCAGAGAACAATTCAAGTGAAGCTGAATTTCTAACTTGTTATTCCTGCTGCCGCCTTGGGAAGGTTTTGCAAAACCAGGGAGATTTTTCGTATAAACAGCACCAGCTCCTTACAAAGAACCCAAATCCTGTCTCTAGCAAATCAGGGGAATTTCTCTGAATTGAGTGACACTCTCCTGATTTACTATCCTAATTGTGGAACTATTATTATAGTCTGTGTGTCTGCACCCGCCTCCCTCAGCCACGCTGACAACTCCAGACGTAACCCAGCCTTTCAGAGAACTAGACGAGCTGATGCGCTGCACCCACTTGTCTGCTTTACGTGGATTTAACCAGCCGGTGTCTTCACATCGATATTAGAATTAAAAAATAAGTCCCTTCCGGAATATTTCTCTTATCCAAATGGACTTTATAGTCACCCAAACTGGAAACTTTACCCCATCTGCATGTGTGTGGCCCTGGGAAAGTCACTTGGGGTGGGGGTGTCCCAGGGACCAGGAGATCTGGTGTCCAGGTCCCATCAGGAAGCAGAGGAGCTCCCCTTGCTTTGCTGCCTTTATTCCCAGGGAAGCCCCCCAGGGCTGTTCAGACCTTGCAGTCAGCCTGCCTCCTACAAATAAAAGCAAAAATGTGCTTTTCCCCCCATTTTTCCCCCATATCTTGCTGGTGGTGGGTTTGGGGGCTGCTCCATGATGTGGGGCCATGGGGCATGGGCATGGATGAAAGCCACAGGGCAGGGTGTCCCCAGGACTGGCCTCATCCAGAACAGCAGAACTCAAGCCACGGCATCCCATTGCAAAGCAGGACCCACACCGAGCCCCACACTGCGTCGCTCAGGATGCCTGGGACCAGCACCCATGTTTCCCCATGCTGCCATGAGCCGAGCTGCTCCCTCACTCCCTCCCGGAGAGGGGTGGGAGTAGCTCTCCAGAGAGGACAGACCCTGTCCCACCACCTTCACGCATCCTGCACAGCCTCAGATGATGGCATCTCCCCGTGGTGTCCTCCAGGGGATCCCATGCAAAGCCAGAGGGACTTTGAGGGTTGGAGTGGACACCAGCAGCCATGCCAGAGGGAAGAGCCAGGCTGGACCAAGGCTTGACCATGGTACCGAGCAAAGCGGGCGTGGATGGGGTAGCTGAGTCCCATCTCCATCCAAGCCATGGCTTTCCAACCCAAGGGGTTGACATAACTGGGCCCTGTGTCATTTTAGATGCTGTGAAAACTGTCAGTGAGTTTCCCCAGGGCTGTGCGTCACCCTCTGGGGAAAGCATCCGACCTCCCACCACTGCCTGCATCAGAAGATGGAGCTCCTGGTCCCCAGAACCCCAGCACCCATGCCCTGGTGCGTGGTGGCAAGAGGAGGGAACGTCAAGAGATGTCGGTGACCCCGATGCGGTGGCACGGCATCTAAAAATGAAGGCAGCTGAGGAATAAAGTGACACGGACCTGCGGAGCAGACTTTGCTCTTCCATAGCAGATGCTGCTGGTGAATCCCAAAATATCATGGTGAGATAGGTCAGAGCGGCTCCTCCTGTCTGGGGAGATGGGGGGAGGTTCAGGGGTTTGCCCAAGGTCAGGCAGGAAAGGAAGAGCAAAGCAAAAAGCGTTGCTGGGCTCTGCAGGACCTGGACAGGGCTCCTGGTCCCTGGGAGGATCTCCTCGTCCCCGGGAAGGCACGTCATGGCCAAAAGGAAAACAGCAAATAGCGCCTGTCTGTAAAGTTAATGTTAAACATGTTCTCCCTCTGTATTTCTCCAAGGTGATTTTCATAATAAAATAGCTGATTATTTTAAAAGTAACTCCTTTGGGTACCAGTCCGAATTCTCGTTTGGTCGAGATTGCTGAGTTGCACCATCTTTGCCCCCAAAGATGCTCCACCGGCCTGAACGGCCAGTCTGGAGAGGAGCCGGGCACCATTCATTGAAAATAAAAGTA
Organism: Aramus guarauna; assembly: GCA_013400195.1. Taxonomy (NCBI): domain Eukaryota; kingdom Metazoa; phylum Chordata; class Aves; order Gruiformes; family Aramidae; genus Aramus; species Aramus guarauna. The sequence goes on from VXBL01009977.1 coordinate 284,591, forward strand.
ATTTAGCTCAACTGAAACCCTGTAAAGAACTTTAGCTCTTGAGGGCTTTGGACCTCTTTGAGGTGACTGTGAATATTTCATGCCAGGCTGCCGCTCGCTCCAGAAGAGCTAATGGACCCGCTGCTGGGCTGGCGCAGGACAAGCATCGGTCCTGGGTGGGTGCCTCCCCCTTGGGCTGCTCCAGCCACTCCGGTTAAAAGGTTCTCAAAGCCGCTTTATTTCACTTGCCCAAACAAAAAGGCCGGGGCAAGCCAAATTAGCGAATGGAAAAGAAATCGATAGCCTCCTTCCAGCCAGGCGCAAGGACTTTCTGCACTGGAAGGAAAGCCCGACGGCTCGCAAGCCTGTGCGTCGCCTGTGGACAGAGTCCCCCCCATCCCTCCCTGGGGCTGGGGCTTTATTTAAGGTATCAGCTGAGCCCATGTCCTCGCAGGCTGGCTGTGGAGCCAGCGCTGTCCTTCTGTCCTTCCAGCCCTCCCACTCCAGAGGGACCAGGAAAGCAGAGTTGCTTCAGGGCTCTAGAAGTGCCTTCATCCAAGATGCCAACAAAACCCCGGCATTGCTGAGCCAGGGCTGCTCATGTGACCCCAAGACAGAGGTGAGGTGATGAACATCTCGTTTTCTCTCTGAAAATGATGTTCATCATCTCATTTTATCTTTACCCAGTCTGAACTGGTCCATGCCCATCTGCCTGATGGAGCATCCCTCCTCCTCCAGCTTTGAGGGGGGGTGATGTTTACCAAGAAGTGGGAAAATAGGGCCAAAAGTTGAAACCTTCTGGCTGTTGAGCTTAGGGAGGAGAAGACGAAGGAGAGATGGGAAAAACCTGCAGTGGAGATGGCCAGCACCTGTAGGCAGATTGCTTTTGCCTTGGGCGAGCAGTTAGGCGACCCCAGGGTCCCCTCTGCACTGCCATGATGGGGCACAACGCCTTTTAGCCCTCAGTCCTGGGACAGTTTCCCCATGCAGGTGAAGACCAAGGTGACAGCATCTCCCATCACACCACGAATGGGACAAGGAGCCCCAGAGAAGCTATTTATAGACCCTGTGGGTCTCAGACAAAGAGTCTGCTGGTGCTGGGTGAGGGCCAAGAGCTGCCGAAGATCAGATCTGAGCCATGGAGTGGGGTGAGATGTTCCCGTCACCCCAGACATTCATCCCCGCAGACAAGCCGGGAGGAAAAGTGGTTTGAGAGGATGATTTGCCTCTCCTCTTCCTCCCACGCGGAGATGCTGCAGGGAGGAGATGCAGGGGGTGGGGACGCTCGCAGCGGGGAGCACCTTCCTCACGGCTTGGTGGTGTGGGCACAATGGCAGCTTGGGCACGACGGCACTGCGGGCACGGTTGCACCACGGCAGCTTCAGCCACGAGATGGCACTGCATGGCACAAAGCACCGCTGAGCCCGGCCCCTGGGCCAAATCCTGGGCTGGGCCAAGTCGTGGGGCGTGCCAGCCCCATGGCCGTGCCAGACCGTGAGCCGTGCCAAACCATGGGTCGTGCCAAACCATGGGCTGTGCCACACTGTGAGCCGTGCCAAAGCGTGAGCTGTGCCAAAGTGTGGGCCACACCAGGTCATGAGCTGTGCCAAATACTGGATTGTGTCAGATCAGGAGCTGTGCCAAATTGCGTGCCGTGCCAGCCCGCTCCGGCGTGGCCCCCAACCACACCGTCAGCCTCCAGCTGCCCTCATGCTCCAGCTAAGACCCCCGTGTTCCCGCTGCCCAGCGTGGCTTCCTTCCTTGCAGGGTCCCTCCTTGAGCTGTGCCGTGGTGGAAAATTCCTAGAAGAAAAACAAAACAAAACAAAACAAAACAAAACAAAACAGATTTTGTGCACTTTCTCCAAGGGCTCGGAGGAAATTCATTATTTTATCGCCGCTGCCCAGCTGCCGGGAGCAGCTGGAGATGCCCCGCTGTGGTGACACTGAGCTGGCCGCACAAGCGTGTCCCCAGCAGCTCTGGGCTCGCTGTTCTTACGGTGACTCAGGCAGGTGACAGCCGCAGGGCTGCGGGTGACGCTGGGGAGGACACAAGGTGACGTGCCCAAGGCTACGCAGGCAGGCAGTGTCGGAGCCCCTCTGCTCCCCCCGGATCAGACCCCACAGCCCCCTCCCCTCGATCCATGGGGAACGCCACCGACTCACAGCACCCTCTTCCCCTGTCATTCCTCTGCCGTATTTACTATTTCTTCATCTCCCACCCCCTCTTTTGGGAAGAGACAGACTTCCCCGTTTCCATGGAAACCCTCCCCCTCTCCCCTCATTTCTTCAAACAGATTTTCATCCGTTTCTTTCAAGAATAGCTATTTTTAGCCAAGGCTTCCCCTTCTCCCCCTCCCCACCCTTCACTCTCAGCTCACACTTTCCCAGACAAGCAGCACCCACCGGGGCCACCGCCGAGCACCCATGGGAGTCACAGCATCACCCGCGTGGCTGCTGACTGGGCAGCAGCAAGAGCAGCTTCGGTCTCTGCTCGGGTCTGCGGTCCAGATCCTGGCAGTTCCCTTAATTTGTGTTTAATTCCCCTTGAGGTGTGCACATACTGCGGTATAAAGGAAATGCTGCTGTTGTGCAGGAACGTCCTGGGAGCGAGCGAAATCCCCACCACTCCACGGGCTGGGTCCTCGGGAGTGACTGTCCTTGCGGTATCATCATTTCAAGACCCTGTGAAGCCAGGGAATATTTCCTTTCCTGCAGTCACAGAGGGGACAGAGCCCCAGGTAGACCCAGGTAGCCCTGACCTGAAGCTCAGGATCTCTGCGGCCATCAGCTCCTGCGCTGGGATGAAGGTAGCTTGCTCAAATGGAGCTGAGAAAGCCACATCTGGTGGTGGTCACCACCTGGGATAGACAAGGAGAGCATGGTCCCCTCTGTCATTCCCCCCTTCACAAAGCCAAGCATCTGCCCCCCCTCCCCCCCAATGACGTTTGTTGGTTGGTGACTTCATCCCATCTACACTTGACAGCGCACATCTCATTCACGCCGATGGATAAATCAAGAGGAGATTTGCACACTAACGTCTGCCTGGAAGAGCAGGAGATGAAGTCTGCTTCCACCCTTCACAAATACAGGCAGGGCAAAAACGCTGCCTAAATCCTTGGTATCAGAACTGCCTGCAGATGAGCACGTTGAGGTCCTAAAACTGAAGCCCTGGTAGAAGAAATTCAATAAATAAAATGAGTAGTAGCAAATGGTCAGGACCAGGTGGTGTTAAGTAAAGGAGATTTCCACGAGGGAAACTATAACCTTAGCTGTCCCATGGGTAAATATGACAGCAGAGGGATGGCCGACAACCCTTGCAGACAGATGTCAGGATGAACTGGTTGGGGTAGAAAGGAAGATCCTTTTGGGTACCAACATCTGAAAGATAGGAAGCGGACGTATCCAATACAAGGTGTCCTTAGCAAGGCCTGGTCTGGGGAGAGAGGAAATACCCAGCAGGAACCTGGCTCCGAGCTGGAAGAACCCCTCTGCAGCATCCTGGAAAAGCCACGGCTGGAAGAGCTGGATGCTCTGGCTTGGAAAGAGGAATACGACACAGGTCATTAAAATCCTGCACAGTGGTGAGACGGTGAGTAGGGAATGATTAATCAATATTTCTTCATAATGCAAGAAGGAAATGGCACCCAGGGAAATTTCCAAGCAGCAGATTTCAAGGCAGCGAGTGGAGGATTTATTGCACGCATCACATTGGTGTGCAGAGCCACGCTGCTGGAGAATGCCTGCAGCCACACAGACCCACGTGGGGATGCCTGGGTATGGAGGTGAGCCAAACATCAGCCAAAAGGACAGCAGAAACCAGCCCTTCAGCAGCCCAGCTCCTCCAGACCCTTATTTCAAGATGAATTTGCACACCGCAAACTCAGGCAGCACCAGCGCTTGCTCCGTGTGCGGCTCCAAACACTCTCCACTGCGTTACTGCCGCAGAGACATTAACCCGCTGCTGTTCATAACCTCCAGAGATGCAGCATGAGGCACCCATCCTGTTGTCACACCGTGCCACCCCTGGGCTGACCTACATCCCACAGCCTCTGCGGTCCTCTCACCTCCTCCCTCCAAAAACCAACAAGTTGGTAAATTAAATCCCGCTCGGGGTAGATGAGCTGCCAGCACTGACCACATCCAGTCCCTCGGCAGCTCTTTGGTGCAATGGCTTCTCCATGCGTTCATCACCCCAGGTATGGGCTGGAAACCCTGCAAAACCCATGAGGTCTGGGTGTGCACCTCCAATCAAGGTTCACCCCTGAGGTCCTGGTGATGGGTTGGGAATGGGGCCATCGCCCTCCATTCATCGGTGGTGTCATGGAAGGCGTCTCCTGTTGCTCTTGAAGCAAACCCCACCCCGGTGGCATGTGCCAGACACGGCCTTCCTGCGGGGCAGGTTTTGGCTGATGGTATTTACACCGCTGTCTGCATCTCAAACTTTGCGACATCCTGTTTTTCACGGATGCTTAAGGACCTCTGCAGTTAACCGCACGTCAACCGAAACCTGCAGCCGGAAACACCACAACCCCGGGCGGGGGGGGAGCTGGTACAGAAATCAAGGTCGCAGCAAAGAGAGAAGTACCAAGAGCTGCTAAACCGCACGGCTCTGGCTCTGAGCACCCCCGAACCAAAGAAGCTCCCTCCTCCCAGCCTCAAATCTGCCCCTGCCATCAGCACTGGCCAGTTTGGTCCCATCCAGCGCAGCCACTGTGAGATAATTTGCAAATAATTGCTGAAGCTGATGCAAAGGGATTTTTCTCATCACGGCTCATCCACCACCCAGTTCACCCTCCCCAGCAGACCTGGTGCTCACAGCAAACCTAGAGAGCAAAGAGAGACGAAACCACACAAACCAGTCCCGGGGCTCAGTGCCACTTTTCTAGGAAAGATGCTTTATAAAATTCAAGAATTCGAGGTTCTCCATCATTGCTGAATTTGCCTGGTTTGATCCTGCCCAGGGTGGCCAGGGGCACGCTTGGCTGCTGCTCTGCTCCCCGTCCTGAGCCTCCCAGCTCAGCAACTGGAGCCTCGTGCAGGATTTCTGCCTGGATTTCAGTCCTAGGAATGGGATTTGCAAAAAAACCCCGCATCACTCAGGATAAAAGTCTGTTCCTGGCTGAGTGACTGTTAAAATAAAATCCTTCTTGACAGAGCCTGGGCCCCCCAGCCATGGGACACAGCACCAGCACTCGTGTTTGCAGTTCAAGCCATTTTAGCCCCGTCTCTAATAAGTGATGACTTCGGGGTCCCCTCTGAGTGATTCAGATCCTGAACCAGACCCACCCTTCCCCACACTTCCCCCGGCTCAAGCAGCTCATCCAGAATCTCAGCTGGGATTTCGGCTCAGCCGTGGCTCCGCTCGCTTCATGGTCTCCAGCTGTTTTCCCCAAACCAGGAAAGTGTATCTTGCTTTTTAAATTAAATCTGGAAATTCCAGAAACATGCGATTTAGAAGCAAAACAAACCAGAAAAACTTCCAATTTTTAGCTGCTCTTGGAAATCCTCTCCTGGTCAGTCTCTAATTGCTTGCAGGTTGTGGGAGTGAGACCAGTCACAATTGCTGCCGATCAAATGCGGCTTGTAAAATCCTAACCTCTTTTTCCCTTCTCACTATTCAATATTTTTAAGACAATCGGTAACCTAAAAAAAGCTCTGACATTATTTGGCCACGTTCGTTTTTGGGTGAAGCTCAAAGACGTGGTACAAAGCCAAGGGCGAGGTGTCCAAATGAGCTTCAAAGCTCATTTCGCGAGATCCCTGCCAGCGATCAGGACGAGCGGGTCAGTGCCAGAGTGGGCACCTCCGCTTTGCCAAAGCATCGCCAGAGACGTCCCTTCTTGTGACACTTTTAATTCACATTTTCAAGAGTTTGCCTGGCGCTTCTTCAATCTATAAGAAAGCGCAGCTCTCCAGAGGGCTGGTTGGGATGCTGAAAAATGTGCAGATCTTATCCCAAGATTTTATTTCTCTAATGGAGTAAATTTTATTCCTGAGAATGACATTAAATTTCAGATTATTTCATCCCGAGAAATTAATTCATCCAGGGGATGTACCTCAAACCTCATCCTTGCACCACCCTTTGCATCCCCAACATCTCCCCTCCACCCCATTTCAATTTCAAACCACCACACGCTGCGTGTTTCAGCCATTTTAATGAACTTTGCATATGAAATAACAGTTTCAAGTTCTAATGAAAAAAAAAAATAAAAAAATAAATTCAACGTCAGGTAAAAAAATCACATAACAAAAAAAAAAAATCACTTTTTTTACTGGTAACTGAACACAAGGCCCACACCACGGTGGAGGTCACCACGACGACGGGATGCAGCGGCTCATTTTAGCATCAGACTGGTATCAAAAGAACGAGTTTAAACAATTGCAACACAGCTCACTGGCAAAACTAGAGTGCAAACCAAAACCAGAGTAACAAGACTGTGCTTTACATCTCCAGTTCAAAACTGCATTATTTCTGTGGCACCTGGTTAGCCAGGATTTCGTTCAGTTTGTCAGTCTAATTCACCCCGAATTTCACGAGAGTATTTCCCTGTTCGAATGTACCCAACGCGTGTTCCAGTTGAGACAGTGACGGAAACATTTCAGCCTTACCCAGCTGCACGTGCCAATGAGGGAAAGCAAAATCAAAGTTATATCCAGCCATCTCGGTCCCAGGAAGATACTGTGAAAATAAGTTGCATAGTAAAGGATGGGAAATAAAGAAACATGAGCTGCTCCTCTGTTGGAGGTCAATGCAACGTCCCCCATTTGCAAGGTTTTGGGACCTCAGGTTGTGCCCTGAGTCCATTCTCCCTGACAGATGCCAAATTCAGCCGTGGGAATCTCTCACCTTCGGCAACGAAGGCGATTTTCCTGCAAAACCTGAGTAATTTGAATAACCAAGTCCCATTTCCAATATACTAATGGCAGAGCAAGGGACATGGCAGCAAACACATCGTTTTGCATTAAACTGCCCTATTTCAGGCCCTGGTTTACAATTTCCCGGCTATGTCCCCGCTTAATACCGTTCCATGTGTAAGTCCAGCTCTACCAACCACTCGTGGATTGCCAGGTGAATTGTCCTGCTCCAAAATCATCCTCAGCAATAGGGATGATGCATTTAAAACCCAGCCTCAGTGGCCTGGCTGTGTTACGGAAAACACCAGTCGGTGACAGCAGCATCTTGGAGCGTTCCCTTTAAAGACGCACTGATGATGTCATCTTGGAGAAAGCAGCGGAAAAAAAAAAAAATGTGAAAAAGAAATGTAATTCAGAGACTGGGTAATTTAATTCACTCAGGGCTGCTACTTGGCTTCAGTCTCAGCGCAAGAGACAACTTTCTAGCTGACTGTATGCAGTGGGGAAAAAAAAACCACAAAAAAAACCAAAAACAAAAACAAAAAAACCAAACCAAGAGAGTGGGGAGCACGCCAGCTCCCAAAGCTTTTTAGGGGAGAAAAATGCTATCATCTCATGAATTCCTTAATTTTAAAAGGATTCCGTAGCGATAACAGCTTTTGAACGCCTGTCTCAGACAACATCCAAGTGCTTGTGTAATAAAAGCCTCCGGGGTGCTCAGCGGCTGGTTTCTGAGGCGTTAATATCGCAGGGGTTTTGCCAGCACCGGTGGAAAGGGGCTGGAGGCCAGGATGGGACTGCAGGAATCCTGACTTGTCCCCCAAATCTAGCAGGGCGAGCCAAGCAGCCTCACAGTATTTCCTACATTGTCTCTGAAAGCCTTCTCCAGCCACCCTGTTAAGCCCCATCCCACGTGATGGGTCTACTGAGCCGTTGTGAGTGCCCTTAACCGCTTTTTTAAGGCATTTAACTTTCTAATTTTGCTGTCTTCTTAAAACATCTTCAAACTTTTTCTTAAAACAAGTGGCTTCATGCAAGTCTATACCTGCCCAGCTTCCTCGATCCGATTTTCCTGCCCAGCCACCGGAATGGACCCAACGGCAGAGCTCTCCTCACTTGAATTGCACCCTAAAATTAAAAGGGGGGAAGGGATGGCAGCGTTTGCTGGAGACGGCAGCTGTGCTGGGCGCAGAGGAGAAACATCTACGTGTTCAGCGTCTAAAGAGCACGTCTAACACAGCATCTCAGAGACGCTCTCGGCATCAGAGCCCGGCTTTGAAGGGCTATGAATAAAGATGAGCAGCCTGCCTTCGGATGATTATGGGAATCAATGCACACTGGTTTTTGGATCTTCTCTTGATGTCAGGCATCATTAAATCGCTCCCTTTTTTGGTTTTTTTAATCGACTGGATACATTTTTAATTTGTCTTCCCTTACCAAATCCAACCCTCTGCTCCAAACGACATTTCAACAAGGTTGTCCTGGTACGATGGTTATCTTTAAAAAGCACAAGGCTAGACTCAGAGTCGTGGCAACACAGATTAATATACCAGACAACAGTTAAAGACTATCAAACTCTCAATTATTTTGAAAAAGTACATTAACATTTAGCTGGTTCAGCAACCAAGCAAAAAAAGACCTAACAGCATGGAGCAACATCACCAACGCCGGTATGTACAACGGTATCGTACATACACTTCTCGACAAGAAGAGGTTGAAATTTAGCAGGACCGTCATGGGGGTGAGATATCCGTGGGGTGGGTTTGGTGCTGGCCGGGAGGAGCGGAGCGGCCGGTGGTCACAGACCGAGGTCTGCTCCGGGAATGGGGCATTTCTGGGACCCACCAACCCAGACGGGTGAAGGGATCCGGGGTTTCCCATCACTTTGCTCATCAAAATACAGCTTTGAACCGTAACAGAGAGACATTTCAACAAAGTGGCTATTGAAAACAGACGAGGTATAATTATGTTACATACACACACACCATAAAAAAGCTCTCCATTATGCCAGTGAAAAATAAAAATAACTTTAGTACTGATACATTCTATCCCCCATTTTAAGGGCTACTAGATCATGTTCCAAAAGAAACTAAATTTAACACCTTTGGGACCAGGGCTTCCCAAGATCCAGGTCTGTGTTGCAATCCAGAAAACCAATTGTCCTCCCGTTAACGTGCCGTTACCCCGTGGGCAACCCGGGGCTGTCTGCAGGGGTGCGGAGGGATGCCGGGCCAGACCTTCAGTGGGCGCTTTGGCTGTTTGCAGCCCAAAACCATCACCATGGTAGAAAAGTGGTTTTTGGGTCAGTCCCTCAAGATTTCAGAGTTGCTAAAGCTTTTGTTCAATCTTTGCAGCCTCAAGAGCACGCTGCAAACCTGTCACACTGTAGGGAAGGATGCAAGCAAATACATTTTGCAGTTCCTCAGTGGTTTTGGAGGTGAGATCAGCCGCCCTTTGCAGGAGACAGGGGACGGGTGCCTGGGAGGAGGCTTTGGCTGTGCCACATTAAGATACAGTCAGCCGCGAATCAAAAAAAGCTCTGCAAGCCCATCCTCAGACCAGCTCCGGCTGCAGCAGCACCGCAGCTACTGCCAGATCCCCGGGGATTTGCCAGCGGAGCAATTTGCTGGAGGATCCCATGGAAGAGGACTCTCTCCCTGCCCTGCCACTGGCTGGCCTCAGGGCAGGGCACGGCCAAATGTGAAGTTAATGAGAGCCACCGCTCCAATTAGCTTTAATTTGTGCAGATGGCTTTCAAAGCAGATTGATTTCACACCGTGGGGCACTTCACCTCCACAATTCCCCGTCATCCCTCTGTCGAGCCTTGGCACTTCCAGCTCATCTCCGTGGGCGCAGGGACCTGCTCCGTGGGCTCCTCCAGCAGCCCTGGTCCCCAACCCATCTCCCTCTACAAAAGCCACGATAAAACCAGGTGCCAGCAGCACCAGCCCTGTCTCATTCATTCATCCACAGCTCCAGTGACCACAGGGGTTCTGCCATGCTGGGAATAAATAAATGAATGCAAACAAGCCCAAGAAGCGACATCCCACTAAGGGCCAGATCCACACTTGCTCTTTGTGCCCCAAAGGGAGCAATGCAGCTCGGACTAAAATTGCTGTTTTTTTCACTTTTGTTTCTTTTCTCTCCATCTCAGCCCATTCTCCCAAAACCGCACCTATACAGAGTCCCAGAGACTTCTGTCTTTCGGAGCCCAAAGTCCTACTCCCATCAACAAGGTCTTCATCACCAACATTACAGATGCCATGACGGAAGGAGGAATTCAAGCCAAGAAATTATTCGTGTTTAAAAACCAAATAAAATAAATGTGACCTCACCAAAGTTGATGCATCGAACCACATCATTTCCCCACCATTAAGGGAATTTCTCAATCCTAATTTCGGATGAAGTTTCCATGATGGGCTCAGACAGCCAGAAAGAAGGACGTCTTCTTCTGCTGAATGACAGACAGGTCTGGAGCAATTCCAGCCCCAGACGACAGCTCAGAAACCCACTTGGGTCTCATTCATCTTCAAAACTCTTCAGCAAGGAGAGCTGCGTGGTGCAGTCAGCTGGTTGCTTTGCCACGAATACTTTCCCATGTTTTCCCATTTTGGAGCCTTTCTTCCAGGTAGGGTGTTTATTTTCAAGCACATCCTCACTCGGGTTGTGCCTCGAAGCATCCCGCGTGTTTCTCCTGTGGATGTTCCTCATCTCCTGCCTGGGACCTGGTTTGAAATGCAGGTTAATGGCTCTGCTCGGTGAAGGATCCAGGTTTTGGTGCTGTCCTCTGGGCAGAGTGGTCCTCGCTCCACTTTCCATGTACCCAGTGGGGGCCTCAAGGCTTGTCCTGGGACAGAGACCCAAAGCAATCAGCAGCATGAGTTCAAGAGTCTGCTTCACGTGCCTAAAGAATTTGTCTCGTTACCTCCCCTTGAGCATCCTCTGCTTCGGAGTGAGCTCCAGCTCTCTTCGCTTGCTCCAGTCCCAATTACCATTCCCTGAACCACCCCCGGTGAATTATTGCAACAGAGACGCAGAGGTTCCTCCGCTTGCCTGAGTCCCACCAACATTATCTTCTCCCAGCAACCCAATACCGCCATGAGCATCACCATGATGGACCATGTGCCGGGCAGGTTTCAGTCGTAAAGCTGAGACGGAGGCGGCATGCCGAGGCAGATGAGGCTGCGGTGAGAGGGGGAAGGCAGAAACAGGAGTGACAACCGACCCCTTTGCTGTTTGCATTTATGCCTTTGCAGACCATTTATCCCATTGCACTGGGATAGTGTTTACCTGCACGGTCCTGGGAAATCCAGTCAGGTTATAGAGACCACAGTTTTAACAGCTTCGCAGCCCAGCATGGGCAGCCCATGGCTCTTAACCTGCCACAAAAAAAAAAAAAAAAAACCAAAAACAAAAACCAAAAACCCAAACTCAGCGTGCAAAATGAAACAGCGATGGGCAAAGGAGTGACGATTTCCCGTTTGAGATAGTATTAGCAACACAATACTATAATATTCCCTCGGGACTGAAGTACTGTGGAACAGCAGAGAAGGGCACACGGGCTCTTGTGAAATGAAGCAGCGGCATAACCAGCCAGATTGGGTTTTATACCTTTTCCACCCCTGGAAATTCAACTTTACTTCGTTTTTCATGGAGCGATCCTGAAAGCAAGGCACAACTTGTTGACGGTTTGACACCATTTTCCTCAGCATCGGCGGCGATGTTACTTTCTTAATAAGGACTTAAAATAAATCGCAGCCTTTGGTACAGCACATACCTCCTTATAAAGAGCATTTACAGGAAAGTCAGAAAAGCGGACCCGAAATTATTCACATCACAGCGCCGAAAACAGCCCGTGGCCTTTGACAGGGAACAGTGAGAGCAACTGAATTTCCCCCATCTCCCTCCCACCCCTAACAAAACACTTGGACTGCTTATTAGCAGCTCTGGTTAATGTTTCCGTTCTGGTTGCTTAATCTTTCAAGAGATTTTTTTTAAATTAAAAAATAAAATAAAATATAAAAAAAAAGACTGAAATAATGTCCAAATGATTTCCACCTCCCCTCCTCCTTTTTCCTGGCTTTGTTCAGTCTCATTATATTGCACACGATTTGAAGATAAACATCCAGCTGCAAAGATGTTCCCTTCTACATAATGCACTTGTTAGAAAACACAGATAACATGGCAAATATTTCATATATGTGAACTATGAAATGGGTTTAACTGGGGAGGACAGACCCTCCGTCGGTCAGGTGCGCCGCAGCATCAGTGATGTTTGCCATTTCCTTGGAGACATTTGATTTCTCAACACAGTCCAGAAGGTCTTAATTTTGAAACCTCTTCTGTTATCTGTTGGGCAGAGCAAAGAATCGCTTTTATGCACTGTCTGGTTTGGAAAACAAGCAACAAGGCTATTATTTTTAAAGTAGAATAAATATTGCATATTGATCGCCTTCGACAACTTCCGCATCCCCATTCCTCACAAAAAAAGAAAAAAAAGGGGGGGAAAATTTGCTAATTAAAATCATTTAACAAAATGCAACAGAGTCTAAAGCGAGCTAAAGACAGAACAAAGATTCATTAAATATATTCCAGTTACTATTATCACACATTAATGGCAAGTTCCAAATCCAGGATAATTAGCACAAAGCGGGTTTTCCTCATCACGGTTTTACCTTAATCAAGCTGGGTTTGTTCCGAGCCGGTACGATTCACACGATATTAAGCAATTGCTTGATGTTATAAATCTGATACAGGGGACGGAGGGACCCGGGGCTGATCCCACGCCCAGCGCCCGGAACGTGGAGTTGGTCCTGCAGAGCTCAAACCCGAGCCCCCGTTTGGATGCGGGGATGTCTCTGTCTAGCAAAGGACAAGGAAAAAAATTCCCCCAAGCTCTGCGGTGCCGGAGCTGCCGAGCCTCCGGTGCACGAATCCCGCTGGGATTGCAACAGGTCGGCTCTGAAGCTTAATAACCCTGCAGCATGAAGGGACTCATCCTGACTCCCTTTTTAATACAGTGAGATGCTCCGCTCTGTCTTTAAGAGACCGAAACTCTTAGAAACTTCATGCAACTGCTTATATCCTTCTTGTCTTCCGAAAAAATGTGTGCTCTGCTTGTGGTTCACACCACGGCAATCGGAGCATCCCATCGGAGCGTGCCCGCCTGCGGATGGGGCACGGCCAAATTTCCTGAGGGTTTAAACCCTGCGCAGGTCATCAGGAGTCACACACCCCAATTCTGGCCTTTTCGCAGTGATTTTTCAAGTGGGAATTAGTAAAGCTTCCGATAGCAAGGTTCATTAACTATATTAAAACCAGTGTGTGGTGCACACTAATAAGATGAGCCCTACCACCAAATCAGATTACGTGAGCCGGATGCTTCATTAGCAGCCGGTGATGAGACGAGGGTAGGATCTGTATGCACGGTTCAGAGCCCAGCCTAAAGCATCGGGACCTGCCTGGTCCCAGCTCATCCCCCCAAATGAGCCTATTTTCCCGAAAGGAAGAGTCAGAATGGAGATATGCAAGATGGGATAGGATCCATGCATCGAGGAGGGTGGGACCCGGCTCTGGATGCTGCAGGGATGATGTTGCAGGGATGATGTTGCAGGGATGACGTTGTGGGGGTGACGTTGTGGGGGTGACGTTGTGGGGGTGACGTTGCAGGATGCTAAAAGCAGGCAGAGAAAGGAGAGAGGTGGGATTTCCCCCCGAGAAGCAAAGGCAGCATCGCACTCAGGCAAATAAGCTACCAGAGGGGCTTAGTTCTCCTTGCAGAGTCTCAGACCAGCCGGTTATTTAAGTACCGGCTTATCCTGAAGTGCCAGAAGGACTATTCATGGGCTTAAAGCTAACTGGGGTTTATGCTTTATTGGACTGGGCTTGCTGGGGGGATTACACCCCGCTCCCACCTGCCCGCAGGGGAGGGCTCCTGCTTTTTTTGCAAAGCCGGCATCCTCGTGCATCGCTGGAGTATTACACCAATAAATCCCAAAAAGCACCTTCAGCCCGGCACAGCCTGGGAAATACCGTTGGTTTGGCTGAGGAGGGGATGGCAGAGTTGGGGCTCTGCAGGATAAGTGGCAAATAACAATTTTCTCAAACCTGGCAAATAATCCAGTGCTTTGGGGTACCCTGGTGCCTCTTCAGGCTGTATCCTTGCCCTTGTAAAAAGAAACCCCACATCCTCAACCTAACGATGACGTTATTTCACCAAATTCAGCAAGAACGGCAGTGGGAGCATTCAGGAGATATTGCTGCTCCGTATCCTGAAGGGATCCAGATGTATTCCCATCATACGGGGGTGATGAAATCCTCTCCACTCCAAGAGAAACAGAGGATATTAAACAGCAGCCACAAAAATTAGATGTTTCTAAATCAGACGAGCCAAATAACTTGTATTCGAGCATTTGGAGCTGGCGAAGCAGCTCGTGAGACTGCAAGTATTGAGTATCTCTTTAGCCCTGGACCTGGTAAAAATCCAGAGGACTGGAAAACAGCTCCTGTTGGGCCAGTTTTTTAAGGGATAAACAAAAAGGGACCTGCAAAAATGATGGGTCTGGCCATCTGTCGCTGATCCCAAACAATATGCTGGAATGGCTGAGTCTCTTAATACAGAATTAAAAAGGAAGATACAATTGATGCCAATCGATGTGGGATTAGGGAAAACAGATATTATCATATTAACTTGATATCTCCTCTTACTGACTTCCAAGTTTGGCTGATAAAGGTAAATGCTTGGGTAACGCTCTCCTCTAAGGGAGCTGCACGACAGCTTGCGTAGGAAAAGGAAGCGATAAAGCCAGTTCCCAGGAGGTATCACAAGCCAGAAAACCAGCTGAACCCAGGTCGTGTTCACTGGCTCGCGTCTCCTCGTGCACGCTCGGCTTTCTCGGAGCATTTTGCAACCAGGATGGCAGAGACCTTGCGGAAAGGTTTCCAGCCCCAGGAGAGAGCAGCCCAGGCTTGTTTCAGATGCAGCAGAAAGCCTCCCTCCTTTAATTTGAAGGGGTTTGAAGTGCAGAATATCATTCAAGCACCTGAAGGGTAAAGCACGAGCGCTGGGTGCCAGCGTCCACCGACGCACGCGTGGAGGTGGGGATCCCCTCCAGCCTGCAGTGCTACACTCAGCTCACAACAAACTCCTCTCACATCCCTCCTGCAAGCTCAAATTTGCAGCGGGCAGGTTCATTTTAAGCCCAAACTCCTTACGCCCCATTTCTGACCTGCTGCAACAGCCTGAGGTTCGAATCCGTACTGAGCCGTGGTGGCAGCTCCAAGCAGAGACCAGCAAGGAGGGAGCAGTGGGATTCCGATTATAAACGCACAGAGATTTCAGGAGAAATGGGCCGTAAGGATGGAAAAGCAAGTTCAGAGATGCCGAGTGAAGGAACTGGAGCAGAGGAGGATGGTTATGGGAAGGGCAGCCGTAGGGCGGAGCTGGTGTCCCCCGAAGCTGGGGGAAACCCTGGGGGAAATAACTGCAGTTACGGGGTATCGGGGGGAGGGTTTGCAGGCTTCGCAAGCTGAACTCCGTAAAGCCTGTGGAAGATTCTTTACTTCTTGCTCTGGGTTTCAAAACTGCCTCTTCCTCCCACAGCGTGTTTCATCACTGCATTTCCAAACACTTAATGAAGCCGCTCAGCATCATTTACAGATGGGGAAACTGAGGCCCGGAGGAGCTGACCTGCCCAAGACCACCCAGCAAGCCAACAGCGAACACCCAGCAAACACCACAGCTGGGTTCCCATCCTCCAGGTCCGGGGTGCTGGGGTGCACGTTGTCATGGACCAACCCCGTGCCAAAATCCCTCCGAGCGGCACAGCATCGCCCACCGCCCTGCATTGCACTCAGCTGATTTATTGCAACCCACTCGAACAGCAAACACATCTCTCTGCAAACGCCCAAAACCACTTTGCAAAGTGCGTGTTCCCCCCGTCCCTGCTCCACTGCAACCTGAGCTTCCCGTCAGAGCAAGACCCCGAGCACAGACCCCGCTGCCAGCAGCCCCACAGAGGCTGAGCCGCCAGCGCTTCCACCACCCGTCGAACCGGGACACAACCCCAAAGGATTTTCTGCATCTATCCACGACGGTGCTTCAGAGGAAGCAAAGCAAAGCAGCCGAGCAGCTGGTACTGCTCAGCATCAAAATTGAATTGACTGCACTCTGCACCCTTGCCAAGCGAGAGCAGAGATAGCCGCTCGCTTATCTAGCCGTGCAAGCCACGCAGCCAAACCAAGGCTTCCCACCCAGTATGTGTTAAAGATGCTAAAAATGAAGCGCAACGACTGTAGCAAAGCAACAGACATGACAGAGTTTAAACATGCTCGGAAAAGCATCTGAATTATAAGTCTGAAGGAAATGAATCATTCTTAAACAAACCGAGCAGCGCGCGCTGCCGTCTGCGTCGCTGAGCCGGGGTCTTGGAATGAGTGTGCAGCGCCGTTAGGAAAAGACTATTCCTGTTCTGAGTCGGTGAAGACCAGCCATCAGGAAGTATTTTAGCTACTCCTAACTCAAATGACAAGCTGAACAAGATAGGAGACAGGTTTTAATTTACTTGAGCGTGTCCTGGTTCATAAGAAGGAGAGAACTGACGGTGCCCTGCAGGGAGGTTCATGCGTGAAGGTTTCCCTGCCCGGCTGCAGAGCATCCTCAGCGCTGAAAATTCAGGCTCTGAGTAGTGATGAGACATGGATGGACCCTGAAATTTGGGGGGGGTCTCATAAAGCAGCACCTCGTTCGTGGAAGGAAAAGCAGGCTAGGGCTCACGGGAGATTTTCTCACAACACTTTTGACTGGGTTTTGCCAGCAGCAGGGGTGAAAGGGCTCCAGCTCCGAGGGAACCTGCGCACATCCCTCTTCCGCACGGAGGACAGTTCTCCTGAGCAAAAAATGGGATTCACTGGGCGATAAAGAGCAGGAGCCCCGATGCCTTCCCAGCCCAAAGCAACAGACGCGCATCCCGTCAAGTGGGATGAATATCGCTGTGTCAGAGACACCGTTACTCCCTTTCCTGTTTGGGAAGCCAAGCACGGGAGTAAAGGGTCTCGATTGCGTCCCAGGCTCGACCCCAGCGGAGTCGGGAGACGGAGCTCGGGCTGCTCTGCAGGGCTCCCCCCAGCAGCGAAGGTGCCCCCCGCCATGGGATGGCTCTGCCCCCCCCGCAGGGTTGCACCTCCTCCTCATGCCAGTCCCGTGTGTGCCCTACAGACGCCCCACATCACCCCCCCCCCCCCCAAAATGAAGCCAAAACCCTCCCACTGCCGGAGAAGCCATTCCCAGCTGGGATGAGGCACTTTGGGGCACCCACCCCAAAACATCCCCAAAATGTTCCCATCAGAGCGGTGACGGCCGCAGTCCTGCGGCTGTTTCCAAGGAAACCCTCCCGCCGGGGAAGCGCATCGCTCCAGCCCTGCGTGCTCAGCACCCGACTCCCACCGCTGGCACAGGAGAGGCCTCGCAGCACCCAGCACCCGCAGCGCAGCACCCATCGGGCTCGCCCGGACCCAGCGGGTGCTGCGTTAGTGCAGACTGTGCCAGGTAAACAACACTCAGGGAAACGGGGAAAGGCAGCAGCATCCTGTCCTGAACGTGTCCTCCAGCTATACAACACCCCCCAAAGTTGAGCCAAGCACCCTGTTCGGGCCCTGGGTGCAGATCCATAGCAGGGAAGGGTGCAGAAGAGCAGTACCGGCTCCATAGCAAGGAAGGAAACAATTTATGGGATATTGCTCTGCCCTGTAATGTCCAGAAAGTCCCTGTTTCCCAGCACCCGTCATCCATACGACTGCCTTTGCCCAAGGATACCGGTGCTCTGAGCTCTCCTTCCTGGTACACGCAGCAATTGAGACGAAAGGGCAAAATGAGTCGCATTTAAATCCTATTTGCCTGCTCGCGCTCACAGGTTTGCAGCCTACCCAGAGATCACTTGTTAAAGCATTTAAAAATGGGAAGCAAAAAAAAAAAAACCTTTGCCTTCCATCAGGCTGCGATGGGAGCCTCCACGTGCTCTCACCAAGATATGCATATTTTAAAAGCTTGGCAGGAAGAGGGCTCCAAACTACACAATTAAACAGATTTCCTGCAGCATGCTCTCCGAACACACCAACCGCTGCAGAAGACCCTTCCCCTGCGCTGCAGCTCTGCCAGGAGAGACCCGGCGGCGGCTGAGGAGCTCTGGATGGCTCCTTCCCTTCTGCCACTTGTCCGCCCTTTGCAACTGTCCATAAACTGGGGATTAAAAACAAAACCCGACTTCTTTTGTTAAGTGATGGAGCAGGAACAATTGCCCGGAAAGAAATTTAACCCTCCTGGAGGAAAGAGATCTCCCCAGCCCTTGTTTGTGTCCACAGGTGGGGTGGGATGGATACTGCTCTGCTCTCCTGGCCACCCCAAGCACCTGAAGGGCATCTATTGTGCTGGAGAACAACAGAACCGTTTTAGAACAGATCAGGCCTGACAAGACACAGAAAAAGGGCAAATAAGCAGGAGAAAAAGGTGAGGGTGTCAAGGTACCAAGCGAAGGGGCCAGGGTTGGGGCTGCTGCGTGTCCCCTGGGCGCAAGGGACGGAGGATGCATCTGTCCCTGTTCCAAGGTGGCATCCAGAGCTTAAACAGGGGAAGGGAACAGGATGCCAGACACAAGCAGAGGGAAAGGGAAAGGAGCCTGAGACAGGAGGCAGGAAGCTGTACAAGGCTCTCTGCCGCCCAGTGCCCCCGTATAAAGTGAATACAGAAAGCGGCTGGGGTGGGAGCTGCCTGCTCCCCTCCTCGCTCCCCTCCTTCGGTGCCAGCCGTGTCGCTTCATCTGTCAGATGACAGGTACGAAAGGAGGAGGAGGAGGAGGACATTTCAGAGAGCACCACTGCCACGCCACACACACAGACAACAAGCTGGGAACTCCACGCCGGGGACTACCGAGGGACACAGCCTTTCCCTCGCTTGCTTTCTGGGCCATCTTAAATGTCAGCCAGCAGCTTTCAGTAATGCACTTTCCTCCGTTTAACGTAATAAGCTGAGTCTAGGCAAGCCCTCCGCCGTGCCTGGGGAAGGCTCTGCAGCAGGCAGCAGGCAGCAGGCAGGCAGCAGGCAGGCAGCAGGCAGGCAGCAGGCAGGCAGGCAGCTCCGCCACCACCACTAATCTCCTGATGCTTCCCCCTCTAAGCACATTACAGTCGAGTCCAACGCGCTGCAAAGCCTGAGGTTCATCTTTAACTCCCCAGTGACCATTAAAACAGTCCTAAATCCTAACAGGAGGCACACTGCAAGAGAGCAAAGTAAGTTGAATAAGCAGCTGGCTGCAAAGAGAGCAATCTTTCAGCCGTCTCTCCGATTCCTGGCACAACGCACGCGGCAGCCAGTTTGAGAGCAGCCGTCAGACCGCGCGGCAACAGCGAGCGTTTGTCTCGCTGAACGGTACCTAATGAGACAGCGCGGAGGGAAGAGGCAGACAGAAATGGGGCAGAGCATCACAAGGATATCCAAGTTTTTTCCGTGTGTCTCAAAGACAGAGCAGCGGTGCTTTTATATTTTTCAGCGATACCATTCGGTACTGGTGCAAAACCGCCTTTTACTGCAGCAGATGAAGGGGTTTCCTTGCCACCTCTCCCATACAGCATCTTTCACTGTCAATAAACTCCAACCGAAATTCATCCGCCCCAACAAAATAAGGCAGGGAGTAGCCAGGAAAGCAAACTAACCACCCGCAAGGTTTCTGCTTATTTTAAATGGCAGAGAAAACGAAAACTGTACTGTGCCATTTCCAGGAGAACGTGTGGTTTCCGTACCCTGTGCAGCTGCCACGGAGAAAACGCAGACTCGGAACTCATCTGCAAAGTGTCCCGAGTGGGACTGTTTCTCCTGCTTCTAAACTCAACTCCTCCGGTTAGGACCAGGTGTGTGGAAAAGCTTTAGGAACAATAAAAAGTGAGAGCTCGTAGGCAGAAACGACATTTCAGCCTGGGGAAAAAGCACACTGGGGTGTTCCCAGTTGTTCCAGAGAAGGAAACCCAGGTTTGTCACCTCCTGCGATGCTCCAGAGATAATTTATTCGATCCTTGGCTGGTGACAATGACGGTCACTCAAACCAAGCGGTCGCATACCTTTAGCCAGGAGGCTGCTTCGATGGTTTTCTTGGTTTTATTAAGGGTTTTATTAACTGGGGCTAAGGCAAGGCTAAGGGAGAGCGGCACAGCCCGTCCTCATCCTTTTAAGTCTGGGTAAAATCCCAGCTGCAATCCGATTCTGGCGCGGCCAGCACCTCTCAGGACAAATCTCCCTTTCCACACACCTGGGAAATACGTCACTCGCACAGGTTGGCCTCAAGTCTCTCTTGGTCATACGAGGTATTTAACAGCGTCCCTGGGCAGTTCGCTGCTTGGAAGGAAAATGGTTTTATTTAACCCAAACCCCAGCAAAACCAGAGCAGAGCTGGAGCCGAGGCGCTGGAGGCTGAACAGCCAGGCCCTGCCTTCAGCCTGCTTTGATGGCAGGGGTCGGACCGAAGCATTAAACCGCTGCAAATAACCTTTTTTAGCACAAAATTGAAGAAATCCAGGTGCAAAAAAAAAAAAAA
>VXBL01009977.1:310080-382949 GCA_013400195.1 Aramus guarauna
CCTGATTCCTCACTCATGGCCGCATTCACAGCCGGAGCCGACAATAGTTGTTTTGAATCAGCGTTTTGACTGAAGTGCTGGGGATTTTTATTTTTTTTTTTTTTCTGTATAGGAGAGAGAGTGCGTGTGTGTGCACAGGCGTGTGCGTGCA
Organism: Aramus guarauna; assembly: GCA_013400195.1. NCBI lineage: Eukaryota > Metazoa > Chordata > Aves > Gruiformes > Aramidae > Aramus > Aramus guarauna. The sequence continues at coordinate 310,232 of VXBL01009977.1, forward strand.
TGTGTGTGTTTCCACATGCGTGTGTGCGTGTGCATCCCCACAGCAAAATAAACAGAGAAGTGAAGCTGAGCCAGCCCTCGACCAAGGCAGTTTCAGTCTGAAATCAAATCTGCGTTTCAGATTTTCCTGCAAGAAAGCCAAAGGGCTTCGAATTATTTTTTTCTCCCTTCAATTGATCTTATTATGCAAATAGTTCAATTTTGGTCAAAAGGGATTTTTTTTTAAGGTGAAAGCCTCGTCTGCTGGAGCTCAGTGCTGGAAAACACTCCATCCCCAGGAGATGTGCGCCATGGACATCTCTGATCTCTGCACCCGGCTGTGCCCATCTCCTCCCAGCCCCCCCATGGGTCCCCATTTTTCCAACCACCCCCCGGCAGAAGCAGCGCTTTAATCCCCAGCCACGTGCCAAGGGTGGTTTAGGCAATTCAAGGAGTTCCCAACTTGGGAAAAAGCCCGACCACGAGGGTCGGGGAGAGGCGAGAAGGGTGACCCTGCTGCCATTCCCGCACCAGCCAGGTGGTCCCACCATGACGCAGGTTAAAACCCCTCCACCAGCCACACTTTCGCTCATCACCGTGGTTATTTTTAACCAGCACAGGCTCCAGAAGGTAGGGAGAAAAATAGATGAAAAGGTCAGAATTATTTATATTTTAAATTAGAAACAAGCTGTACAAAATACACAAACCAGAGGGTGGGGTGGGGGCAGAACAATAAATATTGGTGCAAGAGCTGACTCCGGACTGTAAATGGCAGATTAACACTGTGGACAAGGACCGAGCGAGCTGAGCCCCCCTTCCTCTTGGCTGACGGACAGAAAAAAACCCTCTGCCACCAGAAATCGGGGGGGGTTCTGGGAGAATGAGCCTCGGCGGGGTCCTGTGGATAAAAAGGAGGACCTGACTGTGGTCCAAACCCAACATTAGGTGAGACATTAGGGGAGCTGCCCTCTCTGCCTCCGTCTCCCGGTGTTGGCATGGCCAACGCTGGGATTTTCACACCAGCAGTAAGGCAGCAGCTCGTCGTGGCCATTGGAAGACATTCACCGGCGGTCACACGAAGGGACACTCATCTCCAGGCCGTGTCACCTTGCCCCAGACCAGACACGTGTCCCTTGTTGCCACCTCCATCCTTGGCTTTAAGCCCTGCTTTTGAGTCCCATTTTGCTTGAGGCTGCAGATCTCCTGGGATGAGGGAGTTGGGGCAATGGGTGTCCTGTCATGCTCCCCCCATCATTCCTACAGCAATGAATAATCGTGCTAATCAGCAACATGCTCCTAGCAAGAGCATCCACTCCTCCTTTCCAACACACAGCATCTCCCAAACCCCAGCCAAAGCAGGAGGCAAAGCCCTGGAGCATCATTAACTCTTGAGCTGCCCATGTTGCTTGTAGGTTGAGCAAAATTCCTGGAAACAACTGTTGACACCCAAATTTGAGAGTCTTATTTTCCGCAGGTTTCATGAGCATGAAATAATCATCATCTGCTCACTACATACATGTGTGAGGCATTTCAAGACTCGTCTGGCTCATCTCTTTCCTCTGCTAGGATTTCTGCCAATAAATCACTGTCGTCTGGTCTAAGGCAAACAAACAAGGCTGCTTTAAACCATAAACATTTATTGATGACAAAAGGCTTGAGGCAGCGAAGGATAACTTCCATAATTGCAACAGTTTACTCTGGATCTCAGTCAGGGGCAAACTCTGCGGAAATTGTTGAGAGATGCACAGACCTTGGGGATGCTGCAAGGAAAAGTCCTTCCCTTAAAACCGGGAGGAGGATTAAGCTGTTACCCCCCATTAGCTGCAGCACAGCAGCAGACATTAACCCCTGAGCTCCGGGCAGCTTTGGTCCAGCATCATTTCGCTGGGGGCTACATCCCGGTGGCCCCAGGCACCGCGTGGCCTCCTGGCCCTGTTTACTCCTCCGCTGCTTCCACGTAATCCTATCAAAGGCAATTAAGCTGTGCCAGAGGAGCAGCATCGCTGCAGGCAGAGAGCGGCCGGGGAGGCAGATCATCTCCTCCCCAGCGAAGTCCCCTCAGCTTCTTCCTTCTGGTGGGGTCCCCAGCCAAGGTTTGGTTCAGCATCGAGGATGCAGCAATAGCGTCACCTCCTGCTTGGCATCAGCCACCGCCAGCCCCACGCGTGTTCCCCAGAGGCGTTTGTGTACAGGCACTGCACCAAGCCCCAAATTCCTCAAGCAGCACCAGAGGCAGCCTAGGTCACGTCCCAAAACCAGGAGGTCTGAGCACAAGGGCAGAGGCAGGGGAATAAACACCCAGGGGAAGGGACATCTCTGCGATGTCCAACCCCACCAGCGCTCTCCTGTGAGCTGGGAGCTCGCTGTACGAGGTGCAGCATCAGATCTGCTCCTCAAGGCTGCGGCTTTTCTGTCTAATGCAAGACGTCCAAGTCCTCCCTCTGCGAGTTTCTCTCTGCTTTTTTCATCCAGCTCTTCTGCTGCATCTGGTCTCAACAAATTTAATTTTATTCCTAACAGCCATTTGAGAAATCCCCTTGTGCAATGATCTACAGGCTGACCTGTAACATCAGACGCAGTTTCTACAAAGCAGCAGAACAAGCATCACTCTTTTCCTTCTTTAATGGTCTTCTCGGGGCAGATTTCCAAGCAGAGGGGACACACAGCTTCCCCTCTCCCACAGCCAGACCCAGACCACGAGGGGAACCCCTCCAGCATCCCTCCCCGGGGTGCGCAGGGGGACACGGGCTGCGCAGAACACCTCAGGACCTTCACCCCGACCCTCAGCTATTCCCAGACGTGGGGCTGCCTTAGCTGCCTACTCCCACCTGGAAATTTTGCCACCTCCTTGCTGAACCCCATCGCCTCTCAAGCAGCCTTCTGGGGTTGTCCTTCCCCTACTGAAATCCTCCTCGTCCCCCGCTAGCACCAGGCAGCCGGGCAGAGCGGGACGGCATCCAGTCCGGCTGGCGCAGTGAGTGGGATCTCACCGGGGTCTCACCCGCTCTCCCCTCCCTCACATTTGAATGGGAACCCTGCCTCCATTGATAAATCCCGGACAAATCTGCTATTCTTTATTTCAGAGGATCAGAAACCTTTCAGTGCAAAGGCTGTTACAATAATACCTTAATGCACCGTAAATGTATTGTCTCTCCTCCCACAGTGGGGAACGTGCAAAGCCCCAACTGCTACATCAAGGCAGCGCAGCATTAACTCGCTGACGAGGTTTCTCATGTCATCTCGGAAACGCGAGCTCTACCTCTGCCGCTCAGAGCCGTAATCTGGACAAACGTTCCAGATAACGGCTCGAGGTTGTCACTCAGGTCACCGATCGTCGCCTGAAACCTCTGCAGGCAGGACTGCAGAGCACCGTTAGCATCAGAAGGACACTTCAGCATCAACCCGGCCTTTCAAGATTATCGTGGAGCAATACATACATTACGCAGCTAAAACATGTATTATACAGCTAAAACAGGTGAATAGATGCTCTAACCCTGCTCTGCTTGGCTTGCTTCAGCCAGGTTCAGCTGCTTGCCCTCCCTGTAACCTTCAATTCACTCTTTCCCACCAGATTATCCCTGATTTAATTGTGATTATTTGCTCAGCAATTGGGGAATAAGTTGTACAATGCGACCTCCGGCTCCAGACTGACCAGTCCCTCCATCCTCACCTTCTCCCCTGCGGAGACAGGAGGTGGGAGCATCCCCGCAGCCCCCGAGGCTCACGCCCTTCCAGGAGAGCCGTGCTGTTATCCCAACGTACCCCCAGATGGGGTCACTGACCCCATTCCCAGAAACCAGGCATCCCAATCTCATCTCCTCATCCAGCCACAAAAGCATGGGAGGAGGGTTACTCCTCGACGGGAACTACATCTCGATTTCCCAGAACGAATTTAGTGCTCTAACTCTGGAGCACACAGTCCCTATTCCCGGCCCCGTCTTAGTCAGACTGCGGGTGTAACTCAGTCGCGGAGTGAATCCTTCAATCTCTCCGTGCCTCAGTTTCTCATCTGTACATTAAGAGAATATTTCTCGCCTCCCACCTAGAGTCTATTTAAATCCTACACCAGAAGCTTTTTGCTGCGCTCATCGTTGCAGAAAATGAGAAAGAGACTGAAATTTGGAAGAGGGAGGAAAATTCAACGCTGTCTGAACACTGCAGCTTGCTTAGCACTCAGCTCAGGTAATGGGCATCACAGGGATAACCGGTGCCGCTCTTTAACAGGGTATTTAGCACCAAGCACAACAGGACCCCGAATTCCCCGGGATCCTCTCTGCCTGCTGTTGTCCAGCTACCGAAAGCAATGTCCAGAGAAGTCATGTCTGTTGACAGATGGGGGGAAGTGAAAATTGAACTGCTAACCCAAAATAACCGAGCATGGACGGGAGCTGTTTTTCATAGTTTCGCCCATGATGCTGTGGATTTAGCAAGAGTGTTACTGGGCCAGCCGAGAACAAGGTTTGGTGGCTGAAAAAGACCAGCCAAGTTGCTCTGCATCGCTCGGTTATTTCACGCAGCGACTCCGTCCGCTTTCCTGGAGGTGCCTGAGCTAAATCCCATCCAACGCTTCGGGGATCGAAGGGGTTACAAGTCCAGACATAGTCAGACCTACTCTAATATTCTAAAAATGTGATTAACTGGGTGGGATTATGGTGGCCAAACAATGTTAATGCAAATTCCACCGTAATGGGGATCATGTTCCAAGGCCTTCACAATGACAGCAAAAATGATACCCAGCCACTTCTTACGCAGCTCCTGTTGCACGCCAGTAGTTGGTCATTAAGATATAAGATTACATTGACAAAGCAATTTAACCGCAAATCCAGGGAGACAACAGGGCAACGTTACCATGTTTTCATTACGAAGGTAAAAATGTCCGCAGCAGTGGAAGACGACCTGCATTTCAGCGCCGGGCAGGAGGAAAGCCAGGGCACTCCTCGGGGACTTGAGGAGATGCCGGGACAGTGTCGGTGCCGAGTCAGACGCAGCCTCCGCGTAAAGACAGGGAAGCTCCAATTTCGGGCAGCAAAAAGCATCGTGTGGGCAAGAGGTGACGGCTCGCTCCTTGAACAAGTCGTTCCATGGGTGTCACTTCTGTTCGGGGTTGGTGACAGTCACCCAGCGAGGCGGCAGGAGGCAAGGCGCATTCTTCGCAGCCTCCTGAAAGCCGAGCGAACCGCGACGCTGTCCCACGGCAGCAAAACCTCTCGATCGCAGCCCCTACAACCAAACCCAGCAACCGCGCTCTGTCTAAATGGATGCGGTCGGAGCAGATTGCAATAAAACACAGGATCAGTCTCCTCACAAGAGTATTTTCAGGTGAATTTTCAGAGGATGCTCAAGATATTCAGGGTGAATTGGTGCCTAACTCCCTTCGGCTGCACAAATTCCAGTTTTAAGTAATCTGATTTTGCTTTGAATAGAAATACTGGAGAATCTATAAGTTACCACTGTGCCACAAAGCATCCCTTGTACGGGCTCAAATGTTTCTTTTCAGAACATGCACTCTTCAACTTTTCCCCACTCTTTAGCCAGTTATATTCAGAAAAATAAATTGCATCACAGACATGAAGTGATTTTTCCCGCGTTGGGTAGCTGGGATGGAGCCTGCCTCAGCCCTCCTCTGCCCCGGCACCAGGCACGGGGGCAATCCGATCAGCGGGAGCTGGGCGAGGAGATTTATCGAGGGCACTGAGCTGTCTCGCCCAAGCACAGGATCCCTGTGACAGTTGCTGTGCTGCCTGGAAAGCAGGCGAGGACTTTCAAACTGTGTTTTGTCTCTTGGATTTCTCCGCCTTTCCCCAATCCTCCCAATTTTTCCCTGACTTTTCATTTGCTAGTTCAGTGAACATCGTGTTCGAGAGGAGAGAGATGAAATCTGAGCTCGCAGGAGTTTGATCGACAGAGCCCAGGAGCAAATAATGCAGGAGGATGCATCGCCGTCACGTTGTACCCAAGAGGGACATGACTGCCATCGACCACATGTCTCTGGCATCGCTGGGGAAGAGCCATCATTTAGCAAATTTGGTGTCAGGAAGGAGCATGAGGAATGCAAGCATCAACACATTCAGCTCTTGGAGAACCAGGCTTGACCCCCACAGCATCCCAGTCCCCTAATGGGGAGCAGGACTGGGGGAGCCTCACCCAGCTCTGGGTGCCCACAGCCCCCGTGAGACTACAGGAACCCAAAAACCCAAAGCGAGGAAGCTCTCTGGTTTCTACCGAAATCACACGACAGATTTTGCCGGAGATGAAACTGCCGGTGGTTAAAATGGGGAACACGACGGGTAGGGGAGAGCCAAGAGGGAACAGAAAAAACCTTTCGCAGCTCATCGCTTTACGCCTTCTAACAAACACAGGAGCAAACTCACTTTGGTACGATTATTCTAAAGACATCAAGCTTCCATTAGAGTTTGCTAAAGTTGTGGAAAGAAACAGGGCAACGGCTGCCCGGCTGCAATGAGACCCACCTTACAAAGCTCCAGCCCGCCGGATCCTCCAGCGACACAGTCCTCGGGCTTTCGGTCGCAAAGGAAACAGCGAAATAGAAAATTAAAACTTGCACAGGTCACCAGGCAAAACACATTACTGCAGCCCTGGCTTCTTGGCTTAAGTTAATTAGCTAATGTTTGTACAGCGCTTCGAAAGAAACAAAACAAACAAAAAAATAAAAACAAAAACCTGCATTAAGTGCTAATATTGTCATCAGTCGTTTTCCAGCTGGCAATCCAGGGGAAATTCTCTCCTGCCCCGAGGTTCTTCTGTCTGGCCTCCCCACCTTCACCGTGAGTTTAACCCTCGATCACCAGCGCTGGGAACTGGTTTGTCATACAAAGCCTTCCCTCAGCTGTAACCTTATTATCGGGGGGTTATTTCTGCAGGGGAGACGCGTGTGCCCCGAGCTCGCCGCTTTCAAACACAGGCGGTAAGTTTGTTTGCATTTAGCTGTAACATCTGGCTGCTGGTAGATCTGCAGGACCTGCAGGCAAAGGTTTCGTTTCTAGCTGGGAAACCCAAACCAGTAAAAATTTAGAGCAAAGGAATTCGTGCAGCATCACGGGGAGTCTGCAGGAGAGTTCAAAGACCTGAGCTCTGCAGCTCAACCCTGTGATTTATTTTTAAGCAGATTTCTTGCTTTTTAGCTACAGCACTTCTCTGGGATCCCCCTTCTTGTGCAGCCCGTTTCCGAGAAACCTTGAAAACTGATTCAGAAATCCCCTCGTATCACGGGGGGGAGGAAAACGGGGCAGATGAGTCATTTTTTTGTCTTCTGATGCCCTCTTGGTGGGGCCAAGGGGTGCGATGCTGGGCGATGGGTGACACAGCCCCGCCAGGACATCACCATGGGTGCCACAGGGGCAGGTTCCTTTTGCTGACCGAGCTTTTTGGCAAAAGCTAGTGATAACGAACAAGATCTGCTAACAATTAACACCAGATTCTCTCAAATGACTTTTCTTATGCAACATCCAAAGCAAAAGTAAAAGCCACCACATCCCTCTTTTCCATTTCTCTAAGCCCAGAATGACAAGATAACCAATTCGGCGATGTTTTCTTGGGAGGGGGCTGGCTTTTTTTCATTTTTTCTTTGATATATTAGGAAAAACAGGTCCTCACTCAGCTTGGGGACACCGGGAAGGCTGATCCGCTCTGTCACCTGTGACAGTAACCCCAGCAACAGCTCGGCTGCCGGCAGAGGCAGGAGAGGATGCTGACTCACTGCCTGCTTCATTTTTGCAGCTCACCCTTCATAAAAAGCATTGCTGCAAGAGGCTTGCTATTCCTGTCCTCTAACCCTCCCTCCCCTTAAAAAAAAAAAAGAAAAAAAAGAAAAAAAAGAAAAAAAAATTAAGCAACCTCAGTTATAAATGAAGACATGAGAAAAAGTAGCAGTGAATTATGAAGGAAAAGTTTAATTCCAGGAAGGAATTCATTTTGGTTCAAAAGGCAGCGCCCACCATTAATTCCCTGAAGTCATTGCAAACAGAAATGACTCCCGAGATGGAAGGGTTTGCTGCAAATATAAATCACAGAATTATAACAGCCTGGAGACAGCAAGAAAGGGGAGAAAACTTGAGAAGACCGTCTTAAAAGGAGAATTCTTCCCCAAATGACTCTTCTCTCCTTTCCTTTGACCTTATTTCTTTGTCTGCTGCTTGCTTTCTTTTTTAATGCAAATCTTGTGCTTTCTCTGCTGCTTTGTTCCCCTTCTTCTATTGGGGAAGCACAAAATGAGATCCAGAACAGTCAGGAGAGAGAAAACCAGTTGACGTTGCCTTTTCTCACGGTTTTTCCTCCTGGTAAAGTCATTTTGGCCAGAGAGCGATGGGAAGACAGTGCAGGCACAGCAGGGAGATGCTGGTGGGGGCTGGACCCAAGGGTGGATTCCAGCATCCTGGGGAGGGAGCCGAGATGTCACGGGGGTCCCTTGTCCCCTTGGGAACAAAGCTCTCTGATACCCCCCCTAACAAACAGTGAATTCGGTGATACTTTTTTAATTGCCAAGGTTTATTTCTGCTTTTGATTCATCCGTTTGGTCCATCCCAAGGAGTATGTCCAGGTACCCCCGACACACTGTAAAGCCACCTGGATGGGCTTGCTGGAGGGGGCAACGCCTGGGCTGGGTTCCCTCTCCCGCCAACCCCAACTCCTGCCAGCCAGCAGTGATGGAAAACCCTTGCCTTTCCTCAAAGGGCGAGTTCCCAGCCCTTGTGCAGAGCAGAGCCAGCAAAACCCCAGCACAAGATGATGATGATGATGATGATATAATAATAATAATAATCATCATCATCCTCATCATCTTCTAAAAACCTCATGAGGTGCCTGATGATTTCAGGGAGGGGGAAGAGCAGAGGATGAGATCTGACTCGGGTGGGAAGCACAGGAGGGTGGCAGAGCCTGTTAGAGCAAAATCAACCCAGAAGATCCCTCCTTGCTCAACAGTTACCATAAACCAGAATTCAACAGGGAAATCCTGCTAAATCCTCCAGTTTCTGCAACACATACAACCACATTCAGCACCGCAGGAATCCAACAATGCCAGAGCCCAGGGCACATGGATCTTGTGGGTCTGGGGATATGGTGGGATATTGAAGAAGCTTTGCAGACCACAGAGATCCTACACACCCCCTACACACACCTTTCTTCCCAATTCACCCACGTTCAGGTGACAACCAGCACCTATAGATAAGCCTCCCCAGGAGCCCCTATACCATACGGCCAGGTCCCTCTGTGCCCAGCAAGCAACCTTTGTGCCGAGGAGATGCTGCAGGCAGGTCCAGCCTCCTCCTCCTGCTCCTGGCATGGGAAACGGGTGGGAAAACGTGGGCTTTTACCCCATGTCCTCTGCAGCAGAGCTTCAGGCTGTACCTGCCTGTGTCTATTGTCTGCCGCCTGCCTTACACGGGAGCTTTTAATAGCTCCATTAGGGCAGCAAAGACAGTGCAAGGCATCTCTGCAAAGCTGAATTGGAAATGCTTTTTAATGAGGATGATTCACGGTAGCTCCCAGCCCCGGTGTCAGCCATGGCACTGCGGACAGGGCGCTGCCTTGCACTGACATTTCATCACAAAGGAAGCTTGGAAGAAAAGCTTACGGCTGCCAGTATCTCCCAGCTTTTTGCAGCATGGAGCAGAGACTGAGGTTTGGACCTGAGGCTGATCTCTGCTTGTCTGAATTTCCAAAGCAAAGAGGTGAAAGGGTTTTTTGAGCTCCAAAGTTTGTAGGAATGCCCCAAAATGTGATGTGAGCAATACCACAGCCACCTCTTCCACCAGCCCAACTCAAGGACAAGGATAAAGCTGCAGAGCAGGGACAGAAGGAGGTCCTGGACCTCTATTTTGGAGGCTGCTTCACCATTTAAAGATACCTGAACCACAAATCAGGGTCAGGGAAAAGCCACAAGGCTCAACCCAGTGCCCACATCTGGGTCTGGTTTAGCCCATCATTCATTAGTCCATTAAAGGGATGACTTTGGGACTATTTCCCAAGGTGATGCACAAAATTTTGGGGAAAAAGGACTAAACCCCACATCCCCTCATCCCCATCACTGAGGCTCTGCAATGCCCTCAGGTAATGGTGCTTCAGTCTCCCCATCGGTAAAATGGGTTGCAGGTATCAACCTTCCTTTGTGGAGCGCCCTGAAATCTAGGGAAGACGTGATTGGGGAGGTGATTAAAAGTATTTACAACACCATAATGGAATGTTAGAGCCCATCATGGTTGTGTCTGAATTTCTAGCATTTGTTAGAAAGAGATAAAAGCTTTTTTTGCTGGTCGGTCTGAAGGCTTTCAGGCTGTCTTTGATGTGCTGTGGCTAATAGCCTCGTCATTTGATTAATTTTCATTGCTGCCGTTGGTCTTTAAGAGCTGCCACACAGACTTTGTGAATGGATTGGAAGAGACGGAGCAGCGATCCCCCCTGAAAGCTGCTCCAATTCTCATTAATACAAATCCCTGCAGGGTGAACTCCCAGCCCCACGCTCGTGTGCAAGGAAGCCGAAAATAGCAACGTTTATAATAATAATAATAAATAACAGGGCGGGTGCTAGAAACCATGAAGTGCCTCCAATGGAATTTGTGTGTGTGTGTGTATGTGTGCAGGAAGGTCCCAAAACGCGACTGACAGCAATAATCGAGGCTTTTGTCAGAGCGTGAGTGTTAGGAATAATTGAATCGCTGCCTTGTTACATACGGACAGATTTAGACCCTCATTATGCATTTGGCAAGTACTTAGCATAACGAATCAATTTAAAACGGCACATGAGACTCAAGTTATTCATAATGAAACTCCAAATCAAGATTACAAGGCAAGACTAAGCCTCCCCAGCTCAAATTAATGGGATGGAGAGGCAGCCCGTGATGAAGATGAGCTGGGGGTGCGGAACAGGCTGGAGGAAGCCTCAAAGCCTCTGCCACCACCTCCCGTGTAGCCTTGGGTCGGGCTTTTAAGTCTCCTGGGGGCTCTGGACCCTCGTACCAAAATCGCACGCGTGGTATTTCTATTTCAGAGAGTATTTCATGTCTGGCTCCATTCACAAACGAGAGAGGCAAGGTCTGGTCTGGGGTCGCTGCTGGGTGTCCCCGGCTGTGTCACATCTTTGTCTCTCCTGCTACTCAAGAAACAGCCCCACATCTAACTAGTTGCTTCTCCTGAACTTCCCCCTGTAAAAGCCGCTTGCCCCCCATGGCATATGAGCTTATTGCAGGTCTGTCATCCCTCTCTGCTGAGCCACAATACTGCCCTGCCTCCCAAAAATCACAGAGCTTAACAGGCTTAAAACAGTGAGGCGGGGGAAGAGGCATCAGACGAGTCGGGTGGGTGAGGTGGGGTACCCAAGACGGGACCATGGTGGAAATGAAGCACGTAAATCCAGAAAGGCTTCACGCGCATCCCTACACAGGCGTACGCAACAAATCCAGCACACGATGGCAAAACTTAGCAAAAAGGGCTCGGCTGCTGTCTGAGAGGCAAGGAGCAAGGCAGAGCCTGGCATAAGCTGCGCTCAAGTCCGGCTTTACACGCCCAAGGCAGCAGAGGAACGTAATAGCACATTCTCACCACAACTGTTTGCTAAGGCTTTACCTCTGTGCATTTTAGGAATTATGCAGCTGGGATTAAAAATGCCTCCCACCCCTTCATATTTAAATATAGGTTTTCAGGCTAACAGAAAAAAAAAAAAGAAAAAAAAAGAGAGAGACAAGGCTTTGCTCAACTAGAGCTGAATAATTAGGGATGACTAAGACGATGTACTGTGGGAAAGCACAGAAGAGACTCTTGCCAGGATGCAGACCCTGGCTGATAAAGCCTACTACATCCACAGGACAGGTCATCTGGGGTTTCTGGGATACTGCTGCTTCATGTTTACAGCCTCCCTTTCTTCCAAGTCTCCGAACAGGCTGTTTTGCTCTAACGTCATGAGTAAAAAATGAGTCTACGGCGAGTTTACAGCCGATGAAAAGCACCCAAGCACCCTGAGTCTGCGGCGCAGGGGCTGATGCTTGGCAGCAGGAGGAAGATGCTCCTGCAGAATCCCTTTGCTCCAGGTGGTCCCCAGTTAACCTTTATTCCTCCCCCCCCCCCCAAAAATAAGATTAGGAGGGGATTTTTTCATAGGTAATTCTAAATCTCTGCTCTTGGGCTCAGCCTGACATCTCATCCCAGCTTCCAGCTTAACAGCATAGGTCAGCTCTAGGTATTTTCCAACCTTGCTGCTCCATAGTTCCCAATCATAGGGTGACAAGAAGAAGTTACGAGGCTCCTGAAAGGCAGATGCAATCCTTAATCTATGTATTATAATGTAAATCATACTATGAAAAATATTTGGGATCCTCTGATATTCCCAATGCTGCTGAAGTTGCTACCCAGTGCCACACATATAGATACTAGGTACATGCAGTAGCAGCTCCAATGTGGTTTTTTTTGTTTTTTTAGGAGATCTCAGAAAAAACATGGAGATGTGTGTGTGCATGCAGATTTAATGAAAGAGATTTAAGAGAACAGCATCATATCCAGTATCACAGTGGAATGATTTTGGCTGAAAGGTATCTCTGGAGGGATGCTGTGCAGGTGCACAGGAACCCTTAAAGCAGTCAAGCATCGTACAAAAAATACTCCTGGAAATTCGTTGTAAGTTGTGACAAATCCAGATGCTACCTGTTGCATTAAGTTTCCCTCGACCTTTTTTTTTTAATTAATGCTTAAGTTATGCAATTCAAGAGAAGACCAGAGTTCATTCCCCCAAAACATGTTCACAATAATACTACCTAAAATACTTCATATTCTGATTTCATTGAAGTTTGCCCATCCTTATAAATTTATTTGGAAAACCACAGTTCCCAGGAAATCCCCAGAAAAGGAAAAAAATCAAAGGGGAAATCATGGGAAACAGAAAATTTGGTTCATGTCCAGTTCTAAGGGATGTACCGCTAACACAGAGTCCATCTCCAGCGAAAACACAGGACTCAGAGCATCTTTAGAGAGATTAGAGAGTTTGGGTAGAAAACGGTGAACTTGGTTACCTAAGCCAGCAAAGGAGCGTGTGTGTGCACACACGCGCGTGTTCACAGGTAACTGGGACACGGCGGAGTGTGGACGGTGCATTTGATTAGAAATTAATGTGCTCCAGTGACAGTTCTTCACTAACACTTTGCAAGGCGCATCCAGGGCGGACTGCTTTCCCCAGCACCCGAGGAGTTGGCTCCTCTGCAGCCGCACAGAGCTCCTGCCAGGGTCACGGTGCTGACCCTGGTCAAAACCCAAGCCTGGATAGCGCAGGATCGGTGCATCTTCTGTGGTTCCAGCGACTCGCCCTGTGTCACCCAGAACGAGAGCAGGTTTATAGGTTGTCACGTAACCTCCTCCTGCCGTTCTGTGCCTATGTAGGACACGCAGCCCCCAGGGAGGCTCCAGCGCTGATACAGCGTTCTTGATTTACCAAGGTTTGTGCTGCAACATGTTCATTGGGAGATGGATTAGCTGGGCCAAATCCTGCACTCGGGGATACCAAACGCATCTCTCGATGGTTTCATTAAACTTCCTGATCCTGCTGAGCCACACAGGCGGTGTGACCCTGCGGTCTGCGTGCAGCCACCGGCACAGCCTGCCCCGTGTCCCCCGTGTCCCTGGCAAGCTGTCCCGGCACACAGGGCACGGTACGGGGATGGCGGGACAGGGCGGGATGCAGCCACCCACAGTGGGGATGTCCCTCTCAGCGTGACAAGGAGCATCTGCCCACCCCAGCCACTGGGAAAGGCAGAAGGAAAAGGATGGATTGGGTTTGGGGTTTTTTAAGTTAAGGGATGGGCTGGTCAAAACTGATTTCAATTCCTGCACGTTGTACTGAGCACTTACTCTAAATCCTCCCAAAATCCCAGATCTTGAGAGAAGCCAGGTCCCAGCTTCATGTATTCAGCCGGTAAGAGGCAATGATTATAAACCCTCTCCTAAGGAGAACCTACTCTTCCATCCTCCCACCACCCACACAAATCGATGTCCTCTTCCTTGCTGGGGAAAGGACCTGACCTCATTTCCAGCTGTGCCCCCTCCAGAGCAATGAGGGAAGATGACACAGTTTGGAGATCCAGCTGTGGCGTGCAGCGTACGAGCTGGTGCCTTGGGCTTCCTTAGAGCATCCTGCAAGAGTCGGACTAAACTAGGAGGGGTGAAAGTTTCAGCGCCTACCACCTGCTGCAACGAGCTCTCCTAAAAAGCTGACTTGCTCCTAAAGCACCCAAAAAGAGCTTCACGCTACTAAAAATTCTCGTCCCTGGTAAACGACTGCTCCGAAATTCCAATAGCTGACGTTTAGCCATTTTTTGGGAAACGTCCCCCAAACTGTGTCCCCAAAGCACAGACCACACCCATTCTTATTTGACAAAGAGTTTAAGAAAATGATCTGGGCTTCCCCACATCTGGTTCAACGTTAGTACAAAACACAGATTTAAAGGCCAGCAGGAAGGCTGTTCATTGTGTCTTTCTCCCCGTTCAAAATAAAACAACTTCTTGCCCTGTAATTCCCACATCCAGCCTGGTTTGCAGCAGAGCTGGAGGAGATCTTTGACGTTACACCTCATCTCACTGCAAAATTTCCACTACTTTTTTCCATTCCCTCTTTATTCCATGGCTCAGTTTATTTAGCTACATCCTACAGACACTCCCATGAAGAGCCCCTTCACTTCTGCGGAAGATAGGCTTTGAACTGCAAATCTTGAGGTCTGAGCTCAAAACATGATGGAAATGGAGCCACCGTTTGAAAGGAGAGAAGAAGAAGAGCATCTCGCTGCCCAGTATTTTAGTGCTTGAGCCTACCGGATACAGACATACAGCTTAGCCCAGCTTCGTATTAATTCTTTTTGAGACACAGTGTTTGAATGAAAAATGCAATTTTGCTCAGGAAGAAAACTTCATCTCCACAAGACAGCCGAGGGAAAGACTGTGCCATGGCCATCGGCACCATCCTGGAGCAAACGCAGCAATCGATCTCGGCCATTTGAGGTCGAGGAGTTTGTTTCTTATCCTGTTTTAACACCAGCAGGGTCCAGGTAATGGAAAGACAGAACAAATGCAGTCAGCCAAAGCTGTTGATTTAATTTCTATTTGTCTCCTTCAATTTTGTTCAATGCTGAACCTATTACTTTTGATACATCCCATGAAGATGCTGTGCTGCTCTTCTCGGGAAGTGCTTCTTTGCATTATCCAAGCAAAGCAAGCTCAGCAGTGACCAAATCCTTTCTGGTTCTTGCATTAATCCCCACTCTCTCCATTTTACCTAATAATCTCCGCGTTGCTCTATTTATACTGCTCTGCTGACCTCCAGCTATACAGACTCTCTGCACTCCCCCTCTAGGAAAGCCAGGGATTAGGCTTGTGAATTTTTCAGGCATATACCCAGGTGATGTGTTAAAAATCCTGGCTTCAGATTCACAATCATCTCATCTGTTCCTATTTTTTTTTTTTCCTCGTTTTGGAGACTGAAAATTGTGTGAGCTGTGGGGTTTGGGGGACAAAACTGCCACAGCAGGTCCCAGCCCCATCTGCAAAGATGGGCACCCAGGAGCGATGCGGGGGATGAAGAGCTGAGGATCCTCTGGGTGGGTTTTCACTCCTCATCTCAGACTCACCTGGCCATAAATACACGCAGAGAAAATAAGAAGAAAAAAAGACTATTTTTAGCCATCACTGGGGGGATGGGAAGGTTCACTTCTGAGGCTTGAAGACCGACCTTTGCAGGGCCAGAGACTGGAGCTCAACCGAGCATAAGGAGTTCATCCAGAAAACCTGCTGCCCTTGGTTATTAGCGCTGCTTTAATACAGATGCTGCAAGACTCAACTCTGCCTCGCTAGTCGGGAAGTCTGTCCTCGGGGGGGCTGTGAAGACACACAGACACCCAGCCCAGGCCCTTCACCTGCATGTTTCTACACCTCCACACACACACGCACGGTCCCCATCTCCTCCAAGGCAACATGCAGAGCCCCAACGCCTCTAGACTTCTGCTCGTGTGCCTGGGGGTGTGCGTGTGTGTGACAAGCATGGAGATGTTTTCCAGCGAGCAGAAAACCTCACAGATTTCCCTGAGTCTTCCCCCAGACGCCTTCAACTCCCAACCAGACTCTCTTACAGAGCTGCGTGCATTAAAATCAGATGCAAATCTCCCCGCTGCAAAAATCTCTGACTGATACAAGCCTTTGTTCCTTCCCAGGCATAATTGCAATTTGAGGACTGCTCTCCTCTTGAAGAAACATCTATTTAACTTCTGCATTATCTAGAGGTGGTTAAACTCCCTCTGTCCATCTGCAGCAGCTGATAGGGAAACACTGAAGACAGCTGATACCATCTTTCATTTCTCATCGGTAACCCCACGGCTAGCCTGCTGCCAGCCGGCTTATTTTCCATTGTGCAAGGCACCAGCTGCATCCTTCCGGGTCCTAACAGCCCGCTTTTATATCTATTCACAGCCTGTCATTTCTACCAACATCATTAACGACAAGATATGGGACAAAATGTTTTGCACCTTGGTTTTTTTGTTCGTTTTATAGCCGCAGCTGGGAGAAGGAGGTTTGTTTTTAGCTGTGCAAAGGAAGCTGCTAGGAGAATGACAAGCCTTTGTTCTTCCTAGGGTGCTCGGAGAATTGGCACTTCCAGAATTCAAGTCCTTAGGAGGCCATTCAGACCCAAGGCTGTTAAGAAAATTGATTATAAATTCCATTAAGCAAGTCAAGATGAACCAAAGCTGGCACTAATGATTGCCAGCCCTGCCTGCCTCGAACCAAGACTCCCAAAAGCCTGAGAAATCCAGGCACCAGCTTTGAGAAAAACCCTTTCTGCAAAGTTCAGCCGAATAGCCCCGACGCAGCAAGCCAGGGCCAAGCCTTAGATTTGGCCACCACATCCATGACATGTCTACGATAGTCACGCAGTCTCAGGCAGTCTGGCTGTGGCAGAGCCTCCACCCAAACCCATTTATCCCTTCCCAGATCAACAAAACATCTTGCAAACTCTCTAGCAAGAGCTGCAATAAGAAAGGCAGCAAACAAGCAAACTCACCACCACGTCCTCAGTAGCGAGTACGGCACTGGGATGAAGATGGGGCACTGAACGGCACAAACTCACCGCAGCGGATGCCCCTTCCATGCACCCCACCGCAAGCAGAGGTTGTCCCTACTTGCCACAGGTCCTGGCTGACCATGAGATGTGCTCATAACTCCTGGAGAGCTTGGAAAGCACTGCGTCACTGCCAGCATCCAACATGCCTCCCTAGCACATTAAGGAGACATCTCTGGGCCTTTCATTGGTCCTGCATGCAATGGGACAATCTCTTCTTCTGAGGGCTGGCACTGGTAACTCCCACCACAGGAAGAGCGGAGTGTATCCACCCTTACTCAATACCCAAAAGGTCTTTGCCAGGCTCTGCTGCCCACTGTGTCAGGTCCTGCCTACACAGCTACCAAAAGACCACCTTTGCTTCAAAAAGCTACAGTTGAAAGTGCTAACCTTGTGTCAGAGATAGGAAACTGAGGCACAAGGTTTTCTCCAGCAGACTCATCTCAGAAACCACAAGCAGATCTCTCACATCTGACCTCAGCGTCCCTGCCACTAAACCACAGGCACCTCCTGGCCCAGCAAGGTGCACCCTTACAGCTTCTGCGGGTGCTGAACAGCTGCTCATTTTTGTTGCCTTTGCATAAGGGCATCTGAATTCTCCCCATTTCCACCACACGGGCTGCAGCAGGATCTATTCCCACCCCAAGTGCCTGGCCGACATCAGCTCACCAGGTGAGATGTGATGGGGGATGTGTGACGCACCAGCATGCCTCTATTTTAAGGTGCTGCTGTGCGACTGCTGGAGAGGTGTTTTTCTTTTTCCAAATCTTCAGCGCTGTGAACATAGCATCAGGGAGAAGGTGGAGACGGTCACCCCATCAGAGTGCAGTCACGCATTTAGCTGTGCAACGGGAACAACGCTCACATTTTAAACCTGAGTCATCACAGACACACGGAGAAAGCACCTTCCCTTCCCTTCCCTTCCCTTCCCTTCAGGACAGCTTGGGATGGGAGAGAATCGAGTGCACAGTACCATGCAGACCTCCACCACCTCTTGGTGTCACCGGTGCCTGATGACAGCACCTTCAACCACTTCTCTCTGGCCACCTGGAGACCACCATCCAAAACCACTCGCTAGGCAAGAGCAGATGGCAGTGCCCAGCTCAGAGCCGACCGCTCCGTCCCTTATTCCAGCGGCTCCGTTTTTCTTTCTACCCACCCTGCCAACTCACACACACCCAGGCAGGCAGCTGAACTCACGGTGGGGAGAGGTATGTGCCCCACCAGCCCTGCCATGAGAAGACACATTGTGCTGAGCTCCCTCCTGGCCAGGAGTTATTTGTCTTCTGGCGTTTGGGAGGGTTATTAATACAGCAGCAAAACTAAGCAGACAATAAACCCACAGTGTTAGAGCAGCAGCACATGTTGTTTCAGGAAACTTAAAAATCCTGTCAACAGGGACTTCAGCCCAGCAGTGGCTAACCTTGTTCTGTTAAGCATAGTTGCGTGTATTTTTAATAATAATTCTTCTATTAAATCTGCAGTGATTGGGGGTTGAGGAAACAGGAAGGTTAAAAAAGGGGACACTGAACCAGGAAGCCCAGGCAGGGACTTCTGCTGTTTTCCTTATCCTAATCAAAATAATCCTAAAAACAAGAAAAGGCTTGTCTTCCCGGCAGTCCGTCCTTTCATTTGCAGGGATGGATCTACAAACCCTTTGGCAGACCTGGTATAGCAAAGGAGAAAGCCCTGCACACTGATAACTAAGTAAACCCACATTTATGGGATTAGCTCAGCTAATCCCTGGTGAATGCAGTTTTGTTGCACCGTGTTTGGATTCAGAAAACAACCAAGCATAAACCCCAGGACAAAAAG
Organism: Aramus guarauna; assembly: GCA_013400195.1. Taxonomy (NCBI): domain Eukaryota; kingdom Metazoa; phylum Chordata; class Aves; order Gruiformes; family Aramidae; genus Aramus; species Aramus guarauna. The sequence goes on from VXBL01009977.1 coordinate 329,123, forward strand.
CAGAGGTGTGGATATTCGGATCCTGACACGGAGAGGCTGGGAGGGCAGGTGATGGTAAACACTAAAATCCAGCAATCGACTAAAAATTGAGCCTAGGGGAGAATTTACAGTAGATGAAGGTAGTTGAGGGAAGGTTTCAGGGCTGCTGCCTTTACACTTGGCTGTGCATTTAATGCTCAACTCTGTGACACCCTCACAGAGCAAGAGAAATGGGCTTTAGGGCTTCATTTTAGCTTGGATTGGACCCAAAAGCCACCAGAAATACATTCAGACAGGGCTGTTGCACACAACGAGGTGCTTCCCCACCTCTTCCTGGCAAACTTTGATCGGGAAACCCAGCAATGCTCAACGCTGCTGCTAGTGAGAATGAATTTAATAACTTGGCTGATGGACCAGATGCCCCAGGGATGTCTCTGGTCCCCCTCTACATGTTCCAACACCTCCTGCTCTCTGCCGTACCCCACCCTGCGCTTCCCCCGTAAGGAAACCCACAACAAGGGGTGCTCCTTCCCCATCTCAACACCGAGGATCTCCAAATGGGAAGAGTGTGACGCCACCCAGCATGTCCGTGCCCACATGAAGAATGCAAATGCAAATCCCTTCTGCAGGCACAGCTGGAAGTGTTTCAAACCCCACGAGACCTCACCCCAGACAGTGCTTTCCTTTCAGGCCCGCAGTAACTGATTTTCTTGCTTTAACGTGACTTGACATGAGGTTTTTTTCCCCCAGGTACAATGTCTGTCTTTTCCTCTCTCTTCCTAGTTTCTTGATGGCTGCAAAGCTGTCAGCCTCATCCTGCTGCGTGGCAGGGGCTGGCCCAGCTGCTTGGAGAGCGCAGAGCTCTGCAATACCAAGGCAGACGGGGGATTTTCACTGGAGAGAGCGAGCTACGAGATGCTATTTTCTTCCCTTTAGTTGCAAAAAGGGGGTTAGCTCTTGCTCCCTTCTTTCCCACAGGGACAGCTTTTCATGAGGACTATGTATTTCCACAGCACCTTGCACAAGGACACCAAGAATCACAGCTAGGTTCCAAAAAAATCCAGATCTAGAGATTTTAATGCAAAATAAGGTGCTGAATAGCTGGAGAGACCCTGTGATACTCCACTGCTGCAACTACAGAGGTGCAGGGCTACACATGACAACCCAAGACTCATGATCTGTACAGCTTGAGATTTACTTTGAAGACAAACACCTCTCTCAGCTCCCATCCCCTTTACCACGTCCCTTCTCAGCAGCAACAGCCTGGCGAGTTCAGACTCGGCGTGCCAGATGGTGGACCTTCAGGCAAGCAAGCATGGTTGGATTTAATGTGCTGAACAATCCTGTAGAAATCCCGGACCCAGATCCTACATCTGCTCTGGTAGCCCGATAGTGCCTGCAGCCAACCTCTGCGGGGTTTCCTGCATGTGGGAATCCCGTCACGACACCGATACTCAGGGTGGCGAGAGAAAACAGGGCTTGGGCGGGGAAATCAAGCTATTTCCATAAAAGCACCTTGGGGACGTACTATCGTAGCCGTGGAGCTGATTTAAGTGACACGTGGGGCCACCAGCCAACGTCAAGACCATAAAACAGGGCTGGGGTGCTGTTCTGCTCTAACAGAGGCTGCGTATCGGTGCTGTGTATCAGATAAGGCTGAATTAGCCCTGTGCTCTGCGCCCCGCTTTATGGCAGCGTGCTGCAGACCCCCCCAAACCACACCTGCAGTGCCAGCGGCCAGCAAGCACCCGAGCCAGCACCACCACCTGCGTTTTCATGCTCTGTGTCTACGTTTTCTAGTCCACTGCAGCAGGGCAGAAAAGTCCCAGGAACTCCGGGTCTGGCATCTTTCCAGCATGCTGGGAGACCCATCGCGAAGGGAGGGCGATGGAGTTGTTGCGGATGCCGAGTGTGGCAGGATCCTTGGTGCAAGCTATCTTTAGAAGGAACACATGCTATGCTCAATTCCTTCTGCTCTATTTCCTACATGAAACCCTTCACGGTGCACGCTCGCAGGGGCGCGGAGGGAGGAGGGGGTTCTCCGTGTCCCACAGCTAGTACTAACAAGACCAGTCAATGAGCACCATGCAGGTTGGTGTTTAAGCTACGATACCGTAATGCGTCTCCTCCTGCTGAGGACTTTGTTGTCACTTTACCGTGAGCCACGGGATCACGTCGCTCCATTGGGGCATGGAACGGAGCCACCTTCTGCAGAGCCACCCTCACCACCCGTGGCCAGCTCCAGGGCAGGAAGGCTGGTGTAAGCCCTGGTGTAAGGAGTACAAGGATCCATCCTTAAACTCACAGTCCAGCATTCAGACTCATCCAAGTCCAGGAGCTGGTGACTTCCATCCTTTTATACACACACAAATGTCAACCTTTTAGTAACTACTATACAAGCGTGCCCTATGGAAGTCTATAGGGCCAGTAGGTCTATGCATGAAAGAACCAACCAGGACATCATATTGCCTGCTTGGAGCAGAAGCTGTTAAGTGCGGTCTTTCCCGCGAGTTTTTCCATCCTTAGTAGAGATGAATTTCAACACCCTTCAGCTGGGGTCCAACCTCTGCTTCCTGGTGGAATGTTTTCACTGCTAGAGTCTGCTGTAAATGGGACAAAATTGTATTGCCTGCCTTGCAGAGTCTGCAGGAAAAGTGCTGATGGTTTTTGTGGGATTTGGGTGTGATCTCAGCCTTCCACCTCATGGTCCTCCTGAGGCTTAGTCATACAGTGCCCTGGTTTGCAAACTTGAGAGGTCAATGCCAAGGGAGAAGCTCTGAGCTCAGACCAGCTGAGGCAGCTTTACCATTTCCCCCCGGATTTCCGGGGCTTCCATGCTTTATGGGAATCTGTCCCCAAAACCCATGTCAGGCATAAATGGCAAGCATTTGCACCACTTGGGAAGGGGGTCAGGAGAAACAAATTCCCCTCTGGGGGACAAATTAAACCCTAGTGCAGCCCTGAAGGAGAAACAGGAGTGAAGAGACACCCAGATTGTCCCTGCCTGCACTCTCCCGTCCCTGAAAGTCTTCTCAGTCTGCCCTCACCTCTGGAGGTTACAATCTAGGCAAACCACGTGAAGTAGAAATAAAAACGTCTGGCAAAGAGTTTGAGGCTGCTCTTCTGGGCTGCCAAACATCATCAGAGCTGCATGTGGGCAAAGCGGGGCTCTGCCACCTCCATGCAGCGCTGCACACAGGCACCCACCGGCCCCACGGCAGCTCCAGGGCAGGAGAAGAATATCCTGCCAGCCAAGGTGAGCAGACACTGCCCGATACACTTGGCTCCTGATAGACCCAAGGTAGGATTTTTAACAAGATCGTTGTCTCTATTAAAAACAAACAAACAAACAAACAAAACAAAACAAACCACCAAAACAAGCCAAACAAAATAGAGAGATGGGTCATTTATTGTCTTCAGTGGATGTAAGCACAATCAATACTGCACTGGTGCGTGATTTATCAGAGGGGTGACAAGGCTGTCACCCGTAATAACCTTGCCCGTTGTGTGCTGACAGTCACCTAAGGCGGGAGCTGGCGCGCAGCCCCCTCTCAGGCAGGGCTGGCGGACACAAGGCTGACTGGTGAGACAGCTCGCATGACTTCTGGGCCATTGCATCAGCAGAGGGGATGCAATCACAGGAGCTTATTGCAGGGAGAAAGCTGCTCAGTAGAGTTTAAATTCCTCTTTTGCAAGACGTTGCTCATTGCAAGATGCCAACTCCTGTTTATTTTGCAGGAGTTAAGAGAGAGGGAATGTGGGAATCTTGCAAATGAATGCAAACTGCCCCAATCCGGGAGGGAGCAGCATCCATCTTCAGGTCTGGCAAAGAGGGAATTTGCCTCCTTTGCTCCCCAAAGTCGTGCACATAGAAGGGTTGCAAGGGGCTTAGTGGTCCTCCTGCTCTCTGGGCATCTGGAGCACAAGTCCCACACACTCCATTTCTCACTGAACCCAGGAGGGATGGGGAAAAGCACAAGACTCCTAGCAGATATTTATTTCTCCTTTCTAAGAGGAACAAGAACAAAAAAGCCCCAGCAGTCTCCTGCAGCAAGCAGCCCAGCAGATCCTCTGGCCAGGCAAGCAATTAACACATTGTCAAGGAAGCAAGAGAACAGCCCTAATGACTGCAAGGCAGAGCAGCCTCCGGCTTCTCCCCTTCTGTTTTGGAGCCAAAGGAAAACAGAGGAAGGAGTCGCTCGCCCTGTTGGTCAAAGGTCCAATTTTACTTGATCACATCAACACGAAGCAGCCTGATGCACCCTGATCCCCAAGCTGAAACGGAGGTAAGCTGACTACGGCCAGGCAGGCAGGGGCTGGAGGCACGATGAGGAGCTCTCCTCTGCCTCTGCCCTGCCAGGGGACATTAGAAAAGGCCACTCTTGTCCCAAAATGTTCAGCTATGCCTCCAGCCAAGCAGGGTTGTCCTGATATTTCTCGCAGCTTCCTCCACCCACCATCAGAACTCCAATGGAATAAAAACAAAGTCTGGAGGTAGGAGGAGAGGACTCATTTCTCAAGGCATTTCCACCAAAAATGACTTAGGGAGTTCTGGCTTCAAATCTCTGCTGGCACTGAGGAAACAGGACAGCAGACCTGTTCTCCTGAGGGACACCCTGCGCTGGCTGAACCTCTTCTTGTAGCAGGCGTCTCAACCCACTTTGTTGCTGGCTTTAATGCCACGATCCTGCTCCATCAGGTACAGAAACCCAGGCTAGGAATGAGGTTTCAAACTGTGATTTTCAATCTCCAAAGGAACATAGAGATTTTGGACAACCTCGCAGGGCCTGAGCACCATTCACAGGCAGCATCAGGAGCAGGATGGAGGGAATGCTCACACCAGACTGGGTGCTCAAACCCTTTGCACATCAGCAATAATAAAAGCAAAAGCATTACAGAGCCACAGAGGGAAGAGTTAAGCCCCTGAGACAGGGGAGGTCACAACTCAAGGCTGGCTTTTTAGATGGCACAGCAGCAAGTTTGGCTCCTTCTGCCCAGGAATGCACTTGAACTCAGCTGAAACAAGAAATTAACAGGGGAAAGGGGGATGTTTGATTAAATATTCATATGAAAGAGCATTACTTTCCCTCATAAATAACAAAAATGTGTTCCTCCTCAATTAATATGCATCACTACTAACTTCTCTAATGAAGCCAAGCTCTATCACAGGAACTGAACACTAATGCTTTCTGTCAGCAACACGCAGCAGCGCTCTGAGAATACTTTTTGGTCATTTTTTTCCTGATTTTCCTCCTGAGGTGGTAGTTCCCTGACCAGCATAAGCTAAGGACCCATAGCCACAATACGTGAGAAAGAGCATCATGCTGGAAATACAGGAGCAATCAGGCTGCACCAGGTGGTGCTACCCATCCCTGGTGGGTTGGGTTTTTTCCTTTACTAGGAGTATAAGCAATCCCTCTTGCTGGCCTATATTTGGACTGGGATATTTAAAGACATGAAAAGAGGAAGACACGGAAATCCCCCTGCGGGAAGAGGCTGCTATCAGAAAAGATAAAGGTTGTGGGGGGCCACACATACCCCATAGTTTCCATTTTGCCAGCACACCACACCCCACACCCCCCCGCCAATAGATGATTAGCAGATGATGATGATGAGGTCCAAACCCAGACACAGCATAAACCACCTCAAGGCAGAGCTGAGCTCCACCTTGCACCACTCGAGACCCTCACAGAGGGGGATCAGGATGTGCCCGGGGTAGTTGTGGGCCCATATCCAAACACAGATGGATTATGCAGATTATGGTTCAGCTGAGACTGCTTCACGTCTCTCCTTCAGAAAGGTCCTTGACCAGTTGCTTGTGTCTTCTACATTAGCTACACTCTCTCCCAGAGTCCTTTCTGATTGCCTGGATCTGTCCTTTCACAAAAGGCCAGTACACTGCACTTGCTGCCTCCAGGAGCTCTCTGCCCCTACCACACAACGCAGCCAGCCGACACCACCATCTCTCGCCTCCCTAGCTGCCGTATGTCGCTGCCTGACTTCAATCACTGTCATCTGCAGCTTGTGCTAACAGGGCAGGCTGTGAACCACGGCAGCAGGACGCAGACACGTGTGAGCACTAAGCTATCCCTCCTGCAGGGCAGTCACCTCCAGGCAGCTGGAAAGGTAGCTCCTTCCAGAGCATCAGCAAGATTCAGCAGAGCTGGGCTTTCAAAGTCTTTAAGCCCTGAAGATCACAGTTGCTCCACAGAGGTGCACTGATGTCTCCTGAAACCTCCATGAGTGCAACTCGCAAGGAGAGCTGCAGCATCTGTCCTGCTGGTCACAAACTCATCAAATCCCAGACTGGTTTGGGTGGGAAAGGACCCCAAAGCCCATCTAGTTCCACCCCCTGCCATGGGCAGGGACACACTCCAGTAGCCCAGGTTGCCCAAAATCCCATCCAACCTGGCCTTGAACGCTTCCAGGGATGGGGCATCTACAGCTTCTCTGGGCAACCTGTGCCAGGGCCTCAGCACCCTCACAGGGAAGAATTTCTGCCTCAGATCTCACCTCCATCTCCCCTCCTTCAGCTTCAGGCCATTCCCCCTTGGCCTGTCACTAGCGGTACCCCAACTTTCAGCCTGTCTCCATAGCAGAGGTGCTCTAGCCCTTGGATCATCTCCATGGCCTCCTCTGGACTCTCTCCAACAGCTCCATGTCCTTCTTGTCCTGGGGACCCCAGAGCTGGACACAGTATTGCAGGGGGGTCTCACCAGAGCAGAGGGGCACAATCCCCTCCCTTGACCTGCTGGTGATGCAGCCCTGGACATGGCTGGTGCGTTCTGGGCTGTGAGCATGCATTGCTGGGTCACACTGAGCTTCTCACCCACCAACACCCCAAGTCCTTCTCCTCAGGGCTTGGGATTGCCCCAACCTATGTGCAAGACCTTGCACTTGGCCTTGTTGAACTCCATGCAGTTTGCATGGTCCCTCTGGATGGCACCCCTTTCCTCCAGCATGTCGTCCACAATTTGCTGAGGGTGCACTGGATTCCATCATCTATGTCACCAACAAAGATGTTAAACATCACCCGTTGCTTTGGCCGCAGTGAGTTGACTTGGACAGACATGGAGCCGGCTGACTGTGCCCAAAAGTACATCACCATGGGTCACCACTCTTCACTTCCACAGCTGCTCTGCCCATCATCTCCAGAACCCCCAAATCAGTTCAGAAATATGATTTTAATCCTGCCCCCCCATGTCCAATGGCAGCCAACAGGCAGAAAGCCAAACACCAGCACAAGTAGTCCTTCCAAAGGGGAAATTTGGGGTCTTTTTAGTCAAAGAGCAGATGACAGACCCCATGCAGCCTGAAGCCCACAAGCAACTTCTGAAACTGCTGTGCTGGTACCATCCTCCTCCTCTCTCAACTCCTGCCCGAGACAGAAGAGCCACAAAGAGGGAGCAGAGAGGAATGCAGGAGCCAGACCAGCTCACAGCAGCTTTGTAGATGAGTATTTGAGTGAGTTTCCCCATTTAATCCCTCAAAATCAGGTTTGCATAGACTTCTGCCTCACTCTTTGGCTAATTCCTACTGACAGTTCACACTACACCGTGCTTACACCACCACAGTGCAAATCATACAAATAAACAAAAAGTAGTGCCTGGTTTAAAACCTCCTTACACACTTCCCATTCAGGAGGGCCTGGAATTGATGGGTCCCAAATTTTCTTTCACCAGGTTGGCCAAAGCCTTGTATCTGCTTGAGAGAGCATGCGACGTTACACTGTAGGAGAGCCAAGAGCAATACGTCTAATCCTGCATTAACAAACATGACTCACCCATTTATTTTCACTGGTATGTTCATGGTTATTTTAAGCTTTGTCTAAAGAATGCCAGCTACTGTATAATAACTGGAATGAAAGATGGCAGTGTTTTTATTTTGCTTTACAACTAAAGATTTATTTTTAGTACCTTTAAAAAAAAAAAACAAACTGAAAAGTGAAACTGGCCTGTAAATTATTTTAAACACTTAGCACTGATTTCCTAAAGCAGATCCACGTAAGCAAGTCCCACCTCCAGGCCAGAGTCACCACCAGGGAAAACTGGTGGTGCAGGTGCCACCAGCCCTGGATCCAGCTCTGCGCTTCCCTGGGAGTCAGCCTGGCTGCCAGGACATCCCAGGCAAATCCCACCTCACAAATGAGGGTTTAAAAGATAAGACTTGGCTTTGCAGGACATTTAGTTCAAGTCCAGGTCCAAACAGCCCTGATGCATTCCCCCAGCCTCTTCCCAGCACTTAAGCAGGGTAAGATTAATTCTTGGCGTGCTGGATCCATCCTTGCTCTGCTCCCTGTCATGCTAGTTTGCAATCCAGAGCACTCCCCACACAGGGGCTGACCTGCATGGTTACACCATAAGCTCATTTCAGGCAGTCATCTGCTCCGCACAGTTCACCATCTGCTCCCACGGTGAGCGGGTGGGTGTTGTCTGGAGGTTACGGGCAGTTGGGAGGATGCAAGTCGGGACTCCTGGGCTCCGTTCCTACAGACAAACCAATGGAGGGGAGTGAGAATACCCAGAGTCTCAGGTTGTCCTCTCTGCTTCAGAAGCGGGGGAAAAGGAAAACAACATGCAACACCCATCCCAGCGATGGAGAAACTTGTTACTGAGCAGTCAGAGCCCAAGGTTCAATGAGCTTGTCAGGAAAAGAGGAGTGAAAAATCAGTACTCTCAGCTTCCTTCTCCTTGTCAAGGTTAAAAGCTGCTTGTTTGACCCCCCCAGCACTGGGAGAAGGGCTGCCTGGGGCTCAGCTGAAGCCTGCAGGGAAGGACAAGCTGGGACTGCTGGCTGCTTCTCCCTGTGGTGCCAGATGCACAGCATGTCACAAAACACCCCGGACACCCTGGCAGGAGCTGGAGAAGCAGGGGTAGGCACCTGTGCGCAAGGGTGATGACTTTAATTTTGCATAAAATCCTCTAACAGCTTCCTCAATGCTGGCAGACGTGGAGCTCCCCAGGGTCAAGGCTGGTTGCTTTGACCTGCCACAGCAGAGGTTTCCCTCAGCCAGATCTAAGCAAAGCAAAGAGCAGCCGCCCCGAGAGCCGCTGTGCACACTCAAGGCAATGGGTCTCCCTGGACACTCCACCATGCACGCTGGTGGTGGTGGGGGGTTTGGATGCATGGGGGGGGTAACATACATCTCTCTCCATCACACCAATTTCCAGGCCAGCGCATTGGTGTAAACCACAATCCTTGTTTGGCAGACAGAGGGATGAGGGTAGCTGTGAGACTGCTCCTACAAAATGTACAACTGTTCATACAGGGTGCTCATGGCAGCGACGCTTCTCTTGTTTTTGCTCTCTGCTCCATGTTTACGCCAGCTCCCCTGGCAAATCCACAATACACTTCTGCCTCTGAGCAGACCAGAGCACCCCTAAGAATTTTCCATCAGAAAGTCAGTCAGGCTCCCAGAGCCACATGCCTTTCTGCAGCCGTTTTCTGCCCTCTTGTGAAGCTCTGCAGAAATCCACAGCTGGAGCTCTGCAAACCCACATTGCCAAGCCAGCTTGTTTCCCATGCAGAGCCGTGAAGAGATGCTGACTGTCCCCAACTTGCATCACTAAAGATTTCCTGAGCATGAATGAAGGGCTCCCCATCACCTCTCCCCAAAAAAGAGCACTGCTACAAGTTCTGCAACACCTCGCACTGGGCTCAACTCTATTTTATCCTGCAATTGATCACTTTTTAAAGCCCTGAGCCAGGAGATTCCCCCTTGCACTGCTTGCCCTAGCTGAGACAAAGCTCTCGCTCTCTCCGTCCAGCCTAGCCCCAGGATCCTGTGGGAGTAAAGGCTGATCAATCTATTGATTATAAAAAACCTGAGCATGTCTATGTGCCCTTCCTACCACCAGCTCCCCAGGTGCACCAGCCAGCATGTTGCAGGGTTCATCCCTCCCCTTTCCAGGACCTTATTTTGGGTATTGCCTCCACGGGACAGCAGGATTTGGTGGTTTATCCCAGGGTATACGGCTGGGAAAGGGCAGGGATGCAGCCTGGAGCTTGATGTGTTCCTGCCTGCTGAAGACAAAACAGTTATTTGCCCAGAAAGAGCAGGAACCTTTGGCTGTAACCCAGCGTGGGCCCTACCAGCACGACCCGAATTTCCACTTCAATCTTTCCCATTAGCTGCATGGAGGGACAGAAGGGACGTGAGTCATCCAGAATCTGAGACAGACCAGGGACAGAAGGGGAGGTGCGCTGCCGTGCTGTGCACATTGCCCTCCAAGCACACCCCCCTTCCCCTCCACCCGAAACCCCGCCGCCCCGCCATCTGATCAACAAGTTCAGAGAAAATTGTACATCTTGCACCAACCCAGCCCGGCCAGATGGGTCCTTCTGTAAATCCATAGCTGCAACTCCCCCCTGTGCCTACGACCTGCAGTGCTCCCCCTTTACAACAGGGAAACCGAGGCACAAAAAAGGGCTGTGACTTGAAAATACCGAGCCTTGTTAGAGCCCAGAGGATTCACCCACATGCTCCGGCTACAAATGCCACCCCAAGTCAAACTCCGCATAGCAATCGGCATTCTCCTCCTTCCCAAAAGCATCAGAGACAGATGCCACAGGCTCCCTGAGGTCCCTTTCATCTTCCCAAGGCATTTAATGTTCTCATATTGATTGTGACTGGTCCCATCAATTACTCGACTTTGGCGTGATGACGCAATACAAAACACACACTGCATAGCCCAGCAGCTTTTTAATGCCATGGACATAAGGAGAACAAACTCCATTTGGTCTCCTCCAGTCATTTGTCATAGCCATTGCAGGACTGTTCTTTAAAATACAGAGCTTTATTCTGGATTGTGTGATTGCATCCGACAGGATGACACCACCACACCGAGCCTTTTCCCTTCCAAAAGCCTTTTTTTTTTTTTTTTCTTTTTTTTTTTCTCATCGCTTGGGCTCTAAACCACACAGGTGCTGCCAGGGAACTGCTTGTATCAACGCCGGCCCCATCCCAAAAGCTGACAATCAGCGCAATACAACGCGTCCGGAGCCACAGGCCAGATGGCACGGCCACCCCGCTCTGCTCCCAGACGAACACTCAGCGACTCACAGCCCAACCCGCTCTGACAAGTAAAACAGAAGGAAGGTCAAACCATCTGTTTGCCGAGAGCTCGGTGCCACGTTTAAGTACGAAGCACTTAAAGACTGGAAAGCTGATCTTAAACTTCCCTATAATGGCTTTAGTCTTGCTTCTAACAACTCTCCAGGAGCTTGCAATCACTTTGAGTGGTAAAGCTGAACAAGAACAGTGCTAGGAAAGCCCCAAACGCCTACAAGGAGCAGCAGGACAGTTCTCCGTCTCAAACTGATGCTCCCTCAGTGAAGCATCGTGCCACCAGGCAGAGCCAGACCTGCCTGTATGCTCAGAAAAAAAGACTGTTATTTTTCATTATTTAAGTTTCTGAAGCCTTTATTGCTAAAATATTTTGAATTCTCCCTACAGTTTCCATCTCTTCCCAGTGCAAAGCAGCTGGTGCCTTTCATCACAAGCAGCTGCATTTCAGGAGGCTGCAACTACTGCCAAGAGTTTGGGGGAGCCCTGAGACACACAGACCCATCTACTCAGGCTTATTAACTCCTCCTGCAAACTAAGAGACTTTGTTTGTTTGTTTGTTTAAACCTAGTAGTCCTATACACCTAAACCATACCTTGAGCTCCTTGGTTCAGTCTCCTGGCTGATGTCGCTTTGAATAGGAGAGCTGGACTACATGACCCTCTGAGTTCTCTCAGCCTCCATTTTTGGGCTGTTATTTCTAACTCTAAATAGGAAAAACCCTAAGAAGCTGTTTCAGGCCCATTAATCTGCTCATTTGCCTTCAAGGAAAGCAGCTATAATACACAGACAGGAGCTACATGCAGAGAAGGCTCAGGGGAGGTTTCCTTCACACACACCCCTTGGTGCCCCTGGGACCCTCCAAGATCTGGCAAACATCTCCAGCCTGCAGACTTAGATTCCATCCCACCGACAATATCAATGTACACAGAGCAGCCTAAGAGTAAGAACTAACCTACAAAAAAAAAAAAGGGGGTGGGGTGGGGTGGTGAGACGACGCCCGCCTGCCCACACCACAACCTACGCCCACCCCAGCTCATCCCCTCAGTGAGAGGCAGCTGCTCCCGCCGGCCTTTTATAGGGGGCGGGGCCTCCTGCCCTCACTCTTGCCCTTCTCCAACATGGCGGGCCACGCCAAGACCGCCCTTGCGCATGCGCGCGTCGGGAGCCTTTAAAAATATAAAGGGAAAGCATATTGGAGTTTTTTGGTGGTGGTGTTGTTTTGGGGTTTTTTGTTTTGGTTTGGTTTTGCCATGAGTGGATTTAATTCTTTTTGTGGGATGATATGGAGCTGGAAGAGAAAGGGGGGGGCGGTAGTGTGACGTCAGCGCGGCGGGAGCGAGGCTGCGGAGGAGGAATTGCGGAGCGGGCCCGGCCCGGCCGCTGCTCGCCAGGGTCGGGGGGGGCCCGGCTCCGTGCCCGGCTCCCGGGGCAGGGCCTGCCCTCCCGCCGGGGCTTCGGGTGTGGTGCCGGGGCAGGGCCTGCCCTCCCGCCGGGGCTTCGGGTGTCGGGCTGTGCCGGCCGGCCGTGCCCTGAGGACCCCTTCAGCGGCCTCGGCCCTCCTGAGGGGTTTCACCGCGGTCAGCCCTGGGCTGGCGGCCCTGAGGGGCGCTCGGGGGGGAGGCCGTGGGACGCGGCTGCCCCTTCGCTGACTGTGTCTGAGGCAGATGTCCGAGCAGCAGGCGGGGCCGCTTGTCACTGACACCTGCTCCCAAATCGTGGTGGAGTTTGGTTCTCCTGATTTTTTTTTTTTTTGGCTTTTTAAATGGCTGCCATTATTGGTAGGAAATGCTAAGTGCCCCAGAGGAGATACGGAGGGTTTTCTCCAAGTTGTGGTTTTTATCTTTAGAGCCTGAGAATCTCCCTTTTGTTAGACTGCCCGTGTGAGATGGACAGAGGCTGCCTCAGGGCCTGTAGGTTTCTGCATCCTCACGCTGCTGAGGGTTTTAAAACGTGTGAGTAGCAAAGTCTGCCTTTTCCTTCGGCTTTTCTCTTTCCAGAATGTGTTACGTGGCTGCTGACTTGTGTCCTGGGTGGCACCAGCAAGCCTACAGCCAAGAGCACTGAAAAACCTCAGCGGTGTGGGTTATGACTGCAGGGGATGAACACACCAGAACGGTTGAGCGTGACTCTGGCAGCTCTTCCCAGCTCTTCTCTCCTGCCTGAAAAGAGGGGATGACGTCACTTTGCTCTGATATCATACAACATCTACTGCTAAGGTAGTTTATTAGTGTAACAGGGTGGTCTTACTAACTTCCTTAGACTGGAGATGATCTGCTTCAAACGCCTCCTTGTCCTCAAAGCCCCGTGTGCACAGGTCAGGGTCCACAGCAGAGACTCAGCCTCGCTGCAGCAGTCTGTCTGCGAGCACCCGGTGCCGCAGCCTTTGCCTGCAGCTGTGGGACACCTGTGAAGTCAGTGTTTTCATCACCCTCAGGATGGTTAATCTGGCTGTTGTAGACAGTGATGTCATGTCATGTGCCTGGATGAGATACTTGTCACATGAGGAGGGAAAGGGTTTCTCTAATGTTAAATATAGTATAAACTGGAGGTTTGTGTGCCACGTTCCTGTTATAAGGGGCGGGATGTATGTTGGGGCACTTCTGGGAGCTGCCAAAGTCACAGAAGTACCGATGTTAAGGCAAGGTTCTAGGATGGATCATTAATCCCTTTGGGTTTTTTTTCCCTTTCCTACTTATAATAAAGGTTGTTAGTGAAATCGTTGGCAAAAATGTTGTTCATGTTGTCAACTCTGGTAAAATCAGTGTTTTGGAAGGAGGGCAGGCAGATAGGACCATGGTCTCTGGGACCAGCCTCAGCCTTTTCTGGTGAGGAGCGATTTGTTTCCAGGTCAATGCCATGTGCTGATACAACACTTGAGCTGCATGGGGTGAGCACAGGGTGCCTTGCCAAGCTGGGAGAAACAGCATTTCCCTCAGTGTGGGCAAGTTCAGACCCCTGTCAGAGCCACACCTTTGTTCATACTCCTGTTTCAGTGCACTAAGCTGGGGAGGTGCCAAGGAAACTCCTTGATTAATCACTTTACAGACGTTTTAGACACAAATAAATAAACAAACAAACAAAAAACCCCAAAAACCCCCAAACCAACCCATTCAGCTTCTATGAAGGTGAAAGAGAAAGACATAAACTGATTTTTGCCAAGATTAGACTCTTACATGAGAAGATTCCAACCCGAAATAAAACTGTTATCTTGAATTTCTACAGTGATTTCTTTTCTCCCCCCCCAGTCCTTTACTTTTTTTCTCCCACTGTAGCTGCAGGGAGCGCCCGGTTTTCCTGTTTTGGATGCTGCAGCATCGCAGGTTGCTTCTGAGAAGCAGCAAGGCAGTGGAGGCTAGGCTTGTATGTGGGGACAGGACACAGGCTGTAGGCACGGCTGATGAATCCTTTGGTGGCAGGATGGTAAATGTGAAGCCAAACCCAGAACTTGCACCCTTTAGTTCCAGGATGTGACAGAGGATACAGCCTGGGCTAAACCCTGCTGACCCTGAGAGAGAGCAACAGGGGGTGGTCTGTCTCTGTTCTGGAAATCTCGCAGGAGCTTTGCTTTTCTGCCGAGCCACGAGCCCTCTCCAGCTCACCATCTTGCAGTCAGTAACTTTTTTCAAGTGCCTTTTGCATCAGCAGCTTCAGGGTTCAAAATCCTTCCTGGTCCTGCACAGGGTTTGTCCCTGCCAGGGATCTTCCAAGTGTCGTGGCACTTTTAGATCAGTGTTGGGCACTGATACAAGTAGAGGTGGATTAGGAAATTTTGGGAGGTGAGTCAGCACACAGCTTGGATGAGCTCAGCCCCCCCTGACCTCTGCCTCTTGCCCTGTACATCCTGCCGAGCTAAAAGCTTCCTCCTCCAGGGTGATGCATTTAGAGTAGCCAGACACCGCTGTCTAAGGGAAATGATTTTGTTACATGTGGCTGAGTGAAAAAACATTTGAGACGTGGCTTTTCCTTTTTTTTCCTCAGTTGCAGGAGACGCTATTTCTGGACATCCAGTGGTCTGCATGGGAAGCAACGCACCTACTGCTCACAGCTAGTTAAATTCCACAAATCACAGCAGTACCAGCTCATCTGCCGCACATTTAATGTATTTGTCAAGGTATGTGCTAGAGCTTGAGGTCTGACAAACTGCACATCCAATTCAAAGCAGTGAGGTGATTCATTGTCCCACAGAAATGCACAGAAATTAATTCCTCTAAAGTTTTTCTCTTGAAATGACTTGCACATCAGAAACTGTATGTGCCTTAGGAACACCGCTGGATTCCCAGAACAGTGCAGCCCTGAGGTCACAGTTTTGTCATTGCAGAAGATCTGTGAAAGAAACATTTTGGTCTGGCGTCAGCTCAACGCTAAACTATGCCACCTTGGGAAGTCAAGATAACCCCTCGGCATCTGTCAGCCTGTTCCCTGCTGTGTTCTGACTAGGCTGCTGGGTCGGCTTCTGGCTCATTTCAATGCCACAGGAGGAAAATCGTGGTTTGAGTATTGCCCTGTATTGTCAGTCCATGAATGCACATGGATTCCTTTGCTTTATTTGGCTACCTGAAGTGGTGCTTCAGACTGGCCCACCCTGGATGGCCAGTTTGCTCAAGGCCAAGCTTGGCTTTGTCCCTCAAGCTGGGGTGAAGAAATGAGACAAACAAGCAGGGTCCCCTGCTAGGAGCTGTTTCTGACCCGGTGACAGAGACATGATGTGCCAAAGAGCACGAGGGTTTTTGGCCTGGTAAACCAGATCTAAACCTCAGGGCATGATGCAGGGATGCACATGATCTGTGTCCCATCCTGGTGCAGGGCAGAGAGAGGCCAAGAAACAGCTACTGCATTTTCACAGCAGGGTTTCTCAGTTACCCTTTATGCCATCTGGGTTGCTCGTCCTCAGATCACCTGGATTTCTTCTACATTACAAGCCCCATTGGTGGGGTCTGGGTACCTCTCACTGACACAAAGCCCACCCGGGGCTGTGTCGACAGGTTTGCAATTTATTTTTTTCCACTCCTTGCTCCTTTTGAAAGACACCAGGGACAGTCCAAGGGTTAGACAGACAGGGAGAGATGGCAGTACCTGCTGGTGTGGAGTAAGCAGGTGGAGACTTGGCTTCTCTTTATTTTCCACTATAAACACTATTTACTCCTTGGTGCTGCAAGACTGGGTAAGAAGTTAAAACAAATGGATTTAGAAACTATCTCAATAATGCAGGGATATGATTAAGAATGAGACATAGCCTGTGTGGCCTTCTCCGTGGTTTTGGTTTGCGATTTGAGTAATACAGTGGTCCGGCTGTGTTTGCAAAGCAGTGCAATAATGTGCCACATTCCTTGCTCCGTGCCCACACTGCTGCATTAGGGGAGGTGGGCTTGAACCCAAGGCTTGAAGTAGTGGGAATGTTGTTGCTTCTGCAAGGCTGGCTCTATTATTTTTTTTGCCTCTGTCCTGGAGTTGGGCATCAAAGTTTTTCTTCAAGAGCTTCCTTTGCGTGGCTCACCAGTGGGTCTCAAATGCCACATCCCTCTTGCATCTGAAAAACAGCACAGGGCAGCTTCTGGAATTGACTCTTCTCATTGCAGTTAATCCTTAGGCATTCCTCACACCTTTTGGGGTAGATGGAAAATTATTTCCAGTGCATTTGTTCTCTTCAGTAGGTGTGGCATATATTTATTCCTCTCTTCTTGAGTCTTCAGTTTTCCTTTGCAGTTCAGCAGTGGGATCTGCAATGCTCAGGCAAGGTGTGTGCAAGGAGCTTAGTGGCTTGGCTCCTGGGTGGAGCTGGATGGTGACATGCACTGCTCCCACATGGTATTGCGCCTGGATTAACACTGTGCCGATGGTGCTTGGACAGCAAGAGTTTGGGATTTAGGGGAGACTGCAGCCCTGTTAGCACCAGCATGTGCAGTACAGCTGCTATGTGATCCTCAGGGTTGCTTTGCAGGCCTCTTGCATAGATCAGGGCTGTATCCAGCCACAAAAATCACCCAGCACTGCCTCAACCCACAGAAGGAGGGAGAGAAACATCTCCTAGGTGGTTTTGGAAGCCTTTTTACCTGAAAGCATTGGGTAGATTTCCAGGTATCTCAGAGAAATATGTCCAAGTTCTTACTGTTTGTGTTGGACAGCTGTTTCTGCTCTTGCCCAGCTTTCAGTGCTGCTTTTCCCTGCAGCAGTTTCCCAATGTATTTCAGGCTGACAAGGCTAAGAAGGCTTTGTATTTCTGGATGCATAATCAATAGATCACTGTGTTTGGCAGACTTTCCCCCCATCTTTACTTCTTTATTGACCTGTTCCTCTACAGAAACCTCAGGAGGCAAATTAAGCCATGAGTTGTTACCTGGACTCTGTGTTTTTACCCTTTTGTAAGCAAACTCCAACCCTGAAATTGTGAAACCAGGAGAACGACTTGGGTTGTGATATCTTTACTAATCCAGTCACCTTCTCCACTCCCTGGGATGAGGTTTGGTAACGTGTCACAAATGGGGCAAGACAGTTTTGAGCAGCATCTTGCAAGACTCTGGTATGCCAGGGAATATTTGCTGTTTCCTGCCTCCTAAGAGGCTGGAAACTTGGGCTAGAACCTCAGGGTGCCACTATAGCAATCAACCAGCTTGGGGAAGCAGCTTTTCTCTCTGGAGGGCTCTGCTGACCACTCCTAGGCTGCTTCCCCAACACATCAGCATGACATGTAGCCCTCTGCATCGCCTGGAGCTTCAGCAGCTAAGTGCACACCTTAGGAACATATTGCAGTGTAGTCATTTTATTTTAATAAGTGGCTTTAGGTATTAAGACATCACATCATCCACTTCTGCCCACTGCTGTTGTTTCACTGGACGTTTGGCTTAGAGGTTTATGTCAAACAGAGAGATAAAAGACAGCAAGAGCGTGGACAGAAGCAGAAGCAGGCTGGGAACAGCTACAACCAAGTATTGGCTGGCTGTAGAAAAACCCTCTGAACCTGTCCTGGGCAGCTGCTTTCTTGTGGCTTGAGTGCTTGGTGTTAGCAGAGGTGATGAAGATAAATGGAAACGAGGAAAGACCTTTCTCTATACTGTTCAGAGGCTGCAGTTTCTTGATAGCATATGAAGCAGGAGTGGTAGTCGCTTTGCAGGAATTGTCACCTGACATACTGAAATCTGCATCCAAGATCTATGGGGCATCTTCAGGATCGGTTGTAGCTACAGCTGCGCTGTGTGAGTGTGATATAGGTAAGGGCTATGCTACTTCATTTATTCTGTGTCTAAAGAGATCAAATCTCTGGAAGTTTTGGAGTTGCAAAAGATCACTTTTTTAAAATTTATCCTTAATCAGTGGTTGATTCCTCAGAATTTTACTTCATTGACTTCTTTAACGGTGGAAAACACTGGTAAGTTAACCAGCACAGAGAAAATAGGCTATAGTTATTTAATAAGTCATTGCATCTTATTAATTTGAAGAATAGTAAGCATATCTTTCATTAGAAACGGAAGTGCCCTCCCTAAGAAGGCATTTGGGGTTGTTGGTAGATTCCCAAAACACAGAGGGGAAAGAAAATACTGAATATGGAGAAGTTGAGCATTGGTGTTGCATGAAGTAAAGAGAGAGTTGTAGTCACAGAGCTGAGAAATACATCAGGGAGCAGATGCAGAGCCAACAGGAGGAAATGGTATGCAAAGGCTTCCTGTCAATTTTCTCCCATATTTCAAAAAATTTTTAAGTTGTCGCATGGAGGAAATGGGAAAATAAATCAAAATACTTCTGCTTCCTGCAATAGTGACGGTCCTTGGAAAATCTGGATCCACTCATGAGAGCTTCAGCCCTAATGAAAATAATGGTTCTTTATGAGCATTTACCAGGTGGAAGTGCAGCCTAGAAAGTACGTAAATAATCATATAAGGGATGTGGAATAATTGTTTTGCTTTCCTTTAGATGACATGAAGCTGTCCTTCTTCAGTGCTCTGAAAACCTCTTCTTTCAGTGGGTATGTTTTTGGAGGAAAAATCCCTAGAATGTTAAAGAATGTATTAAACAAACACCTGCCTGAGAACGCCCATCAGCTGGTATCTGGAAAGCTGCACGTTATCCTCACCCGTCTGCGCGACTGGAGATGCGTGGTGGTGTCAGAGTTTGCCTCAAGGGAGGATCTCATTCAGGTGAGAGCAGCCACCGCCACCCTGTGAGGGAAGGACCTGCATGAGGTTTACTGCCTCTCTGTGTGGCCACGCAGCATTCTGTGCCGTGATTTCTGTCCTTGCTACCCACTGAACCCAGACAGGGTCACAAGCTGAAAATAGTTAAAAAATCAGCCCTTTTGATTGCTGGCTGAGTTATCTACAGGGCCTGAGTATGCAGGGAGAAAAATGAGGCATTTCACAGATTACTACTACTCCAGCCCTGGCCATGGATATCAGACGTGGTCTGGTCCACAGTAGCGAGTGGTGGCCAATAACCCAGCTGTGGTTGCCCATTTTGGCATTTTCCTTCTCTGGAGATAGTTGAAACACGCCTAGATGCAGTCCTGTGCAACCTGCTCTAAGTGATCCTGCTCTAGCAAGGGGGTTGGACTTGATGATCTCCAGAGGTCCCTTCCAACCCCGACCAGTCTGGGATTCTATGATTCACAGATGAGCCACCATTCCCAAAGGCAACAGGGTTTTGTGGCTCTCTGTTCACCTCCATGCTTTCCATCTCACCCACAGGCCTTGGTCTGCAGCTGCTTCATCCCTCTGTATTTTGGACTTTTACCTCCTATGTACCGTGGGGTGGTGAGTAGCCCTGTGGTCTAGAAACCCTAGCCCAGGTCAGGCCAAGGGTCCATCTAGCCTTTGCCCTTTCTCCACTGGTGGCATTAAACATGTTTATACCTGTGTTTGCCACCAAATTTGCTTGGTGTTGTGTTCACAAAGTGTCTGCAGAGGGAAGAACTGAACTGGGGTGCCCCACAATCTGACCTCACTGCAGACAGAACTGACCTTCTCACAAAGGCATGCACCCTCAGCCTGTCCGTGGGGTTAGCTCAACTCCTTTCTGCTGCGCTTTCCCCCGATTTCATTAAAGAGTAATTTTTCAGCTGGAAGGGAAGGGGTGGTGGGTGTAGACCTGGAGCACATGGGGCTGTGGTCAGGGCTGTTCCCTGGAATGGAACCTCTGTAGCCCCAGTACCTCAGTCTGGTTTGGGGCTGGGGTGGGGAAGAAATCCCAAATGCATGCACATGTGACACAGCATTCTTCTCTCTGAAAAGAGGAAGACTCAGGGTTCCTTGTTTTCTCTCCTAGCGTTACATCGATGGGGAACTTGCCATGTGGCGGGCCAACTTCGTGTCCCGCACCACGATCACCGTGTCTGCTTTCGCTGGCGAATATGACATCTGTCCCAAAGATGGCCCTGCTGCCTTCTTCACTTTCCAACTCTCTGATTGTATTTTACAGATATCAAAAAGAAACTTCTGTCGCTTGCAGTCTATTTTTCAGCTTCCCACATGTCAAGTGAGCTGCTTCTACAGGTACCCAGAGCCATGAGGCCCCTATAGCTGGCCCATCTGCCCTGACTGCCACCTCCCCCCCCCTGCAGGTTCTGGACCAGTTTTATACCCATGGCTACCAGGACACGGTCTCCTTCTTAAAAAGACTGAGTAAGTGATTGGGAATAAGGAGCAGGTAGGTCAGGTGCTTCTCCTACAACGTTGGTTTGCTGACAGAAGGTAAGACATGCTGCCAGTGCATCTAGAATGACCAGGGTAGAGAGATCCCTGCAGCCTTGGAATTGCCAGGATTACCTGAGTCCCATCCTCTCTATGGCCTCTCCTGAAGCTCCCTGTTCACCCCTTCCCCTCTGATGGTGTTAAGTCCCTTCTTCTCTGCCACACTGGGCATGGTAGAGCTTTCCCGAGAATGCAGGTCCCCAGGACCTAGACAGTGGTGTTAGACTGATAACCCACTGATGCACAAAGCAGCAATGTTTGGTGATCCCTGCTCCAGAAACCCAGATTAGCCATGGACTGTG
The DNA here is from genome assembly GCA_013400195.1 of Aramus guarauna. NCBI lineage: Eukaryota > Metazoa > Chordata > Aves > Gruiformes > Aramidae > Aramus > Aramus guarauna. The sequence goes on from VXBL01009977.1 coordinate 350,149, forward strand.
GTCATCAGTCCCCCTATTTTCCAGTCAGCCCTGGTCATGCCTCACATTGCTGGAGACCTGGTAGCTGAGCAACAAGCAGTGAGAGCTGGTTTCTCTTCCCACCAGGTGAATTTGGTATAAATTATCTTGATGAGGACTTTATGCTTCCATTGGCAAATGAATCCTGTCAGAAAGGTGAAGGGACCCTGCACTGGAAGCCAGAAACAAGAGTACTTCACTTCAGAGCCACAGACCCTGAGGATGTCACCAAAGAGAATCCAGAGAGCTGCTGGGCAGCAGATGAAGTGGAAGAAGAAGCCTCACATCACCTTCTCCACCATCAGAAAGGTAGAGGCACTTCCTTTACTCCATCAGTTTTCATTAGCTAAGTGACACTTTCCCAGGGCTCTCCCTACTAAGAGAGGCTGGCTGGGTTTTTGCAGACTCGAGTAGGTGAGAACATCAGGGATGGGAGAGAGTCCCCTCTTGGGTCAGTGGTTATGAGTGGAGCCTCACGCTGAACTTGTTTTGGGTGAGGTTTGAGGAGTTAGGCTGTAGCCAGGTCAGAAGGGCTCTTTGGAGAAATATCTCTTTCTATGAAGAAAGCCATTTACTCGCCTTGTAAGGTAGTAACAGGTTCTGCCCACGCATCATTTCGTTAAGGGTGAGGGAAGGAGCAGTGTCTCAGTGGTTAGAGCTGGGTTTGCTGTGCCCATCAAATCAAAATTTCTGATTTTTGCAGCCATGTGTAAATACTTAAGTGCAAGAAAAGCTTATTAGAGCTACAGGTCAACCTGTACATTTTTTAAGCAACATAAGGCAGGTTTAAATCCAAAACTTCTAGTTTTCTACATTCCTATGTGAAATAATGTCCTCTCCCATTGCAGTTTTGACATGGAAAACCATTTCAGATTCCAGTTTGTCTTATTGTTACTAGCAGAATATAAAGAAGTATGTGCTGGAGTGCAACATTTCTTTCAATTTTATTATTTCTGAGTGCTTTCAACATTTCAGAATTTGTCAGCTTAGGAAAAATTACACCGCTTTTCCAACATGATGATGGCTTAAAATGTTGCCACATAAATTAAAGAAATAGTGAAAAAAGACCCAAACATTGTTCTGCTGTATCTATGAGGACCACATCAAATGAGGAAAATAAAGGGGAAAGAACAGGACCGTTACCATTCCAGATCTAAAAATAAAAGCTTGAAAAACATAAAATAAAAGCAAAGAAGACATTTCCACTGAAAACAAAAGAAGAGGCCCACTAGAAATGCAGGACACAAAGTCAGGCTGTAGAGTTTGTTTCCATGCTTGTTTTTTTTAAAGGCTTCATAAGTCTGAGCTACGTGGAGCTTTTGAAAGCAACATAGTAGGAATCAGGTTTCTTTGGAGGCTGGGCAGGCTCTGGGCTATCAGGAGTCTCTTGGTCTCTGGTTTGCAGCTGGGCTGCAACATTTTTCACCAACCTAAGGTCACCTGTGGAAGGATTCAAGACTCATTTGTTAGGCTAGAGAGCAACCAAGAGATGTCAGGGCTCTCAGTCTCTAGGAGAGAAGTATATCAGAATTTTCAGGTGTGGGAAGGAAATGCCCTGATGATCTAGGCCAGGAAAAGGCTATTTTACTGTTTATCTGCACAATACTGTAATATGATTGGTTTTACCAAATAAGCAAGAGTATAAACCTGCACACAACTTGCACCCATTTTCCCGAATAAGTCAGAGTATCTCCAAAGAACACACCAGCAAGGGTCAGGCTGGATTAGCAGGTTAACCACAAGCATTTGCATTTTTATCCATGTGCCCACCAGGACAACTGAACAATGAGTTGCACCCTCCCTAGTATCTAGGCTAGAAGCAGAATCTGGCATAAAGCATCTGCCACCACCAGGCAGAGACACAGCAGGACTGGACACATTTGATTTCATTTGGCTCGGTTGCATGGCTCAGGCCCCAGGACTCCCCTTCTCACTAGATCTGCAGTGGGAGAGAAAGCTCCTGCTGACTTGGGTTGTCTCCAAGCTGTCATCCCATCCACCTCAGGCTTCACATCTCTGAGTTCAATGCAGACCAGGGCAAGCAACAAGACAGTGGTATGGGGCCAATATTTTAAGGATATCAAACCCCACTTATCCCATTACCCTGCAGAAAACAGGGAGGAGGGAAGCAGCCCTGGTCAGGTATTTGAATGCAGTTTGTCTCAAGAACTGCCAGAAGTGTCTGTCAGATTGACCAAGGCGGTTTTACTCCAGCCACAGAAGAACATTTTTGACCCCGCTGTTGCCTTTGGCCTCAGTTCATCTTTTAAAGAGAGAAAGAGCCACTTGTAACCCAGGCTGCAGACAGACACTGAGCTGCACTGAAGAGCACACTGTGGCAGCAATGTCACCAGCACAGGCCACAGCACCCCCTCTATCCCCCCAAAGACTCCAGGTGGTTCCTGTGGCCCACCTTTAAAGCAGGCATTTCAGGCTGACGACGACAGTTTGCCAAACTTTGCCTCTGAACTGGGTGCAGCTGGGTTTCCCAGCTGGGTTTCCCAGCTTGTTTCCCTAGGGGTGAAACATGCTGAAAGGAGTAATTCAAAGAGATGCCAAACTTTGCCTCTGGCAAAGCCTCCTTTTGCCATTAGCTCCCAGCTCGTGCAGAGGAGACAGCATCACTTGTGCTTGCTTGAAAAGGTGGGGAATTACTAGAGCAAAGGACAGCTGATTTGAATGATGAGTCATTAAATACTTCTATCTTGCACACCTCTGCAGGTTTGGAGCAGGAGGGCTTTGTGCTGTGGCAGTTTTGGTTTGGGTGTTCTTGTAGGCCGTTTTTTGCTAAAGTTCTCAAAGTTTTACTGACTTTTTATGATCAAGCACTGTGCCATGTAGCGAGCGGCAGGTGGGATGCACTGGGTAGTTCAAACTGCGCTCCTGTTTGTGACTGAGATTTGCAGACAAATTTAGTGCATTTGGATGTCTAATTTCTATATGAGAATTTTCTTTTGGGGATTTTAATTCGCATTTGAATAAGGATAGTGTGACTGAAATGGTTCTATCCTGCCTGGAGGTGGTGGTGCTTGCTAGGAGGACCAGGACCCTGGTAGAAGGGCTGTTGCAGAGCCTGGGAGGGAAAGCAGAAGTGCACTACGAGCAAAAGCAAACGATGAGCAGACTGGTCCCGCTCCTGCCCAGGGAGCGGTGGGTGTCTCTGTGCCCTCTCTACTTTGATCTGTGGCAGGAACATAGTCACAGCTCATGAGCAGGTTTTGAGCAGCCCAGCTTTGGCTGCAGGGGTTGAGATGTAAATTCATCCAGGATGGAAGGAAGACAGGAGGAAGTTTTGATGGATTCAATGCAAATAAGCACCCAGGTTTCTTTTAGGTAGCTCATTGCAGAGAAAATATTTCCAAGTCATCGATTTCAACCAGAGATAGAACATAAAGATTTGTCTTTCACTGAGCATTCATAGTTAACTTTGAATCTGTTTACATCACTGCGGCCTTCAGCTATTCCCCACATTCATGCCTGCAATCTCCAGGGCACTTTGGATGTAACTTCCCTCTGTACCATTTCCCTTTGTGCAATTAAGCAAGCTGTTTATTCAAATAAACAGCTTGTGCTGCTGTGATGTTTGTTGCCCATCAGGAACCAACAGACAGGGAAGACTCAGCTGGGGTAAAGCCAATCCATCAGCCTCTGATGTGCAAAATGTATTTGGGATGATTAAGAGTGCTGCCAATTCATTCTACGTTCAGACCAGTAACACGAGGTGTGTTTGCCTGGACCGTACACTGTAGCAGCGAGTTACAGAAAATTGCATGGAAAGAACTAATATATTTGTGAAATGTCAGCTCTCCCGGTGCAATAGGAGATGCAGTCTGCAAGACTGTGGTACTTTGAAGTAGGAGGAGGTTAATCTTTAAGTTTTTCTATCCTTCTCCAAAGCTGCAAATTCTGAGGGTTCCAAATATGCGCCACGGCAGGAGAAGCAAGCCTCCGAGGGTGTATGAAGCTGAAGAATAGGTAATTGATAAAATAACTTCAGGAAACTGGATAAAATGAGTTAATGTCCAGTGGGATGCTCCCTACGGCTTTTCCCTCTCTCTGTTTTCTGTTTGATGAATCTCTGAAAGTTTTTGAGTGGGAGGCAAACACTCAAAATGTGACATTTCCTGGCAAATGCCTGCCCTGTTATCTGCATTAAATCAGGGGGAGGGATGCTGCTCGTGATCAGCAAGTGCAGCGGCTGGGGAAACCGGCGGCTGGGCTGTCCACGCATGCGAGTAAAGATGGTCGATCTCCCCTGTGCGTATTCGGCCATCATGTTAAAGCAGGTCAGGCCTGGGCAGGGAGGCTGAGGCAGCAGCACTGGAAACAAAATCAGCTGGTTTCCCCAAGTGAAAAACAAACAAACAAACAAACAAACAAACCACTCCCAAAAAACTCCATAAAATACCAGCAGCCATGCCGCTGTGTGAATTGAGCTCCGGTGACACCCACCGCTTCCTGGGGCAGCAGAACCGTGTGGCATCAGAGACCCCAGGGCACATCCAGGATGGTTACCTGGAACAAGCTGGCAGTTAGTTGAGCGAGGCTCAATGGACAGGGACAAGTAGCCCCAGGGACGTTTGATGATGCTGACGGGCTTTTTTGTGGCTTGGGAGTTGTGTAGCTGCCTGCAGTATGAAATCGTTCTGTGCAAGTCTCTTCACTGGCTGCACACAAAATTATTTGCAAGCAGGTTTTAGGGAGGTATGGCTTAAAAAATGTCTGTGTTGCAAGTTAAATGCCTTGAATCCTTCAGAGTTTAGTGCCAAAACACCTCTCAGGATCTTGGTGAACGTGCCTGATGTCCTGCTGGGACAGAGCCCTGCAGACAAGTGCTCTGGAAAAGGGTGTGTTGCCATAGAGAAGTGGAACTAAGCTAGTTCATAGCTTCTTTCAGATGTCACTAAATAAATAAGGGGGACAAAAATTAGCTACTCTTAATGTGAGGTATCCCAGATCTGGAATTTTTAGCCATGGTCAGCATCAGTGACCCATGGGTGAGGTCCTCCGGGGTTTCCCTGCTCTGCACCCTGCCCACCCTCCGCATCCCCCGAGCACCTCACCTGCTCACCACAGCTCTCTTAGACAAACCAGGCAGCATGGTTTGGAGGAGATTTTGGAACCGTTTTGCCATGGCACTGATACCTTCCAGCAGCCCCCACAGCTTCTTCAGCCTGCAAAACCAAAACAAACAGGCAGATTTTAATGACCGGTACATGCAACAATAGGGAGAAGGTGCTAATGGTAAATGCACACTGTAATACTCTTTTTCCATAACCAGTAGATGTGCATCAGCTTGCCCTGGTCCATGGAAAAGGAGAGACTTGCCACTAGCCCGCACTGCCCCGCGTGTTCCCCATGGAGCTGCCGTCAGAAGGATGCGAGAGCCCATTGCGCACCCCAACACTGGGCTTGCAGGGATGCCTGCATGCCTCGTGCTAATCTTGCACCCTGTCCCTTCAGCTGTCTTGCCACTGCTGAAGGCACAGCCCCTGGTTTCTGTGTCACTCTCAGCTTCGATGCCTCTATCAAGATGTTCTTACCCCTTTCTGACAAAAGCTGGCAGCCTGTATGGCTGCAACAGGACCTTTGACAGTGGATCCTGCAGTCCAGTCATCTGCTCCTTCCTCCAGAGAGCCAAGCCTGTGCCCATGAATGACAACATAGAAGTAAATAAAGACCAGTAACTAGAAGTAACCCAATAAATGCAATAATTCCTCTTGTCCAGCAACTTTTGCTGCAGCTCAGCCTGTAGGTACTGAAGCCCAGGCCAGAATCCAGCTTGAGCCACTCTTACAACGCCTCTTTGTGAATGGCTACTGCAGAGCTAGAAATATTTGCTATAATAAATAACTCAATAATGCCTTAAATATAATACTGCAATATAATACTTAAATATAAGACTGCAGCAGCCACCTCCAAAACCCAAGATCAGTCCCTCAAACCCTCTACCTGGCAGGAAGCAAGGAGCCAGACCCTGTGGTACCCTTTTGAATAGGCCGGTGAATGCCCTCTTGGGTTGTGCAAAGTTGTTCTTCCCACACAAGCTGGCGAAGCGGAAATTGCCATCGAAGTAGTTAAAGCCAAAAGCATCTGTGAGGCACGAAAAGAAAGGGCTGGTATTTGGCCTGTCACATTGGTCACACAATGCCGATGGGCAGTGGGTCACACTGCTGGGCTGCCCTTCGGGTCTTGGTGTAACACTTACTGTTCCTGTACAGGAAAAGGGCAGTGTCCTGGTACCCTTGGGAGAAAATGTCGTTCAAGACCTGCAAAGAGAAATGCTTGAGGTCACTAAAGAGCCCTCTATCCAGGCACCAGCAAGATCTGTCCAGGGCTGTTTGACTCTGGAGGGTTGGGACGGCCCATTTGGGAAGGCAGCAAGCACAGGCTGTTTTCCAACCACCCTTTGGTGGTCCTTTGCAGGTTGTCAAACCAGTGTGGACGCCATCCCCGGCTGTCCACCCATCAGCAGTGTCCACCAAAAAAATGCACTGCCCTTGAAATCTGATTCATTAATGATGGAGACTGAGCTGAACCTTAAAGCTTGGTATGGCAGGTCCAGCATTAATTTGTTTTAACCAAAACAAAGCTGGGAAGAAGACCTGGTGGGCTTACCATGGTGCTAGGTGGAAAGAGAGCATAGCTAATCCTGCAGAGGTTTTCTATCGAGATCTGGATGCTGCCATTGAAGATCTGGAAACAGAAGAAGATAGCAGGACAATCCCGTGGACAGATATCGAGTTCTCCAGTGAATGGGGACACAGTGATCACGGCTTCCTCCAAGCTGGAAACAGGCTGCAGGCCAGTGAATCCTCCATCAATGTATCGCTGAGATGGAAGAGCAGAGGGAGGGTTTGCTTTGAGAATTGCTACAGTGTGCAAGGGCAGGGTCACCAAGAGGAAAGCAAGCAGCTGCGAAGGTGATACCTCCTGCCTTGAGCCAGTCCCAGATTGTCCTCCCTTCCCACTTGCAACAGCATCTCTTCCCACCCCCTTGTTCTTTATGCTTTGCCAGCTCCTGCTGCTGCCCTGCCCGTGGCACCCAGCCAGCTCCTCAACCACGTTCTGTAATCCACAGCAGTTACTAAAATAGAAATAGAATTATTTTAATTCACAAAGCTTTGTAAAATTGTTTTGGCAGTCATTAGCCAATTCAAACATCACTGAATTTACAGAGTCGTATGGATTTCAAGTCCTGAGCTCAAGCAGTAGGGCTCCTGCATTTAATAATTGCCTGCAAATCCCTGGAGGATTACTCACTGGGCAAGCAGAATGTTGTTCACTGTATTCCAAAAGGAATCTGAATTTACCACCCACCTCAGTGGGATTTGAGGTTTCAAGGACTGCAGCTCATCAAATTAAATGCTTGTGAAATAACAGTGCAGAGGAGCCTCATGCAGCAATGGCGTTGAGCTCTGTGTCCTGCAAACTTTGTGCACTTTGTGGGCAAGCCCTGCAGTCCTGGGTAAGCTGGAGATCTGACCTGACAGCCAGGTACAGACATCTGAGGACTAAATAGGCTCGATCAGTGCAGACCAACAAGAGTCAAGGCAGGATCCCAGCTCTGTTCCAGCTGCAAATCTGGTATCGTGGCTTTGTGAGCTTTGACACACAAGCGAGTCACAACACGTGGGCTCTGTGGTCAATCTGCCCATGCTTCACCACCACACTGCCCTGCCCCTCCTTCACTGAGGGTTAGCAACAAGCCAGCCCAAATTTCTTGACTTCACTGCAGTGTTTCACAGAGTATGAATATGCACATGGTTGGGGGAGGATCCTCCCACAGACTTTTGATATTTCAGCCGTGCACGTCTGCACCTGAGCTAATGGAGACATCTGCACTGCAGACAGATCCTGCCCAGGATAACTGGATTGTGTGTCAAAGTCCCGAGTGTGGGCGTCCTCTCATCTTACTTTGGAGATCTGCAAGGCAAGATCTAGTCATCCAGGCTCTGTCCGTAGGAGAGGGCTCTCCAGATGGCAATTCCACCCAGCTATCATCTTAGGATGGGATGAAGAACAAGCTAAAACCTTTATCATCCTCCATTAACTAAAGAAGAGTCTAACATATATATCGCTCTCTACTCAAGGGAATGTAAATTTCAAACCCAAGAACATACTGCTGGGAGCATATGTTTTATTGGAAATAACACTCACCACACCTCGGTAGGATGGAGGGATGAATCCACAGTAGATAGGAAGAAAGCAGCTGCAGAGCAGAGCCTGGAGGAGGAGAGAGATTGCAGAAGTAAATATTCCTGTCAAAGTTCTCCTGGACAAAAGTAGTTGACTGAGTCCCTGTGAATTCAGGCTTGACAAATCGTCTGGAGCCAGGCTGTCGGTACCACCTGGACTTTGCACTTGACTGTGTCAGGAAGAAAGGTTTCAAGAAGGGGAAAACAGCTCATTTCAGTAAAGTTGAAACACTTCTCTTGAGAAGGACATAGCACTTCATGTTTTATTTTTATAGCTGCCAGCAATATAAGTGTTGTATCTATATATATCACTGTCCAAACATTGCCCTTGACGGTGGCAAGATGAAGCTTCACACTTGTGGGTTTTTGGACAAAACCAAGACATCCTCACAATGCATTTTCCTTCTGCTGAGATTTATCAATGGTAAAGCCACCGCTGAATTGCCAGCAACTATTTTCTACCAGTCTCATCAGCTGAGAATGAGCATCCTGAGCTCCTGGGTTGACCTGGGGCAGGCACCACAGGGTGAACTCCTACATCTCCGTGGACTTACCATCCTCTACTGTCTCCCTGGGACAAGCAAGCCCATAACCTCATGGTCAGCTTTGTTAGGGTTTTACCCTGGGATTCTTTCTCCAGCAGCTAATTTACTGGTTAATCAACTGCTTGTTGTTTGGCAGCACAGACGCTTTGTCCAGCTCCCAGGAAAGTGCTGAGGCAACAAGGAAAATTACTGCCAATGGGACTTGGCCGAGGAAAGACCTGTCCAGAAAGCTGAGAGGTCATGTTAGCATTAACAGAGCTCTTTGCAAAGAGTCATTAGCACTTATTAGAGCTGGCAAACATGCCAGCATCAGCTTTTTGAGGCTGAAAACAAACCTTCTGTTTTTTTAGCATGATTTATTCCCAGCTGGCTCTGGACCTAACAACATCTTCCTCCTTCCATCCAAGCCTAATGGAGCTCACTGTGGTGGGACCACAGCTCTGGCAGGGCTTCCTGACACTGTCCCAATGTTGGGTAGAAAACAGTGCAGTTGAAGTCATCAACACTTAGGTACCTCCAGCCCAAGCAGTAGGTAGAGATCTTCCTATGGCATCAGAGGAACGTGCCTTTACCTGGATGAGCTCCTCCTTTGAGTTGAACTCAGAGGCCATGACGTTCTGGCCGTCCATCACCCGCGTCAGCGAGATGTGCAGCCGCCCTGAAGCCAGCTGGTAGGAGTCCTCTGGTAGCATCCGCTGCAAAACAGTCTTGATATTCCCCAGCAAGCTGCACTTGGGAGAGAGAGGGCCCAGGATGGTTTTCCTGACTTCTTTTGCCATGGCAAAGAAAAATTCCTTTAGGTCATCTGACACAGAGCAGTGAGGAGGAAAGATAGAGAGAAAGTCAATATCCCTGCTTCCCTAACCATTATATTTTTAATCCTATTTTTAACACTCCTCACAAATAAAGCGTCTTGCAACCCCTGTGCGTGACCCCAGGATGATACTGCTGCTACAATGGGGGACATTGTGGCAGGACAGAAAGGGGGAGATCACCCCCATGATGTCCTCAAAGAACAACGTGTTGCTGAGCACAACCCCACTAGTGAAATCGCCGTCTGCACCGGAGACGGGTGCTGAAGAAGTGCCTGGCCAGAGATTCAGGAAAGGCTCCAAGCAGCCCCATTAAGGGGGATGCAGGTGCAGACATGGAGTTATCGGTGCCAGTGTGACTTGCACAACACCTTCCTGCCTTCCACCTCCGATTTTGTACACGGGAAGCCCCAGGCTTCATGGAGGGGCTGGGACTGCTTAGGGCTTTCCTGCAAGCCGAACACCCTGGCTCCATTGTGCTGGGACTCCCCGCTCATCTGAGCTCCCCTGGTGACCCTCCCAGCCGGTGTTAATAGTCATTACATGTGTCTGCACATCTCAGAAGCTGGATTAAAGGAGCAGAGCTGCAGAGCCCCAGCCAAGGGCTCAGGAGACACCAGGTTTTAAAGGCTGCATGGTGATGGGGGAGAAAAGGGATGCAGCAAACCCCACGGTCAGCCTGATCTCAGGGAGGGAGCTTGGTCCCTTTGCTGACATGAGCTCGCTTGGGAGAATAACACGCCTTGGGAGGTTAAACTGTTGCAGCAAAAAGCTTGTCCTGCTCCCCAGTGCTGCAAAGAGCTGTCCTCGTGCCCAGGTGGGCTCCCAGGGACCCTACGCTGGCACGAAGCCACGGGCTTGCCTTAGCACCACAGTTTTGTAGGGAAAAAGGTTTCAGGGCTGTCCTGTGCGATTGCTTTAAAAGCACAGAGGCACAGATGGATTAGATGGAGTGTCTCGAAGGCAAATGGAGCAACACAGGTATTAAGACGGGTTATAAATGTTTGAGCGGATGTTCAGGCCATGTGGCATGATGATTAGTGCTCGGCGGGTTCACGCAGGGTCCTGGAGGATGCCAAAAGAGACGGAGACACCCCAGGCAGGTGATGCACCCGCCGGCAACTGTCTGGCTGCTCTGTGTCCTGGAAGTGAGGGAAAATTGGGAAAACTGCCGACAAGCTGCTGGGTAGGAGGGAGAACTGACCCCAGCTTTGGGGCTTTGGCTCTGGGCAAGCAAGGGATGACCCTGGCGTGCAATGCTGTGGCTGTCCCTGCCTGCACCGGCTTGGTGGTGACAAGCCTGTGCCCAGGAGGTGGTGACCTGTGGGGTGGCAGACGACAGCCTGGCTCGGAGAGCTCAGAGCTCCTCACCAGCCCAGGTCAGGGCAGGGGCTGGGTACACGACTGCAGCCACCCCGTGGGACACCCCACCAGGAGCCAAACTCCCCATTATCCCTCTTTTTGCCCCAGTCCTCGCTAATGGGAGTTTGGCAGAGTTTGTACCACATTCATTTTCCTTATTAGAAATCCAACCAGAGTCATTACTGCCCAAAAAGGTCTTTTCTTCCCCTGGGGAAGACGTTTCGGGCACAAGATCATCTCAGCACCTCTAAGTGGATGGTGCCTAATAGCCCCAGTGAAGCAGACCCACATTTCAGCGCTGATGCCCATAGCAAGAACTGATTTATATCTGCTGGACAGCCCCAGCTCCATGCAGCATGAGGAATCAGAGAGGAACGTTTTGAGGCCCTTGCTGCTTTGGTTCCGTTCTGCTTTGTCTAAACATATTTGCCAAAGTTTTGAATAATTTTTAGCTCCAGCAGAGTGGTTCTAACATCCACCAGAGGTTTGGACCCTAAAACCCCCGCTCCTCCTAAATGTCCCCAGTGCTTGAAGGGGGGTTGGATCAGCCTTCAGAGACAAGTCTTGTGTACACTTGTTTACACGTGGGCACTAATTGGAAATATGGGAGGATGTGATTATTAAAAGTGGATTAACTGCTCTGAATTAATTCTACACATAGATGATCTTATTGCTAGTGGGGCCCATTTCCATCTTGTCTAAAGAGGTTCAGAGGTGTTCCGCTACCTGGAAATGGGAATCGCATCACATCTTCCCTTATGCTGGGAAAGTTGAGTGGGAAAACCCAAAGCAACATGCAGACAGGGCTGTCAGTGCTATAGATACCCATGTGACTGCCACTTGTGTCCCTTGGTAGCTATGGATGCCAAGGGACCAGATCCATAGGGGACAAGGGGCTTTACTTGGGCATATCTGCTCACCGTGGCCACATTGACTTGCTTTGGGATGCATCTCAGCATCAGACCTCGTAGCAGAAGAGAAGGAGATCTGCTCCTTCAGCAGGAGCAGGGAAATGAGCCAATAAAATACAGGTATGTCCAGATTTACCCATGCAGTATCTACCCAACCATCTGAGATAACATTCAGACAGCAATAACCAGCTTTTTCAGCTTACACTATCCAAAATTGCTCCAGGGTGGCTGCCGAAAGTGGCAACATCTGCAGATTTCTTTTATGCCCTGTGAGTGATAGGAGTTACACCAATATCACATCCCCACTGGTGCTTTAAGGCATCAGCTCCTCTATTTCTATTTTGAAATTAAAAAAAAAAATCCATGAAAGGAAATCTAGACAATAATTGTCTTACCGAGGCTGATGCCGCACACCACGGCAGCGGCGATGATCGAACCAGCGGATGACCCGTAGACCTTGCATGCAGACTTGAGGAGTTCAGGAGCCAGCTCCAGGAGGGACTGCACCACCCCGACCTGGTACAGGGCGAGAAAGCCACTGCCCGAAAAGGAGAGCGAGAAAGGGGTGCTCGAAGCCCGGAGATCCTCCTCAGCCATCTCGAGATCAAACGGGCGTATCTGGCTCGGTGTCTCGGGTTGTCCTTTTTCACCAGGTGAACCTCAAGCTCTTGTCTCCTCTGCTTTCTCCAGGCTCATCTCTGGCTGCAGTGGAGTCCAGAAGATGGATTTTCTGCCTTCTTTTATGACAGTTCCCCGAGGTGTTTAGATTCACAAGCTATTTTAATTGCTGCCCGTGCTAAAAACAGTTTTCCCCTGATCAAAACAGCTCTTGTAATCCTCAAGCACAGCCAGCTCAGATGCTCAGGGCTGAATCAAGGCTGCTCTTTTATACCAAGCAATCTGAAGTGCCCCGGAAGCCCTCCCAGTGATGGTCCCTGCTTTACCGTGCCGTCACTCTTGGAAACATCCATGCAAAATTTCCTCTTTGCTTCGTGCTTTCTTCATCAAGGGTGTTTTCCTAAATAGGATTCTCCGTCAATCCCGGCTTAGGAACAGCTCAGTACTGAGTGAGTAAAGCCTTGTATAAGACACTTAAAGCCAGAGGGTGTTACACAAGGGGTGGATGCAGTGCGTTACCGCTGAGTTAGATTTGGAAATATTGCTTATATTTGCTCCCTACTGGAAGGGGTTTGTCCTTGCCTGATTCTTGGATATCCTTTGGAGGGGAAAAACAAGGAGCTGGACTCACTTTTCACTTCCCTCCCAGCAGTGTGCTTTATAAGACCCCAGAAAGTTGTCTGTACCAGCACCGTGTTCCCCAAATCTGGGGTTACTGAACCAAAGTCAAACCGCCCTCCAGCTGTCTTTACTGGCTGAGTGATAGTTAAAAAAATAGGGAGAAATTCAGTAGATTTCTTGTGTCTTTTCAGCCTTCATAACCTAATGCTACTGCCAAGATGCAGAATAAATGCCATTTTAAACAGATGTATTTATTAAATATTACTAAATACTGTGTCACTTATGTTATCCAAATACATATTTGGACATATTTGTCCATTTTGGAAGGTCATGAGTGTTTGCACCCTGGAAGAAATTGCTTGTGTTTTCTGTCCATTAACTCAGCCAATTATGCGCGTCAGGCCCCCAGGGAATTCAACAGGCGCTGCATGGAAGAGGCGTAGCATGCTCCTGCTTTGCTCAGCACTTCCACCTCCTCAGTCAAGCCCAGCCCCAGCTGCCAAACTTCAGGAAAGGTGTAAACAATCCCATGGGACCTGCAGGAACATGCTCCTCCATCCGGTGCACGGCGCAAGGACGGTTTCCCCAAGAGGAGCTTGACTTGCTACAAAATGGGGAGCTCCAGGAGCACCTCGTGACTGCAAACACTGCTGAGCTTGGAGATGTTCCCCGCCCCCAGGCTCGCTTTTGGGCATCTTGTAGTAGTTTCTTCCCTTGCAGCTGCCATGAAGTAACATATTAAATGGGATTTTCCATTCCCAGGGCCAGATGATGAAGGACCATGCGGTTGCCACAAAGAAGCTGTTATCTCTGCAAGAAGACAAGTGAGTAGCTCCCTGGGGAGGTGCACGGTGAATGCAAGAAGGTCCCTAAGGAGGAGAAAGCCCATCAGACAGCACAGCCCCACGCTAAGGCAGGGCCGGCCCCAGGAGAGGGGCAGGGGAAGCAAGGCAAGACGGACAAGAGGACAAGCGTCCATGCGCAGGGAAGGACAGGAGACATCTGACCTGGCAAGGGGAGGGCAGCACCCCAAAGGCCAGCGGCTCAGACCTGCGAGGACTTCACGGTATGCTCAGATACCCCCTGGGGTCCCTTGGGATCCTCATGCCCAGGAGGAGCTGGGCTTTGGGGACACTCCTGGGGGCTCTGCCGGCTGAGGGGGTGCGCAGCCACATCACAGCATTTCCCACCAAGTCCCTGCCCTGCGATGAGCCACAGGGGGCTTCTCAAGGCAGGGGGGACATGCAAAACCTGCCCCGCACCCCGTCCCGCTGCAAACACCGAGGCCCCAGGACAGCATCCCTGGGGACAGCATCCTCCCTGGCCCTGTGCCACGCTCCCGTGAGATGAAACCTTGTCATCATCCTCTTAGTGACAGCGAATTTTGCATTAATTGGCTCATTAAGTGCCAGGCTGATTTTTCTAAGCTGCCCTCCCCCACCAGGCGCCCGACAAAGCGGGATTAGTGGGGGACTAATGACTTCAGAGAGGCAGGATCCCAGAGGCAGCGTGAGATGCTGTCAGGAGAAGGCTCCCGGGCTCGTGTTGAGCTCCAGGTGGGCAGGGGGCTGTGAGGGGCACGGGGCTGCTTTCTGCCCAGGCAGATCGGTGCCCAGATGGCCAGTGTCCATGATCCCAGGGATTTTTGCGTGAGGTGATTGCTTTAGCCGTTTGATGCCACAGCAGAGTGTTTAGGGAAGGATGAAGTTAATACCAGGAGTTGGAACCTGATCAAAACCCCAAGGCTAATAACTTGCCCTTCTTTAATACCTTCTTAATATCTTCAGTGGCCACAGGCAATCAGGGTCTCAATTTTATAACTAAGAGATTAAGTCAAGATGCTGGAGTCGCTCACGAGAAGGGACCTGGGCTCTGAGACCCACCGGCCCTGGGGTGCTGCACTAATGGCAGCTGTGGCTGCTCCCAACTTCATCCCACCACGCCGGGCTGGAGCAGCATCCTGCTTTGGGTTGGGTTATTTGGGACCAGGAGCCCCTCATGCAAGGGGCTGTGCAGGTTTTGCTCCTTCTTTCCCTGGCACTGCTGCCCTGATGGGTGGGAAAAGGTCCAGCAACCCCAGAAGAAGGATATTTGGTTCAGCCGTGATGTCAGGAAAAATGCAGGAGGGGGGAATGGGAGAGATGAGTTGTTTTTCTCACAGGTGTTTTGCCTGGCAAGCACGTCCCACATGCCTGGGGAAGACGATGTCCTCCGGGAAGTCAGCGAGGAGACAAAACCCTTTTCTGCTCCATGCAAATCCCAACCCACACCTGGCACTGCATGAGCTCAGATGCAAAACAAATAGGGGCATAGCGTGATCATCCCACCAGGCCCCCACCATGTCCCGGACCCCAGCTCACTCTGCTCCGGTCACAGCCCCAGCTCGGTCCCTTGGGCAGGGGACAGGAGCATCATGACAGTCACAAACAGGCGAGAGCAGTTTCAGTTTCTCCTGCTGTAAAAGTCTCCCAGCTTGGTTCCTGGCCAAGAGGAAACATGATGCTGGTGCTGTGCTTGTTGCTGGCATCACCAGGCAGGATCTAGGAGGGGGATTTGGTGTTTTTCACAGTCCTAATTACCCTGGGCTAAATTAGACAGAGCCCCTGCATTTCATCTCCTGTCCTTGGGGCTTTTTGGCAGCCAGTGCTTCAACTCTCTGCATCTCTATCAAACCTTTCCTTAAAGGTTTCACAAACAGGGGATGTTGATGTGTGTGGGGAAGCACTGCTTCCTTCCTACAAGGGCTCCTCTTCCCCACTTTGTTTTACTTCGGGTTTTAAAAGGACTGAAAAGATCAGATCCTGCAGGAGAGGAGGTGCTGAGCAGACACGGGCTGTCACCCCACCATGGCACTGACCCAGACCCACACGTTTGTTTGCCACCATCATCCCCTTCAATCCTCCAGATCATTCCACCTCTTGCACACTGTAAGCCCCAAAATTTTGTCTCCTTCACCCCAGGGAGATGCTCCTGCTGGTGCCACCACGCTGAGCACTGGCAATCCACCCCCCCCCATCCCTGGCCCCGAGCTGCCTTAATCTATGGCCCTACTTAGGGGTCTGGGCAAAGATTAGCTGGGAACATTCCCAGCGATTAGGGTTTAATCGCTTTGACATTTCACAGCTTCTTAGGCCTCCTAGGTGAGACCCCAGCAGCCTTAAATCCCCTCGGTCCTCGAGGGAGCGACAGCCGGGGCAGCTCCTGCGCCATTTGGGAACAAGCTTTACCCAGTTCTTGGTGTCAGATCAAGCTGCTTTGGCTAATAAATCTTCTGCTGGAAAGGGAAGGGCTATAAATAGTAAAAAAAATAGCAGGACCGCGCTGTGTAGCTGCTGTAAGACTCCCTTTGTGCCATTTTGCATTTGGCTTGAAAGGCTCAGCCCACAACAGCTGTAGCAAATCCATGTGTAACGGCCATACACATCACCCAGTAGACATGTCTGGCTGTCATTTAGGGACAAATTTGTCTGAGTTTTAATTTTTTTTTTTTTTTTCCTGAACTAGACGCTTGGCCGACAGCAGAAGCTACAAAAATTATGTTGTACATTCACAGATATGTATAGAAAAGCAGGTAAATAAATACACATACACAAACACAAACAAACCATGAGGTTCAACATATACACTTGGTGGGAGCTAAAACGGAAATACAGAGCAATCTCCAAAATTTAAGCTTTGTTTGATTTAGACTCTTTGCCCCCGGTCAGGTGGGTTTTAAGCATTTTGTGCTGCTCTGGCTATTGCTGCAGTTTTCCTTAGAAGATTTTAAATCCACAGCTCAGAAAATCACCCCACTTCCAGGTCACCAACGGGGACTGTCCCTCCCCATCGGTAAATCTGCATCCTTGGGTTCCCGGGCACCACAGGCCCTTTGGAGAAGCCGATGTCAGTCCGGGCTCTCGCAGATGTCTGTGCTGAACTTCTCTTTGTTCTGCTGAGACAGAAGAAAACATTTGTGAGCCCCCTTCCCAAACTGAGCTGGTGCTTTTGGTTTTCTAGATGGGTTTAGGAGGAAGTTCTCGCCGAGGAAAGCTGCGGTTACACCAGGTTGCAGCAATGACGTGCACCACGGGGCATCTCCCAGCTGCGGAGATGCAGCGGGCAGGGAGCAAAGCAAGTCCTGCTCCTTGCGCGGGCCACGCTTACGTTGGAGAAAGACAAAGGCAGCTCGAACAGCACGGGGCGAGATCCAGCACCCAGTCGTGTCCCCCCAGCACAAGCCAGCATGACTGCTACCCACCCAGGTCTGTCGATCACCCTAAAATTACACCACTTGCACCTAATTTGCTGCTGGAAGCTCAGCCCCAGACTCAGTCCTCCTCCTTACCTGCAGAATTTTGCTGTAGGACAAGGGTGCAAACGAATCTTCCAGGTAGCGGGTGCCAAAGCCCATGATCCTGTTCACTGCCTGGTTGCAGATGCCCGCAACCTTGGCGGTGAGATGCACCGTGAAGGCAAACTGGATCTCTTGGGGGTTGATGTCGGGTCTGCCGGCCGTCATTTCCTTGTGGACATAGGCATCGGCCAAGTTCTTGAAGGAGGTGTAGGACATGTCTTTGAAGAACAGCCGTAGCCGTGCGTCTTCTTTCACCTGGTTAAGAAGCAAGTGAATATACACGAGTGAATAACTCTGTGTTGTTGTGTTGATGCCTTCGGTCCACGCTAGGATTGTGGTTGAGGGAGGTCAGCCAGCCAGCCACAATCACACCCCGTCGGGGAATTCAAAGATGTCATTTCCTTGATTTTACCGAGCATTTCCTTGCACCAGGGAAATCGATGGAGTTGCTGCATTTTACAGCAGTACAGAGCTTAGCCCAAATTCCCTCGCCCCCACCGCCGCTCTTCTCTCACCTGCCTGTCCAGCTCATCTCCTGCACTCTGGAGCAGGGCAACAATTCTCCTGATGGCTTCGTCTGCAGAGAGAGAGATCCCACATTATCCCCAGCCCTTACTGCAAGCCCCAAACCCAGATGCTCCCAGGGGGCTGCGTTGCCTGTTTAGCCCCCCCCGAAAAACTCCCTGAGCAACGTGCATCCACCTCCATCCCTCTAAACCCCATTTCAGCTGATTGCCAAGTGCCTCGGTATCCTCAGCCAGCAAAAACCCCCTCCTGCCTTTGAATTTCTCTCTCCCCAGATCAAGCCCTGATGCTAAAAATCTTCCCCAAAGGTTTCATGTGACTCTTCAAGTCATGTGAGCCCCTGAGAGTCAGAGCTGAAGCAGGGTACGGGTCCCATGCAGGCTCCGCATGGGGACAAGTCTCATGCACATATGTTTTCTATATGTGCCAGCAATAAAGCGCTCGCAACGGCAACACTCACCGACCCCATCAGCACCAGCCGACCGTGGTGGCTCCCTGCAGCCACACGTTCTGCTCCCCTGGCTCTCGCTGCCCTGCACAATCAGCCCGATCTCTTCCGAGACTTGTGCATAGTAACCATCAGGCTGCTCCACATCTGCTGGGAAAAAAAAAAAACGTGTATCCAGAAATGAGGATTTTTTTTTTTCTTGGCCATTCACTGCAAAAAAAACCCAGCTGTAGCAGTGACTGCATCCACGTGATGCTTGTGCCTGCCCTGCGTTAGTGCATACCACTGGTGAATGATGGGGTTGTGCTCTCTCAACCATAACCAAGAGGTTGTGACTTGCCCCAAATCCGCTGAAGCTTCACAGAAATCCCCTTGCCGGCTTTTTGCCAGAGGGAAGGCTGGGGCAGGGATGGGGATGTCCCGCAGGCTCTGCTGCCATGCCACGGCAGCCGGCCCCCCGCACCCTTTCCCTGCAGCAAATCAAAAGCAGCTTAACATTGGCACTAGAGTGGCTTAAGATTTAACCTCAGGTCTTGAATGCAGATTTAAACTAAACCACCATATCCTTCCTTTGCTAGAGGGGGAAAACCTGTGCCTGGATGGTACTTGGGGTAACTTGCTGTGCTCATGAGTCAGAGCAATGACGTGTGCTCAGAGAACGGGCAGACTGACACTTTTCTGGGGCAGCAGGTTGAGATCAGAGTCCCCCAAAACCTATCCCAGACCCCAGAAAGCAACAGGAGGGTGATACTTAGGCTTAGGAACCAGCACTAAGCACTCTTGCTTTCCCAAATGATGCCCAACGGAGGTCCCGTTGGCGGTAGGGTTGGGTTAAGGTTGGGATAGGGGTGGGGGGGGTCCCACCTGGCGCGGCCGGCGCCTGGACGTGCCGCAGTGCAGGGCAGCCGGGTCGCTTGGCCTTCACCCCGGCTGCTGCCTCTCCCCGCTCCTCCTCCGTGTGTTTCTTGAAGGAGAAAACTTTCTTGAGGCTGGGTCTCCTCTTCAGGGCTCTGCCCAGTGGTGGGGACGTGCTCAAGTCCCCTCTGGGTCTTTTACTCCCTTCTGGTTTGGAGCTCTGAAGAGCTTTGGCATCTTTTTCCTTTGCTTTTTGCCCTGCATTTTCCTTCTGCTCCTCAGGGCTCTTCCTGATGAGGAAATTTAAGAAACTTTTGAACCAGGTGCGTTGGGTTTTGCCCTGGGAAGAGTTTTTTGTGCTTTTCCTCTTGAACTCCGGCTCCTCTTTAGGGACCTCCCTGGGAGCTTTGCTGTCATCATCCAGAGCCTCATCCAGGTCCGGTGCTTTGTGCCCCTCCTCCTGGTCCTTCTTGGGGCCAAGTTTGCCACATGAAGGCTCGCAGAACTCACTTTTCGACTGTTGCAGCCCATCTGCCTTCTTCCCTCGCCATCCGGCTCTCTTCTGAAACGTTTTTTTGGCCACCAGTGAGTTTTCGCGGCAGCTCAGTGAGCGGCTGACGTAGATCTCCAGCACTTTCTTGGCCCCTTGCCTGTCCAGCGAGAGGATCTTGCCCGACGGCTGCCTCCCCGCATCCCACGGAGGCTTCTCCGCAGCCAGAGCCCGCACGTTGCTGGAGAAGAAACCAACATTTTCAGCCTGGTTTTTGTTTTCCCCAGGATGCTGCGCAGCCACGTGGGGCACGATGGAGATCACCCCTATTTTGCCTGACGCTCGAGCCCAAAGGTGCTTTGGGTGTCCGAGGCTGTTTATGTTCCCAGTAAAAGATCAACCCCTTTTATGGTTATTACCCGAGTGCTCCTTACACAGATTGTACACGCAGGGTTTTATGATAAAGTTTTGCTGATAAAGGAAGTGAAACTGCAGGGAAGGGGGGGAGATGAGCTGGGCACATCTGCGAGGGGGCTCCTAGTTATCATCCAGAGGGTTTGATCCAGCAAGGGTATCACGCAGACACCATGGTGCTGTATCTTCCCATACTACGATGAAAAACTACACGCCAGGAGCGCCATCCCCCCCGATGAATCACACAACCCAGATTTTTTAGTATCTACCCTTGAAGTATTGGCTGCTAAAAGAAAAAAAAATAAAATAAAAAACCAATTCCCCAGCAAGGCTAGGTGCTTCCAGCCCTTGGAGAAGCCAACGTGGGCTCTTGCAAATATACTTAATCGCTGCCAATATTGGCTGAGCACCTTGCGATGATGTAGCCCCTCCACAAGCTCTCACCAGTGTAGGGCTCGGAGCACTCGGTCCCTGCCCTTCCCAGCACCCTTTTCCTCCACATTTTCAAGCAAAATTAAACAGGAGATGCTACTATTGAAAAACCAAAGAGCTGTGCCTCATGCTGGCTCTGCTTCCAAAACCAAATTCGCCCTTCAGAGAAGCAGACCCAAACCAGACCTTCTCCACTACTGAAGAGGGAGCGGGAAGCCAGCACCAAAATCCGGCACACCCGGGTGTACAAACCACCCTGGAGCCAGGCATAAGCCTCCGCTCAGTCTAGGTAAGCTTCATCACAACACACAAGCACACCCACCTGCCCCACCTTGGCCTGTTTTTGGATCAAGGAGGCAAATTTCCTTCATCCAAGCCAACAGCAAAGCCACCCGACCACCTGATAAAAAATTGTTCCATTAGATGTAATCACAGCAAAGCAATAACCCCCATCCTGCTTCAATTGATTCCAGTACATTGGCCGCATCGTTCTTTATTTGCTCTTTTGGTATTTACCTTTCCATCAGTATTTCTGCGCTTCGGGACATAAGTCAAGACAAACTCCTCAGCCACAGGCACTAAGGGTTGTCAGACTCCCCTGGGAGGTGCCTTTTTTATACCCACGGCTGGTGCCTGGCTGAGTTAAGTCCTATTTTTAGCAGCCATTCAGGTAGGAGAGCGGCCAGCGCTTCCGCCTGGGATCCCTGCTATCACCTCCCTCGTGGCAGAAAACCTGCGGGCGTGAGTTTCGCTGGAGGAGAAAAGCATTTCCTTATAGCAAAACAGCGTAAAACTCACCTGTCATCTGGTGTAAGCGCTGGCCTTTGAAACCAGCTGAGTCAGCTGTTTGGCACTTGTTTGTTGGTGCGTTGGGTGTTTTTAATGGGTGTGATGCCATGTAGAGGCTGTTCTGGGTTGTTTTTGTAAGGAGCAGTCATAACTTTCTCAGATAACTGGGGATTCAACGCAGCAAGCAGATCACCCTGCTCACATCCCAGAAGCTTCCAGGAAAGTGGATGTTGCGGCTGTTGCAGGACCACAGATGCTCCGGGCAAGGTGCCTAACCCTGAGCATGGCTGAGCTGCAACGTCTTTGAAACCCACCCTGGGGTCCTTCAGACAGCTCATGCACCCACCCTAAAACACGGACCAGGACTCACTTCGCCACCCGAATCCTTTGCACCCGCATGGCTCCCACTCAGCCTTGCCCAGGGACGGAGCATCTCCCAGAGTTGAACGTGCCCAACGCAGATCCGTGCATCCCAACATCCGCAGTCTGCCCCTGGGCCAAACAAATCTTCTTACTTCTTTCTTACGTCAGGGATCCATTCGGCTGCACGGCCACCCCTTTGCACCCCTGTGCCTCTTGCACCCTCCTGCAGGTTCCTGCCCACCTTCCTCATGGCTATTTTGCCATCTGATGGCAATATTTCGCACTGCACCTTGCAGGGACGTGCTGGATGCAGAGGCATTTGCTGAGTGGCGGCTGCCGGCACGCTGGCTTTGGAAAACCCCTCGGCAAGATTTCCACCTGCGCAGTGCTGCGTTTTCTCTAATTTTCAGCTAGGACGATGTGCTGCCCCAGTGCCTCCCAGATAAAAATTATCTTTTCCTGATAATGGGTTCAACTTGCAACTGAACCAGTCCAGGATTATTTTCTTTCTGTTTCTACAAACTGTCTGTGCCATAATTTCCTATAATTGGGAGAGATCAAAATCCATTTCCCTCCATTTCTCCTGAGCCCACACCAATAAATCAAGAGTCTGCTATTGATTAGGAATTACCTGGCTTTGTTTTTCAGCATCCCCAGCTACTTCTGAAAAATAATTAAACCATCCATCAGGAGCTCCAAGCTGCTAACTAGCATGTAACCACGTCCTTTCGTAAGCAGGTCGATTCCAGTGGGTGAGAAGGAGTTTCACAATTAATTTTGTTTGGGTTTTTTGGTTTTTTTCTCTGCAGCATCCATATAAGAAAAAACCCAACATCCACTCTGGCCACGGGGAACAGTTTGGCCATCTCCAGTTTGATCTTGCTACTGGAAATCATCCACTGTTGCTGCTCATGGAGGACTTCTCATAATTAAACTGGGAATCAGTATTGACTTATGGCCTCTTCCAGGCTTTTCCTCGTCATAGCAACATTTCTGAACACAGCCTGAAGATGGGACACCCAAAGTGACACCAGGAAAAATCTTGATCTGAATTGTGAATCTGGATCCAGACCTTTATCCAAGTTCAGATCCCTTCTGGGATTCAGAACATACTTGAAACCAATGGGAGAGAGGCAGAAGAAAAAGAGACCTGAGACAAACCAAAACCCCATTACCAAGGTTGGGGGAAGAGATCTGGATCCAAACAGGTCCACTTTTCTCATACATACTGGGAGAGAATGAAGAATCTGGTTGGAAATGCAGTCGTGTGCAGAGAGAGCACACCACACCAAGGTTGTATCTTCAGCCAGCAACGCTGGAGGGAAAAGCAGAACTAAAAGCACGAGGAGAACTTGCTTATTTACAGGAACTTGCTCCAGGAAATGGAAAAAAACCCAATGGAGAGGTATTCCCTGCATGGAGCTGTGAGGTGAGGAGCACTATCCTTAGAGGTCTTCGGGATTTGCCTAGCCAAAGGCACAGCCAACCTGACTGGGTGCTGGAGGTGATTGTGTTTTAAGAGGACCACAAAGGTCCCTTCGAGCCAACACCAGCCACCTGGGCACAAAAATATCTGCAGTTTCAGATCTGAACCACGACGGGGATGTGAGGGCAGCCACTGCTCCCTGCGCCAGCCATGGTTGGCCAGACGGCACAGCCAACACGTGGCCTTGGTGGAAACCTCTCACCCCAGTTGTGCAGTGCCTCTGATCCAAGAGGGTGGTGGGCACAAGCCCCCAAAGCAAATCCTCTTTTCCTCCAGCCCTGGGACTGATTTCAGCTGCTTCGCTCGGCGGATGAGCCCCATGAGGCAGCAGCGGGCACGCACGGGCATTTGCTGCCGTGCAACACCCTGCCCCAAACACTGGACCTGGGGCTGCCGGCACGTGGATGATGACCTCCAGAGAACGAGGCACCTGCAAACCTTTGGGAAAGCCACCTGCATGCCACCGCCCCTGGACTTCAGCCATGGCAACAGTCACCGGCTGCTGCGTGTTCTCCCTCCCCACACCCCCACGCCAAATTCCCCGGCGCGAGCGGCGGTTACTCGGCTGTTTACTGAGAGGGATGGGTCCTCGTCCCGGAGGAGCAGCAGGTTTACAGCCCTCCCGACTCTGTTTACTGCCGGGACCGGAGACACATCGCCCCAGGAAGGACACGAGGGCTTCCTGGGAGCATGGAAAGAGCTCATCACTGCAGCCCATCCTAGCAAAGGTGGCCTTTGGTTTTCACCCTCCAAGTTCCCTCCAGAGCCGTGGCAGCACAGCGCGGCCTGAGGAGGGTCGAGCACTTTTGGCTGCTTCCCAGCCAGGAGAGGAAATCCCCATTCAAGTCCAACAGGATCCTTAGTCATTGCAGGAAAAGCGGGTGAAGAGAGGGCATCTCCCACGCTCCCTGCGAGTACAGCACAAGCACCGGGGTCGCTGACTGTCACTTGCTCCAACAAAACAAACCATGCAGGCTGGAGAAGCGGTGGGATGCTCAGGAGTCACCAGGGCTATTCCTCAGCAAGAAAGCGGAGGGGATGAGTTGTTAGGAAGAAGGTCAGGAAAAATGCACCCACAGGTGTGTATCCCAAGCGCAACACAGGGCCAGGCCAGGCACTGAGAAAGGTCTGCTTTCCCGCCAAAGCTGTTCCTCAGGGCTGGGCAAGACTTACACTGACTCTCTGCTGGATTTCACCCCAAGGAAGACCTGGCTTTATTCTTCTCTGGGACAAAAAGCACCCATTGTGGAAAGAAAGATGAGGTCTGGGTGCTTCACTGCACCTTCCTGGTATGGTGCATCCCCAGCCTGCAGCTTGGCTGAGTGCTGGCCAACCTCCAGCCCCCTCTCCGAGCAGAAACTGTGGCCTCCCTTCCTAGCTAGGAGAGCATCGCAGCCTTTGGGAGGTCCTCATTTACCCCACTAGAGCTCTCATTTCCTTCTCCTCCATCACTTGTCAAGCACTTATGTTTTGTCAACGAGCTGGTGATTTCTTCTGGAAGTGAAACTTCTCAGCCAGCATTTCCAGAGATGTCATACTGTAGACATTTTGCCAACCAGCCACCACATGTCCCACCACCATTTCTTGCTGGCTACAGCCCACCAGCATCTCCAGGCTCCAGTTAATGGGTGTAAAGTAGTTTTGGAGGAGTAACACCAGTTACAGCAAGAGGGGCTGTGGTTTCAGGTTGGCAACAATCAGTTTTCATGGAAACCTCAGTCACTAACCCTTGCCAAAGTTTCTCACAAGACCAACAGTTCCCAGACCCGTTCACAGCATTGCTGCCCCAAAAGTGGTGCCAATGAAGCTCTAAGATGGCAGCTTGGGCTTGGGAAGGGTCCAGAGCAAAGAGACAAGGCAGCAGGATAGTTTCCGCAGTGGTGCAAAACCGAGGTTAGAAGGAACTCACCTTTTCCTATCAGCCATGAAACAATGCTGCGATGTTGGCTTTGCATGGTAAGGTTTTGGTAGTGGGGGGGCTACAGGGGTGGCTTCTGTGAGAAGCTGCTAGAAGCTTCCCCTGTGTCTGATAGAGCCAATGCCAGCCGGCTCCAAGATGGACCCACCGCTGGGCAAGGCCAAGTCGATCAGCACCTCTCTGATAACATATTTAAGAAGGGAGAAGAAAAAAAGTGGGAGAGAGCTTTTGCAGCCGGAGAGAGGAGTGAGAAGATGTCAGAAGCTCTGCAGACACCCAGGTCAGTGCAGAAGGAGGGGCAGGAGGTGCTCCAGGCACAGAGCAGAGATCCCCCTGCAGCCCGTGATGAAGACCATGGTGAAGCAGGCTGTGCCCCTGCAGCCCATGGAGGAAGGATGAGGGGTGGAGAGATTCCATCTGCAGCCCATGGAGGAAGGATGAGGGGTGGAGAGATTCCATCTGCAGCCCATGGAGGACCCCACGCCGGAGCAGGTGGAGGCACCTGAAGGAGCCTGTGGGCCCGTGGGAAGCCCACGCTGGAGCAAGTCCTGGCAGGACCTGTGGAGCTGTGGGGAGAGGAGCCCACCCCAGAGCAGGTTTGCCGGCAGAATTTGTGACCCTGTGGGGGACCCACGCTGGAGCAGTTCGTGAAGGGCTGTAGCCCATGGGAAGGACTCACGCTGGAGAAGTTCGGGAAGGACTGTCTCCCGTGAGAGGGACTCCCTGCTGGAGCAGGGGAAGGATGAGAGGAGTCCTCTCCCCAGGATGAAGAAGCGGCAGAAACACCGTGTGATGAACTGACCGTAACCCCCATTCCCCGTCCCCCTGTGCTGCTGGGGGGGAGGAGGCTTGAAGCTGGGAGTGAAGTTGAGCCCGGGAAGATGGGAGGGGTGGGGGGAGGTGGTTTAAGATTTGATTTTATTTCTCATTCCTCTACTCTGTTCTAGTTGGGAATAAATTAGATGAATTTCCTCTCTAAGTTCAGTCTGTTTTGCTCGTGACGATAATAAGAGAGTGATCTCTCCCTGTCCTTATCTCGGCCCACAAAGCTTTTCGTTATCCTTTTTCTCCCCTGTCTAGTGAACGAGGGGAGTGACAGAGCGGCTCTGGTGGGCACCTGGCCCCAGCCAGGGCCAACCCTCCCCAACTGCTTCACAACCTTTATCTGCGCTTGTCCACGTAGCTACAAACCACCTCGCGTTTGCGCTGTGCTCAGCCATCTGCCGCGCAGCTCGGAGTGCTGCGCTCTGGTTTAGGGGCTGGGGACAAGATCTGGCTGCCCACAGGAGCTGGTTTTAGGTGAGGAAGGCTTGGATTTTCCACTTTCAGGCCTTCAACCAGCAAGAAGGGAGATTTTCAACCATACACAGTCACAGGATTTTATTTCAGCAATCTGAAAATATTGGTGGATATTTTTGGATTTAAAAAAAAAAACAACAACAAAAAAAAACAAAAACGAAAACGAAAACGAAAACAAAAACAAAAACAAAAACAAAAACAAAAACAAAACCCCCACAGACGGTTTCTTCTAGCACTCACCTGGAAGTGCCTGGGGTTGCAGGTATTCCTACTGCGGACTCAAAGCAAAGAGCCACGTGTCTGATGACGAGTGAGCTCATGTTCGTTACTGGCTTTGTTTCTTTTCACATTATTTAGTCAACTAATTACAAAAAAACATTACATGGAGGGAAAGGAGTTCAAACAAAACCCAGCTTAGGGCATCCGTGCAGCCCGGAGCTGCTGCCAGGCCTGATCCAGGCAGATACCCCAGCACACTCCCACCCTTCATCACAGGAGCGACCCCGGAGGAGACGGTGAGATTACAGCGTGCGGCACATCTGCAGCCCGAGCCCGTTCTCGAATCGGGGAAATGGCTCAGATCCGGAGCAGCGTGTTCATGCTTCGGGCCGCTGCTCGCTGCGAAAGCGGTTCAGTAGATGCTCGACCCGGAGCAGGTGCTCCGGCGCTGTCTGCTCAGCACGTCTGGCGGTAAGAACAGAACAGCCTTTACCAGCACGTTTGAACCTTAAAGGCGAACGTCAAAAACACAGAGCAAAAATATCACGGTCCCTCCCCGAGGACAGAAGAGAAGCAAGCAGACCAGCCCACACGTTCACCTGCGCTTTTGGGGCCGGGGGACAGTTTCTGGGTGTGTTTTGCTAATGAAGCCCCAGAGATGTCACAGCTTTGGCTCAGGACAGGTTTTGAAATCCAGGACCAGCTCTGTGGCCTTCAGTCCAGGAGATGCAAGAGACTCCAGCACTTCCCAGCAGAGCACAAATCTGTCTGTAATGCACTGCAAATGCCACCTTCAAAGACTTCTTACGGTGAAGCCTCCAGTGGGTCTTCTTTCAAATCCTCGTGCTCCTCATTCTCCAGCTGCTCCAGTTTGCTGGGCTTCTCATGGACGATCTCCCCAGGGGTCTTCAAAAACCTGCGATATATTTTTTTAATAGCTTTAAGGGCACGTCCAAAGCCAGCCCCACACCAGGCTGTAAATGCTGGAGCCCTTGCTCTCATCAGCTGAGCTCTGCAGCTCACCGGAGGGTATCTGCCACCCCCGGGCTTTCCTGAGGCTCCCAGCTCTTGCTTTGCAGCCAGGATGCACCGAACCTGGGGAGACAAAGCTCAGGACTCATCAGCCCAGAGCAGGCACTTTAAGCCCAAACTAGTCCCAGGGAAGCAGCCAGCACTGAAAGCAGGAGGCTCCTGACATATTTCAACCCCTTCCGCTGTCTGGAGGTGGACGTCAGACCTGGTGTCGCTGAGGAACAGGAGGGACCTGTCCAGCTTGGGTGGGCTCAGGGGCATTTCCTCGGGCACCAAGTGGGCTCCATGCAGGAGAGCGGATGGATGCTGGCCCACAGCCCTGGGAGGTGCATTGGATGGGACCCGGAGCCCAAGTGTCCCAGTTCCTGGCTTGTGCAGGACAGACCCTGGACACAAACCCACCAGGGTGTTGCATTTGCATCCCCTGATCTCCCTTACAGCACCGTAAACTCAGAGGACAGCCCACGTTCCCACACGTTACCCCAACATACAGCAAAGATGCTGCAACTTCAGCTCAGTCTGGACCACGCAGGATTCCGCAAGATGAAGCAGATGCCAACATCTGGAGCCCATCACCTTCCCACGCCCCATCTGCATTGTCCCAAGCAGCTCACTTCTCCGATCTTCTTCATCTCACCTGAACAACAGCTTCTGCCCCGGTTCCTTTTTGATAATGTTGAGTTTGTAGTAATGTCTGAGTGCTCGTGACATCTTCTCGTATGTCATGTTCATACGGTTCTGAAAGGAGAAAAGAGTTGGGCGGGGATTGAATAAAAGCAAGCACCAACACCTGGTTTGGGTCTGTCTGCAGGAAGACCACGTGAGGGACATTTAAGGTGTTTCTGGGGCATTGCAGGACTGACAAATTTGTTCCCGACTGCGTTTACCTTGTGGTTCCCCCAGAGCTGAGCAAGTCCGTTTGGGTTAACTACCCGGAAGACCTTGGCTTCCTTATCTTCCCACTTGATGTAAGGCTCGTAGCGGCTGTCGGAGAGGAGCTGGTACACATAATCCCACAGCAACCTGCAGTCTGAGCGTTGGTGGAGAAGAAATGGTCACAAACCTCCCACTAAGGCACCCGTGCTGCAGTGAGGGTTGGTCAGCAACAGGATTGCACGTGTTCGCAGTGATAATAAATGTAAGAAGAGCCCAGAGCTCACGCACAGCACTGCTGTTGCTCAATCTCAAAGTGCTCACGGGAACTACGATTTTTCAAATGGGGAAACTGAGGCAGGGAAGCATACATGGATACACGGAATAAATAGAAGGGGGACAGATGGGCAGATAGGAAAAAGCATGATCTCGTTCCCCCGATGAACCAGGCCGTAAATTCATATTTACCTGCAATTTTCCCATCCACGGGGGCCGACAGGGCTGTAGGAAAGGAGCAGATGGCACCTGCCGTGCAGCTGCCCTCCGAGCCGTGGTGGGAGAGGTTCAGCGGCTCCACGCGGCTGCAGGACACAGGCTGCTCCGCGCAACCCAGGCAGGAGGAAATAGCGACCGGGGCAGCCTCAGCACTACGGCCTGCCCCTAGAATAAATAAAATAAAGCCTATGGTGTATCAGGATAGGCCCCAGGAAATCTTCCACGGGGAGGGACAGCCCAGGTTGGTTACCAGCCCGGCTGGAGGAGGCAAGCCCAGGATTTTCTTAAGAGCAGCAGAAGGCCCAGGGGGGTTAAAAGGAGATGCCAAGTAGGGTGAGGATCAGATACAGAAGAGCTGGAGGAGGAGAACACACCAGAGTACAGGTGCTCCCTTGTAAATTATGGGGACTAAAGATGCTCAGCACCCTACACCAGAGCTCAGGAAAGCACTCCCAGATCCACCTCAATGCAAAACCAGCCACTGACACACTTTGGCCCAGGAGCTCTACCTGAGCTCAGCCCTGGCCCCTCAGCCCTTTCCCAGTTGTACCGCGGGAAGACTAGTCTCCAGCTGCGGCTGCGCCTCTGCCTGGCTACTGGTCCTCCCTGAGCCGGGTCTCGGTTTGCAGATACATCTCTTAGCATAGCCATAGCTTTGCTTGGTCACTGAGGATCCACTTGGTGCTCTCTAGACCTCGTTCTGACCAGACTTGTTTCATCACTACAAGCTTCCTTGATGATCTGGACTTTGCTGGACCTGGCTGCCATCTCCAGGACTGTCCTGCTTGCCTTGCTCAGGTCATGTGGGATGGGTTTAGCAGGTTGAGCTTCAAACCCCAGATCTGTGCAACCCACGGTAGCTGAGGGCAGGTTCTACTTGACGGACAGCTGCCATTCTCCATCATACCTTCCTCTGTGCTCCTGGCTTCCCTGAAGGGTGAGCTGAGCAAAGGGCTGCACACCAGAGCTCTTCTCTGAGTCTTAATGTACTGGAGTATTTCATATAACACATCACCTGCAGGGAAGGAAAGTCTGCTCAGGTGATTCTGTAGCACAGTAGAGACTCTCCCAGTTGATGTTGCTTAGATTTCTGTGCTACAGAGGAAGAGGTTATTCCCTATCCCAAAGCATTTGCCATCCAGATGGACTAAAGGAAGGAAGAGGGTTGTCCTTGTCTCCAGCACCCAACTGGGCAGGTAGGGCTAAAGCCTGGTCTGCTGGGACCCATCCAGCCCCTGTCAGCAGATCACAGCTTGTGCTGTACTTGGATGGTCCTCAGAAACACCCTTGAATTTGGTCTAACCTGAGCTCGGAGCTCGGTATCTGAAGTCGTCCTTGGTGAGGATGCACAGGGCTTTGCCGTTCATTTCAAACTTGCTTCTGTCCGTTTGCCGAAGGGAATACTCTTTCTCAGCCCATCTTAGCCAGTGGATCACGTCGTCCTTGCTCCACAGCGAGGGCTGGATTCCTGAAACCAGGGGCAGCCTCTGAAACAACTCAGTCTCCATCTTCAAAACTGCTGAGGGGCAGGGTGGGATACTGGTCTTCTCCATCACCAAACTTTCCCTCTATATTAAGTACTCACAGGTCACAACGCACCAAAGAGAGAAAATGAACCCTGATGACTGGTCAATCTTGTACCCCTTGACAGCAGGGAATGGTCCCTGGGTGGGACACCACGGCTGTACCCACCACTTCCCACCCTGTGGGATCTCCTTTTTTAAGCAGCATTGACTTGCTCGACATCTACTCACTCAGCCTGCCTGGAAGCTTGAAGATCTCCCCTTCACTGCTGGGTGCGTGTCCGTCCTGGGATGGGGCTGTGACAGCGGGGCTGGAAGAGCTGACTGCCACTTTACCCTGGGGAAAAGAGATCAAACACATCAGTGTTGGGGGGGGAATTCCCAACCCCAGCCCTGCCTTTGCTTTGGAGATGCCTCCAGAGGTGGGTTATCCATCCCCAGTGCCCCACGGCTGCAGGGAAGCAGAAGACGGAGCTCTCGCTTCCTGCAGGATCCTCGGACGCTCGTTGGATGCCCAGGGTTTAGGACAGTACTTCAGTTCTGTAGAGTGGTGAAAATACAGCTGACAATAACACTGAGATTTTTGTCTTAAAAACGCCGTCTGAAGAAGTCTGATTTTTCACCCCGTGATCATTTGGATGGACGTCAGCAGAAACGGCCATCCCACGGTTTAGGGACATGTCCACTCATCTTGCTCTCCTGCCATTAAATCCCAGCCCCGCAGGAATTACTCCTCCCTCTTGGTTGTTCATTAAGGAGCCCCTCCAGCCCGACCAAACGAGCGAGGTGGTCAGTGCTGGGAGGAGAGGCCGCCCCAGCACCTCTGCCGGGCTGGGGGGGCTCAGCATCTCTGCCGAGCTCTCATCCAGAGCGCCTGAGCCAGGAGGGAGCTGGGATCCCGCCTTCAGCCTCAGCTACGCCTTGCGATGTTACTGGCAGCCGAGCAGATAATGTTTCCCCTTAAAAATCTATTAATGCCAATCCCAGCAATTTCTCGGCTTCATTCTCTGGCAAATTTACAACTTTGCCTGCAAATAGCGTTTTCCGAAACTCTGGGCACTTCGACACAGCCTCACGCAGATTTTCGGGGGCGGTTAGAGCAGCCAGCGCTTCTCGACTGTGCGTGTGGGTGGAGGGGCTGAGCCCCCCTGAAAATCAGGGGCGAAGGAAGACGCTCGGTGCGCGCTGACAGAGGCGACGGTGCTTGGGCGCGTCTTAAATGCAAAGCTGGTGTCCCCAAAATCGGGAGCAGGGGAGACAGGAGCAAAGCCTTCCATCCCTCCCCGGGAAAATGCTTCCCCGTGATCCGGGGAAGTTACCGCGGGGGGAAAGGCACCGGTTTGATGGTGGGTTTTTCTTCAGGAGAAGGACGAGCGTTAATTTGGCTGCCAGAGGTGTAAGGATCGCTGGCTCTCGCGGTTGTTGGTTGTAACATTGTGTGAGGAAACCAGAGAAGCTCCGGTACCAGCTCTGAGCAGGCTGGACAGCAATGCAAACTCGCTTTCGGGTTCATTTTAAGCAGTAAGTTACGGGAAAAATAAAAGCGAAAGAAATTAGCAGCGTGTTTTGTCTAGAACCCCTCCGGAGAGGTATTTGAGTTTGCTCCAACGCGTGTGACGCTCCTACAACGAGATTTACAGTAAAACCAGACCAAACGCGTGGTATTTCCCTTCTGGGGCACAAGACGCGTTCTTCATTTTTATTACTTTGGGCCGATTTTACGTTCTGGGGTTTTTTCCCCCCGCTTAGCCGCTTTCGCACCCGTTTCCGAGCCGGCGTGTCCTTGCTGCAGGAGGGAATGTTGTCCGTGGAGGGGTTCGTGCGGGACACCGACCAAAGCGGGGTGAAAACGAACCCCCCGACGTGCGAGAGCAGCTTTGGCTCGGTCCCAAACCGGGGTCACGGAGCCCCCCGGCCGCACCGGGCTCCATGAGGCCGTTTTGGGGGGGAGAGGGGGGGGACACACGACACCCCCGGGCCGCCAACTTCCAGCCCCGAATTTGGGGTGGGGGGTGGGTTCCTACCTGCATGCCCGGTGCGGTGCGGGGCCGCTCCCGCCGNCGGGGCGGGGCGGGGCCGCTCCCGCCGCGGTGCTCGGCGCTGCCCCGGTGCCCGGCCCGGGTGAGTCCCGGCCCTGCGGCTGCTCCGGCTTCGGCGCGATCCTTCCGGGAACCGAAATCGAAACGAGCCGGAGCCCCGGGAGGCAGGAGAGTGGGGGG
>VXBL01009979.1:1096-32540 GCA_013400195.1 Aramus guarauna
AAAAAAAAAAAAAGGCAAGATTCAGGTACGCTCGTTTGTGCTTGGTCTAATTAAGAAATGGCCTTGGCTTCGGGTAGGAACGCGTCCCAGTACTTCACCAGCTGCGGAGAGAAGAGAGGGAGAGAGTCAGGAGCCCACAGCGGGAGCTCTGCCAGCGCAGTTCAAGCCCAGAGCGAGCCAAGAAGCGTTTTGGGGGAGGCAAAAGCCCTTCTGCGGGGCACAGCCCCCTCCCCCCCCCCAAAAAAAAAGGCATTAAGGGGTATAGAACCCCTAAATTTTGTCTTGCTCCAGCCCGCGGGGGTTTATCCTTCCCCAGAGGTGGGGAGCAGGATGCACCCAGGGTGGGGGTTCACACTTGAGCTCGCACTGCTGAGCTTCGCGGGGTGAGACCACGGCAGGGGCTGGGGCTACTCACCTGCTGCTGAGAGTTTAATAACGTCTCAAGGTATTTAGTGACGTGGTTTCTGAAGTCCTTGGATTTCTCTTTCTGCAAGAGAGGGGGTGCAGGAGTGAGTACAAGGCTGAATGAACCATTGAAACCCTCCAGCTTATTTTGGAGGGAGGAAAAAAAAATAAAAAAAATAAAAAAAACCCACAAAAACCCCACCAGGATTTTCCTGTTCCTCCTGGAGCCCCACAAAAACCAGGAGATGCCCGAGGATGAAACGCGCCTCCGGCCGCAGCGCGATGGGCAGGCTCAGAGGATCTTTGCCTCCCCCCCCCAAAGTTTAACGGACACCCTTCTCCGCGTAGAAGCCCCCTCTTAGCCAGAGGACATCAGCTCTGCCCGCGGTAGCGATGCCCCCACTCACACGTGGCCGGATACACAAGTAGTGCCAGCTGCCGTACTTGGCGCCGGGTCAGGAGCCAAGGTGACCCTCGATAGCCCAGGCGGCCCTTGGCTAGCCCAGGCTGGTGCTCCCAGCCGAGGCACATCAAAGCCAACCAGCCGGAGGGTTGCATCCTGAGGGCTGGGCCAAACATACCTCGAACCGTATCACTTCCTTGCGGATGACAGCAGAAATCCGTTCAAAGTCTCTTTCGTACTGCGTCACGCGAGTCTCCCACTGCGGAGAGAGGAAGCGTGTTGTTTCCAGGGCAGGAGAGGCGAAGAAGCTCTCGCTCCTCGCCGTAAACCGTTTCGTAGCCGCGACCGTTCACACGAGAGGCG
This sequence comes from Aramus guarauna, assembly GCA_013400195.1. NCBI lineage: Eukaryota > Metazoa > Chordata > Aves > Gruiformes > Aramidae > Aramus > Aramus guarauna. The sequence goes on from VXBL01009979.1 coordinate 2,268, forward strand.
CTGCCGGAGCAAAGCCCGGTATTTCTGGCCCTCACCGCCACGGCGAGCTGCAGCCCCTGCTTGCTCCAAGCTCAGCAAAGAAGCAACGGGAGGTGGGACCGCGAGCGGCTCCTCCTGCAGCTTCCTCGAGGTGCCCTTGGAGCAAGCCTGGCAATAGGTACCTCTGCCTTCATCTCAAAAGGTCCCCTTCGCACTGCTGGGGGGGAAGGAGCCGAGCAGAGACCCTGGCACCCCTCATTCCCTACCTCCGAGATCTCCTCTTTGGCCTGCTGCAGCTTGTCGGGTTTGTTGGCCCAGAGCAACCTGGCTTCCATCTCCCTCTTCTTCTGCAGCATGGTCTGGGCGTCCTGCCACCGCTGCCAGGTCTTCATGCGTTGGTCGAAGGCTCCCTGAAAGGAAGGAGCAGAGCTGCCACCACACCGGGAGCTGCAAGGAGCTCTGCCGACGGCGACGACCGCGCGTTTGGGGACATCAGCTAATGACAGAGCCGCTTCATCACTGAGGTCCTGGACCCACCTCAGCGTAGCCAAAGCTGAACCAGGATACGGATTTGCTCTACTAGTGATGTTGCACCTGGACTCCTTCAACCGGCTCGTGCTCCAGGAGCAGCTTTGAGGCCGCCCACCTGCTCGAGGGTTTGGCAGGAGAAAAAACCCCAGCTACACGTGGTTCAGCACAACCCGGACACGCCTGAGGCCACCTAACAAACCGGCAGCGCCTCAGTTGTGACATCTAACCTGTCCCCAAGCTCTGCTGCCGGCCCGTTTCAGTCCTGCCACCAAGAGCGGCCAGTTCAAGCAGCTACCCTTGCCCATCCCACGCTGGATCTCCGCGAGCTCCCGCTGAGCTAAGCGCCCGCAGCTCCTGCCGACGGCACGGCACGCCCCTACGTCAGCTCGCAGGCATCCGTCAGGAGGCCAGATGATTTTAGCAGGCCTGCAAATGGCCAGCCCAAGCAAGGAAGACCCATTAGACTTCTGAACGTGTCCAGCCAGATTGTGGGGAAGAGCTAGAAAAGCAGAAAGCCGTGTTTGATAGCCTGCTCAGAGCAGCCAAGAGGCGGGTGAAGTCCAAGGCAGCACTAGGGCTCCTCACCAGAACATCCCAGATCAGTCTTATCACCTCCAGCGCTATCAGAGATCGCGGTCCTGCTTTGGAGCACCCACCACACCTCCCAGTACAGACTGACAGACCAAGGAGGCTCACGCCTACTCACCAAGCTGCGCTCTGGCCCCTGTAGCCTCCAGAAGCAACTGCTCAGAGACAGGACAAGTTCGGGGCTGGAAGGAGTCAGCCCACCAGACTCACTTGGGACTGGTTTCTTTCAGCCTCCAGCAAGGAGACCTGCGCACCGAAGAGGACTGCGTGGACCTGAAGACTCAAGGTCTCCCCCGGTAGGTGCTCGGCAGATCTATTTGCGACACCCCGATCACCGTCTGCCAACTCACAGGCTCCGCAGTAGCCGCAGCCTTCATCTCTGGAAGGGTTGAGGCCACCTACGAGCCATGAACTTGCTCCACATCCCCCGTGGAGAACGGCAGCACAGCCAGGCCTCGCCTACCCCACTTTTCCGACCTAACCGCTCCAACGCGCGCACAACCGCACGAGCGGCAAGTTTGCCATCTGCCCGGAGAGCTCGGAGGAATGCCGTGCCCCGTGCTTGAATTCAGAAGACCAGCTGCCTCCTGGCACACCTAAGCCTAAGATCGGTACTAGGACCGGCGGCACAACTTAAAGAGCTTGCCCCAAAGGAATGCTTACCCTTACAACCGAGAAGAGGCGGATGTAGTCTCCCAGGAGCTCGGCCAGGAGGAAGAAGTCATTGTTAGCCTGTTCCTGGTGCAGCTGTTCAATCTTCTCTTCCACCTCAGCCAGCTGGGACAGCGCCCGGGACAGGGCCGTGTTGTCCTCCGAGCTTCCCAGCATGGCCAGACTCTTTGCAAACTGGGCCGTATTCAAGGCTAGTTCTAGCGAACGGAATAAGAGAGTCAACCGCTGGGTCTCGCTAGAGCGGGCGCTCTACAAGTAAAACCCCAGCTTAGAGTTCACCCCAAGGAGCTGCTTTTTTTTGTAGCCCCAGGAGACGTCAGCTGGAAGAACCAGCACCGTCTCGGTCAGAGCCGGCAGCTTCTGCAGCGCGGTGGGAGGAAGGCTAGACAACTCCGGCCAGGGAAGAGAAGGGAAACAGAGAAGCGGGAGGACAGGCACAGGTTTGCAGAAGTCAGCCAAAACGTGCAGAAGAAGAAAAACATCCCCGCTCCCCACCAGAAGACAGCCTGGAATTAGTAATAAGATCAGCTCAGGTTTGCTACGGCAGCCTTCATCCAGCAGGACAGCAGTTCGCGTCAACGCCGTCACCCTAACCTCGTAGGGCTGGACAGAAGAGGTGGGATTAACTGTTTTACTTCTGTCTGCCATGATGAAGAGACCAAGAGCCCTTCACAAGTAAGGAAGCGCTGTCGGATCTTCTCTGAGGTGCCTCCTAGGACAGCCGGGCACCGGCGACCTCCGGTCAGGCACCGCGCAAGGTTTAACCGTTACAGGCCAAGCGGCACCGAGCTCGTTACCTTTCCTGTGGTTCACTAGCGTTTCCACGACGGCATGTAACTTCCGCAGCCGCTGGTCCTCGCACTCCACCTCCTGCAGCTTCTCCTCGAACCACTGAAACGGGTAAAGCCAGAGCTGATTCCCGCAGGCGGCGTTCGCCGCGCAGCTTTTCTCGCAACCGAAGCTTGAGCCGGGGAGAGCACGCAGCTCCAGAGCGAGGACGAGGACAGCTCAGAAGCGGGCAAATACTTACTATGTCTGATTCGTTCATCTTGATGGTCATTTTACTGACAGCATCCGTAGCTTTGTTGAACATCTTCAGTATTCCTGCTCCGCTCAGGGTCTGGGTGCCTACTGCTCTGGGTAGCTATAAAATAGAAAAATTTGCTTTGCCAGGGGATAAAAGCAGCTCGGCGAGCAGCCACCGCGGCGGCATCGTTCTCCCACGTGGTCCCTTGACAGCAACTATTCTGCTCGCAGCTGCTGCAAAGGATTAGCCAGGCACCGCCCGAGCGGAGGCACAACCTGTACAATATTTTCAAGAAGGAGACCCAGAGTGGTTTTCAAACAAACGAGGAGTTTCTAAACCTCACGCTGTGTCCGTTACCTGCCTGTTCTGCTTGGCCAAGGTCACGCAGATCCGCGAGAACCGGCCACGCTACTTGAGCGGATAGCGAGGCGCGTTGAGAACTGGGCGGAGAGGAACCGCATGAAATTCAACAAGGGCAAGTGTAGGATCCTGCACCCAGGGAGGAATAACTCCAAGCANTAGACCTGATCAACGCTTACCAATATCTAAAGGGTGAATGTCTAGAAGAACAGGCCAGATTTTTCTCAGTGGTGCCCAGTGACAGGACAAGGGGCAACAGGCACAAACTGGAACACAGGAAGTTCCATCTCAACACGAGGGAAAACTTCTTCACTCTGAGGGTGCCCGAGCCCTGGGACAGGCTCAGAGAGGTTGTGGAGTCTCCTTCTCTGGAGGGATTCCAAACCCACCTGGACGCCATCCTGTGCAACCTGCTGTGGGTGATCCTGCTCTAGCAGGAGGTTGGCCTACATCTCCCGAAGTCCCTTCCAACCCCTGCCAATGAGCAGCAGTATGAACCGAGGGCTGCCCAAGCTGCCACACGTCGTACTGGCACGCAGAAGTGTTTTGGAGCATCTCTCCAAAAGCCAGCAGCAGTTTGCACAGCTAGGGGACACTACAGCAGAGCAGCGCCTTGACGCTGGGAAACGCTCCACACCAGCCGCAACTATTTTCCAGACAGAGCTGCATCAGCTCGGCAGCAAGGTGAAGCGTTTCCATGACGTCTGCTCCTACGTCAGAGCCTTCCAGCACAGCATCAGGGCTGGAATCATTCAGGCTAGGCTTTCTCCAGGGCTCAGCCTCTTTAAGAATGACTTCTCCACAGCAGGCCCGCAGCTGGGGATGGTCACGCTCTCCTTGGAGGAGTGGGGACCGCATTGGCCAGCTCTCCCTTAACATCTGAGCATCAGCGTGGGACCCCGCTCACCTCCAAACAGCGGGCTAGACTCCTGCCGTGGATTTCAGACAACAAAGACCACCCACGCTCTCGAGGTGCGTCCCACCATGATGTAAGCAAGCTAGGTCAGAGCTCGTAACGAGCACACAGTGCTTAGACAAGCAGAGACGCACAGAAGAGAGGCCTGTTCTTGTCGTGACCGGTTAAGAGCTCTTACAGGGTTCTGCTGCTTCTCACTGAGCTTTGAAGCATCAGGACTCGTTAACCGTTGCGTACCGTTTCCTTCCGTATCCCAACGTACTTGTAGCTACGTCATTCCACACTACTGACCTCCTCCTTTTCCAAGAACTCCCTGACGTCTGGGTCCTGCAGCATCGTTGGATGGCTGACCACTCTCCGTAGGTACCTGCCGAGAGGAACGCACCAAGAGTTACCTCGGTTGAAGCAAACCGGGCTCCGAGCCATCACAGCGAGCTGCAAAACTCTCATTATTTACTCTGAAACGGCGCTTCGGTAGCTAGAAGTCAGGCCCAGCAAGACGTTCTCGTTCACCCACCGAGAATTCAACCTCCCTGCGGGCCCTAGTGAGACCAGCCTGCAAGGCCAGACCTGCCAGAGCTTTGATTAATTCTTGCTATAGCAAGAAAGTTACTTGACAGGCCACGGAATCAAGATTTAGCATTACATCGTCAACAACGACGCTTTTAACAGGTCTTTCAGAGGCTGAAGCTGGAGGGGGGGGCAGCATCCCGGTGCTACAACAATCAGGGTGCAGGTTAGACAGAGGTCGAGTTGTTTCTCACCTGATCTCCACTGTTTGTACAATTACTTAACGTCCATTTTTTTGGGGGGCTCCTGCGACAGATCCGTTTTCTCCCTGCCTTGTCAGTGGAGTTGGGCCAGATTTGGCCCAAACGCCCAGAGATTATTTTACAGAGTCAAAGCGACTCCCTGCAGTTGACGCTCTCCAGCGGCAAACCTAGAAGCAGACGGCTTCTAGGAGAGCACGGCCGGTCTGACCTCTCAGAGGTCCCTCGCTTGGTTCAGGCACGAGGGGATAGCCGTTGGGGTCTGTACCTCTCTAGAGCAGCCCGTCTTTTTTCTAGGAACTCTGCAGAGGAGGAATCTTCTTTCCCAACTTTCACTTTGGTCATTCCTAGCGCAGAAGGAAGACGTAATTAGCGAGCTGCTTCAAACTCCGCACGCAGGGTAGCGCGGTCTGTTACGAAGTTCAGCCCGTCGGTCAGGGTGATAGTAGAGGAGAGGTATTTTACAAGAGGAATGAGACCTTGCGTCAGCAAGAGCCGCTTGGAAATTTAAAATCTGCTCACGCCTAACATCTAGCGGAAGTCGACACGTAGAAAAGACGCAGGGGCAAAACTGGAAGGGTTACAGGTCTGGACTCAAGTGAACAGCAATTCAGTGACAGTGCAGAGGATGAGGTTTTCCTCTACATCGAGCAGATGTGGAAGCATCTACGAACTCCAACAAGGCTTTAAGCCCAGAGCTCCAAGTATGGAACCGGAAGTTTTATCCGTGCCACAGAACCCAGATTATTTTTCCACACCTGCTTCCCACGGCTGCTCTGCAGCTTCCCTCTCACAGCTCCGGGACTGCCGGGAGTCCTGTCCTTCGGGCGCAAAGCTCGTCACCAGAAGGACCGGCTCTAGCGCTCTGCACTTTCACCACTCACCTATGAGACTCTTCTCAGGCGGCGGAGGAACGATGAACCCATTTTGGGCGTGCTTCTCCGACAACTTCTCATAGAGACCCAGAAAGTCACTGAACCTCCTTTTCACCGAAAACTGCTTGCTCCTGAACATCGGCATGCTCGTCTGGGGGAAGAGACGAGATTCGGAATCAGGCTCACCCAGGCCAGCTCGCTCCTGCGCGCGCGGCCTTGCTAGCGCTATCTGCCGTCGCTTCTGGGGATGAAGGAGGACAGCTTGAGCTCCGCAAGGCAGGAGGAACGAATAGAGCAAGCTTCGGCCTCGGTTTTCAGCAATTTACCTCCTAACACTTCTCCTTGGATCGAGGAGCAGCAGTATTAACGCCGCTGAATAACAGAGCGGCTCTTACTGCGGCCGCAGGCTGCTCGGTAAGCTCTGCCCATTGCCTAATCCCATCATCCCTGCTCCCCATGGGAACTGGGACCGCCGTGAGGTCACGCTTCATCACCTTAAGACCACAAGGACCATCGGTGGCTTTTGACTGCGTTTGCGGAGCAGGATTGGAAGGTAACGAGTCCCCTAAGCCCGGTCCCACACCAGCAGCTTCAGACCACAGGATGCCTGTAGCCCAGCAGCAGCCGCGCAGCCGGCTAGGAACAACTTTTCGCAGAGCTCAGAGCGGCACCCCAAAGCTCCAAGCAGGGCAGCAGCCGCAGAAGGCGCGATTTCTTGCGACTAGCCCCGGAGAGCGGGTCCTGACATGAAATTGGCTACAGCAGCAGCTCTTCGGCGAGAGCAGAGCTCAGGTCAGCTTAATCCGATGCTACCATCAACACAAAAACATTAGTGAGCACCGGTATCGGCCAGGCACTGCAAAGAGGTAACTGGCTGAAAAAAAAAAAAAACCCAACCAAACCCAACTCCCCCCCAAAAAAAACCCCCACAGCCTCTTTTCAAACAGGTTCAAAAATCTATTTCTCAGCTAGGCTCATCCTTTGATCTGCAGGAGTGGATTATAACTCCCAAATCCATGCAACAAGGCATTCAGACCTCCTGTCTCTTTAGGTCACCGTTGGCTTGGCTAAGGAAAGACAGTCCAACTGCGGAAAAATAAAAGCACCCCATCTCAGGAGCGCTGGGTTAGACATACCTGCGTTGACACTTTGTAGGCTACGTACGCGTTCATGCCATCCCCTAGGGAAAACAGAAATGAGGCGTTAGCGGAAAGTGCCGAGCTTGTGATGCTATCACCCGAACACAAAGCACGAGGCTCCCTGCAGTCTCCTGGTCTTTGCCCACCTCGGTGGTTCCGATCTTTGGCCTAACGGAGCCCCGAATCTTCACACGAAACCACAGGCAACATCTCACTGCGGGACCCCGGACCCTTGCCCGCTCAGTGTTTTCCTGACCTGACTGCTTATCCTTCCTTTTACTTCCGAAGGCAGCTAACGCGGACAATCAGGCGCTTGTTACACCGCCAGCGTTTGGGCTGACTCCACGCATCTGCTCAGCGCCCAACAATTCGGCGGCTGTGCAGCACATGAAGCAGTCTATTCAGAGGATGCAAGTCAGACGGCCCCCGGCTGCGTGCGGTCGGATTCTGAAACGTGGCAGGCAGTTTTCTCCAGCTAACACAGAAATCCCCTTGTTTGGCAGAGGAAGGGTTTACCTGGTGGTTCAACCGGAGGACATCCTCTGAGGTCCGATGCCACCTTTAATATACCTCTGATTTACAAATCAGCGCGGCTCCCAGAGGTCACGAGCCACGGAGGGAGAACAAGCTGCCGTGCGTGAGGCTGCTCTGCCGGCTGCGATCAGATCTCACCTTGGGTTCCCTGCACCCCAGGGACTGCCACGTAGCTGGCCAAGTTCCTCTGACCCCCCCACTTTCAACAGAGGAAAACCCTCTCGCTTCTCACTTTGAAGCCAGAGCTGCTGCCGAAACGTGGAATAATACACTTAGTTTTAGGTTAAGGCAGTTTCGCCTCTTCCCTGCTGCCCGTACGCAGGATAGCGCTGCCTGGAGGTCAGGTCAAGTTGGTCACCGCAGTTCCGGACACCAAACTGCGCTACTGCAAGCATCACGTTTCACCCTCCCAAAAAACCCGCTCCTGGCTCCCTGCCTTTGAGATCCCCGGCTTTCCAGAACCTGCTTTTGCCTCGCTCGTTTGCGACCTATAGGCATTTTGCTTTGCGTAGCTTTGTTTCTTCTAGACGTTGGAAAAAAGTCTTGGAGAAGCTACTCTGGGATCAACTTTGCGCTTTGCAGAGACGGCTCGAAAGCCGGAGCTGGGGAGGCGATAGCCGCATTCGGTCCTACCGCCCAGCCGAGCCGCGCTTCGCTGTGCGCCAGGACAGGGTATTAACTCACCAACTTTCTCCGGGTCACTCACTCCTACAGTCAGCTCAAATTTGTCCTCTTGTTCCTCCTCTTCCAGCTGTTTGGAGTAAGAGCACAAGGACAACAAGTTAAAACTAGAAAGCCAGGCTTCAAACCACCCCCGAACCGCAAAACCCCGTACGGCACGGTGAGCTCGTCACGCTGCCGAGGCATCTCTGGCACTTCGGTCCAGCCGAGGCCGTTCTTTAAAGCCCTCCAGCTTCTCGCTTGTGTCCAGGCTAGGCGTTCCAAGGATCCCAAACTGGATTTGTCTTTACAACACAGCTATCTGCACGCTCCGAGGTACAAACCGCTCAGCCCCGAGGTGAAACTCCGCAGAGTCCAGCCTCAGCTCTGCACAAGATAGTTCCTGTTGGGTTCTTTTACATCATGATTTTGGTTCTCATCTGAAACCGTGCAAGGTATTGAATCTGTGCAGAAGAGAAATTGCTCTGTGTCGGCACAGGAGGATGGAGAGCCAGGATAACCACAGGCAGACCCAGTCCAAACTGGTCTTTCCATCATACCCTGCTTTGCCAAAGGCACAGACCACGGAGGCTTCAGGCTCGCTCAGCAAGCGTCGCAGCGCCTCGTTAGCGGAACGGCGTTAAAGGACTGGGCGAAGCAGAGCTGAGACCGGCCTCAAACGGCCTTTGGTTTATGACCTGAAGGCGACAGCTTATCGGTTTGCCGATCAGCTCAGCATCCTGGCCTAGTTCTGCATCGCTCCTTCGCTTCAGCCGGCCTGAAGCCAACTTGAGACACTACTGACGGCACTGCAGAGTCAGTCCTCACGAGCTCAGCACGCTCGGGGCAGAAAAGGAGCGTTTCCCTTCTCCCCAAAAAAGTTTCAGTCTCTCTACAGGAGAAAACCCAGATTTAGACCAAGTACCACCTGATGAACCGAGCTTGGCAGCCAGACTACAAGCTCCACTTAAGGACTTTGCGCTCTCACGTCACCCAGGCGACTGTTTCTTTTAAAACCACGCACAAGAGCGGTTATACCACTCGCCCCATCTGCGGCAATACAGCGCGCTAAAGCTCTGAGTCAGAGCTCAGGCCCTCAGGACCAGACCGGTCTCTCGCTATTTCAGCTTTGGAATCGGTCTGCACCGCCGCACGAGCGAAAACACCGTCAGGCTGACCTGTACCCCGATCGGTCCCACGCCGACGGATACAAGCCAGGGTGATATGCCAATCACATTAATTATATAACTTAAGATGCATGTTTTTAACTAAGTAAACAGACAGGTTCCTGCCGATTACAATCCAAAACCAGCAGGGCAAGTCGGAAAGCTCAGAGCGATTCTCACCTCCTCATAGCTCTTTGAAGGGTTTCGAGAAGAAGAGCTTGCAGCTACTTCTAAGGAGGGGGCAGGATTGGATGCTTTGGCCGGTTCCTTCTTCTGGTTGTTTTGCGTGCTGTCTAGAGACAACTCTACGGTGGCATCTGTCAAGAGAAGTTTGCAAGGGTCAGCTTCTCTGCTTTGGGTTTCTGGAAAGGTAATTTCAATGTTCTCAGAGAGGTTCGTGGGATCTAGGGAGTAACAATAGTCTGAATTAGTTAAAAAAAAAAATAAATCTGTAGGGAGGACACCTGTAAGCACCGGGAAGAGCACGACTTAACGCGTCTTCACTGCAGTAAGAGCATTTGATCAATCCTGCTGGAGAACATTAATCCAATGAACTTCTTATTCTAGAAGGAGCCAGGCATCACCTCCTTGCTGTGTGCTAGAGGAGCTGCGCCCTAGAACAGCTAAAGCCGAGCTGGATTTTTACACGGCACGTAGGCCAGCCTGGAAGGTAGGTTCCTTCCCAGTATGCTTCTTCACCCAGAAGCAGTAAAAAAAACTTCCATCTGCTAGCAGATGCCTCCAGAACCGACTCTCAGATGCCTCTGCCAGAGGTGTCCCACCATGCCGGAAGGTCTGACCCTCCTCGTTTTCCCCTGCTGAGGGGCGTTACGTTTCCCGTTCCTTGGGAACGGCCGTGTCTCGACTGGAGATGCTTCCTCCACCGGCACGAAGGGAGGAGAAGGTAGAGAACAAAAGTCTTTTAACTCTGGGAAGACACTCACCGCCTTACAGTTTAAAGCGACCTCCATTTTAGAGCCTCTTCAGCTTCCAGACAATAAATCCCGCCGCACAATTATGCTACAGACCTGGAGGAGGCTACTCCGACCTTCCCAAAAACACCACCAGAGCTTAGCGCTTCCAGAGCGGGCTGGAACACGACTTTAAGATAAGGACCTGGGCTAGTCCAGAAATATCCACGACCTGCACGTCACGCTTAAAAGCGGGTAACTCCAGGCTTAGACTTCAGAAAGTCCCAGTAAACACCTTGTAGATACAGACTCACCTGCAAATAAGTCCTGATCATCTTGCTCTACACGAACCCCATTCTCTTTGGAGGTGCTGCTCGCAGGGAGAAGAGATTCTCTTTTCGGTGTCATGGGCTTGCTCTGCAAGACAATTAAAAGCACATAAACAGGAGGTCGTTTAGGCTGAGGAATGGAGGCTGGAGGACCAAATAGCTCCAATTTCTAACCGCTGCCACGCAGGTTCACTATGAGAAATCCCTGGCCAGAGGACACAACAGACCACGTCCCTTCCACCCACCCTCGAGCATTAGATCTCCGCCAGCAAGGCTGTACCCAGGCACCCGAGCCGTTAAGGACGCCAAGCGTCACGTGAAACTTCAGAGCCAGTTTCGACCCTGATTTTTTAGCAGAACGGGAACAGCTAGCGGGTCACTGGGACGTGTCAGCCCACAGCCCCAGCGTCAGGAGCAGCAGGCAGTCAAGTACACCCAAACGCTCCTGTTCACAACACCCGTAACACACCCGGCCACGCCATTTCCAGGTTGCACACCAGCACTCACGCTGTATCAAGGCGGGTGGGCAGCACTAGGGAACCTCGTGCGTTTAATCGGAGGGAGCCGAGCACGCTGCCGACAGCGGATCCCTCGGGAAAACCAGGCTGTCGCTGCTGGGGGCGGAGACCAGAGGCGATTTCGCTCGCCCAAAGGCAAGATGCCGGGGACCGCGGGAGCCTTGTCAGCAGCTGAACTTGCGCTAGCAGTTCAACCGCTATCACGAGGCGAGCTGCCCTTCCCCGGAGGGCTGGTTAGGGCCCACGCGAAGGCAGCCGGGCCGCGTTTTGACGCAGCGTCTCACTTTCACTGCCAAGCGGGGCCAGAGGAGCTCAGCGACTCCGCTGCCCCGGCACTGCAGGGAGTCGGCTTCACGGAGCCGCACCGTCCCTTCCTCCGACACTCCTCAAGGCAGAGACAAGGCTGCCACGGCTGGACTAAAGCCGGGCACGGCTCTTGGCGTTTGGCAAAGTCTCGCATACCACGCTTTGCGACCCAAAACTCGCGCTCCCCACATACGGCTCGGCCGGGACAAGCCAGCCCCGAGCCCCAGGGCTGGGAGTTAAAATACAACTGATCCTGCCACAACAAACAGCCCCTTCGGCACGCAGCGTCGCCTGGGGACTGTCCCAGCTACCAGGAATAGGCTTGGGGACAAGGTGAAAGCCCACCGGAGCGTTTGTACGCCAACCAGTTCACCACACCGGATGGGAGAGCCGTTTCCACATTCCTGCTGCAGGCAGGCGCTACCGGCATCACAAATCGTTCCTCATTTTGCAGGCAGAGAAGCAAGTACAAGTTATTCCAAGCAGGATCAGACAGCAAGCGCTATTCTTTAACGTCTTCGCAGAGAACAGAACGAGTCTTTGACGGTCAGTAAATGGAGCACTATTAGCCGCGACTCCGAACCGACAGGCTCCTCGGTGCCTTCTTCACCAAGGAAACGTCTTCAGTTCCCACCGCTCCCGAAGGAGGCAAGCGGTGCTAAGGCAGCTCCTCTTCGAGGTGGGCCCGAGTCTTTGGGTACGCAAAACATCAGCGTCGTCTGATGACAAGTCCTCCTGCATTTTAGGATGTTTTCCCGAAGGAGAAAGCTGCCAGCTTGGATCACAACAGTTACAGGCCCGAGATACGTTTGCCAGCGATGGAGAGCGGGGAGCAGAGACACCCACGCCAAACATCGCACCCAGACCCACCCCAGGGTCCTTCGGACTGGCAGCCAAACCAACAAGAGCGCAACCACCACAGGGACCTCCTCCAGCCAACGGCCAAGCCAACAAGAAGGTTACTACCACCAGTGACCGACGTGAGGAACGTTTGTGGCAGGTTTCATTCAGATCTTCTGCTTCTGCAGGAGCTCTTCAAGCTGGTAAAGAAGCCCTACTCTACATGGACGAGGTAAGGTGGGCTCTGAAGTTTCCATGATGAGCGTCCCAGCTCTCAAAACGCAGAAAAGAGCTGTCTGCTTTCCTACCACGGATCAGTTTCTCACTTTGCTTTAAATTTAGTTTCTGAGAGTACGAAAGTACCACGCCCTGTTCCTACTTCCCCATCTGCTACTACAGAAGAGCCGCAGCCCCTTCCGCAGCCCGTGACACAACCCCCCGCCATCTCAGAGCCCTGATTTAGCGAACCCCGACCATCACGCGCGAGAGCAGAAGCTCCTTAGGTCCCCCCGGCGCAAGCCTGACGCTCACCAGGGGAAACGTGCCTCGCCTCAGAAGAGGCGAATCGAGGGGGCGTCCCTAGAGAGGGCCGTGATCACGCCGCGATCCAACCTTCATCAACGGACGCGTGAGGTCCAGCTCTGCTTATGTTTGCGTCCGATCCAAATGCTTCTTTGCCGGCCGCTGCACGAGGCTAAGCGCCGTCAAAGCACCGGAACGCCGGCAGCCGGGTGGTTCGACCTTACCAGCCCGACTCCCAGAAAGTGTTTTGCTAAAGCTCAAGGGCAGGCAGACAAACAAAAGCCACCGGGTCGCACAGAAGAGCCAAATATTAATTACGACAGTTGCTTCAACAACAGTAAGCACCTGATAAGCTGCTTTAGCTTAACAGATTCCAGTTTTAGCGAAGGGATGCTTTATTTGCATGAAAGCCTGTGGCAGTTAGCACTTGTTTTGGGAGGCTGCCTCCACCACAAAGCAACAAGCCACATACTAAATCTTCCAGTTCTTCAAGGAAGAAAGGGCCTGAGAAGTTCAAGACCACCACCGTGCCCTGGTGCCAGCCAGAGGTACCAGAGTCTTCCTCTTGCAAGGCCAGGGTGGCACCTTCCCCGCGTTATTTTCAAAACGTACGACTCCTGCTCCGTTACGCCCAGGCCAACCTGAGAATTTCATCCTCACAAGCTCACGCAGGGCAGAACCTACCCACATCTCCCCAACTCTGCCTTCTTCCTAGCAGAAGACAACCCGGTCAGGAGCTTCATCAGAAGTAGGGCACAGACAGCTCCAGCTCCGTGCTGGTGGCAGGAGAAGCTTGGCCAGGCCAGCTCCGTTCCCAACGGCAAGGCGGGTTCTCACGTTCGCAGCCGTGGCCTCCTGCTCCAGGCTTCCTTGTGCAGAGCCCAGGGAAAACATCAGGGCTGGGAAACCGCAGGCAGGAGAAGGTTCCCGGAGAGCCTCCTGCCAGAGACAGCAACTCCTCCTGCGCTGCCGGCAGCAGGCTGGAAAAAGCCCGGGCGAGGCAGGCGGAGGCCATGATGTCAGCCCTCACAAGGGACATGGGGACCAGCCTCAGCTTCCAGAGCTTTGGAAACCAACCCTAGCTCCCGCAGCGTTCAAGCAGCCGGCCTGCCGGAGGAACCGGCTTCTGCAGCCCCTCTAGCAAAGATCCTGGCTCAGTGCGGATCCTGAGCCCAGGAATACGAGGCCAGCGACTGGCTGGGGAGGGATTCAGCCTGGGAAAGCACCAGCCAGCGTTTTAACTCCCCCCTCCTGTCTCCTGGTCACTGTCCGGAGCAAACGCTGATGCAGCTGGCACAAGTTAACGCCAACAGCCTTCAACAACCAGGGATTCACCCACGGGAGACTATTAGAACCAAGAAAAGGCGCTGAAACCCTTCACCGTTCACACCTCCGCCTTCAGCAGGGAACTTGTGCGGCACGACAGCGACCTGGCTCGCTGAACAAGTACCACCAAACCTTCCCAGACCCTCCTGCAGCCAACTGCGCCGGTACAAGGCAAGGGAGGTCACCGAGGTGTCGGTGAGCCGGGCACATCCGATTCCTCCCTGGCACCGAGAGGTTCATCCCCCGAGCGCAAGAGACGGCACCAAGCACAGCGTCAGCCACACCAGCACCTTCCGGGTGTTGACAGGACAAGAGCCGATGCCGGGGGAAGGAAGACGGGGCTTTTTCCCTTCAAGTCTCACAAGCTGCACAGCAAAGACGCCGCCGAGCTGCGGCCGCCACCAGGTTTCAAACCAGCGAGGCGGCCCGCTCAGCAGTTACTCTGACCCTAATTTTTGGGGGGGGCGGACGGGACACACGGACGGGTATCGAGCAGCGGGCAGCTGCCCCCATGCCCGAGCCACGCAGGGACATCTTCACACTGACGGGCTCCTTCGAAGACGCTTGGGGTCTGCAAGAAACGACAAGTTATAACCCCGGGGAAACAAAGACCAGCCTGGCACCAGACATTTCGCTGCCCCGCAGACAAGGGAGCTGCCTGCGGCCCCGGGGGCCGGCTCCCTCCCCCCCGGGCACCCACCTGCACCCCCCCCAAACCCTCCACAGCCACCCAAGGCGCTTGAGGTGCTCTCAAGGGAGGGAGGAGACGCCAGGCTCCCTTCAGGGACAACCGCCCAGCGACATCGCCCCCCCCTCCTTTTATTTTAGGAGATTTTTATTTTTTTTTTGGGGGGGGGGTCCCCTCTCTTTTNCGTCCGTCCGTCCGTCCGCGCCACCGCCGCTTCCGCCTGCGACAGCCGCGCCGGAAACCGCCGCCGCCACCGCCTTAACCCGCCGGGGCGGAGCCGGAGGAGAGAGAGGCTTTTTGATTGGTCACTACCGCCTCCCGCTCCTCCTTCCCCTGCCAGGGAGAGCCAATGAACGCAAGGGTTTTCCTCCGCTGGCAGGCGTCGCTTAGTCTCCATGGAAACAGCCACGAGCAGGGCGGGTGGCCTGCCGGGATGTACCATTGCGCCGGCGGAGGGGGAGCGTGGGCCCCCCCCCGGGGGGGGGCGGCAGTGGGGTAGCTCAGGCCTGAGGGGAGGGCGGGCTCAGCGCCCCGGCAGGGATGGCCGTGGTCCCCTCAGGAACCCAACGGAGATGGCCGGGATCCCCTCAGTGATCAAACCAGCCTTGGTCCCCTCAACAGCGTGACCGAGGTGGCCATGGCCCCCTCAATGCACCGAACAAGATGGCCACGGTCCCCTCGACAACCCAAGGGAGATGGCTGCGGGCCTCTCAGTGATCNGCGGGTGGCCTGCCGGGATGTACCATTGCGCCGGCGGAGGGGGAGCGTGGGCCCCCCCCCGGGGGGGGGCGGCAGTGGGGTAGCTCAGGCCTGAGGGGAGGGCGGGCTCAGCGCCCCGGCAGGGATGGCCGTGGTCCCCTCAGGAACCCAACGGAGATGGCCGGGATCCCCTCAGTGATCAAACCAGCCTTGGTCCCCTCAACAGCGTGACCGAGGTGGCCATGGCCCCCTCAATGCACCGAACAAGATGGCCACGGTCCCCTCGACAACCCAAGGGAGATGGCTGCGGGCCTCTCAGTGATATACCCAGCTGTGATTATGCCCTAGCTCCAGCCAGGATGGCCATAGTCCCCTCAATGCCCCAACCAGCCATGGTCCCTTCAGTGCCCCGTCAGGGATGGCCATGGTCCTCCTAATGCCCTAACCAAGATGGCCATGGTCCCCCCAACGACTCAACAGAGATGGCTGTGGTGCTCTCATTGATCCAACCAGCCTTGGTCCCCTCAGCAGTGTGACTGAGATGGCCATGGTCCCCTCAATGCACCAAACAAGATGGCCATGGTCCCCTCAACATCCCTGCAGGGATGGATGTGGTCCCCTCAGCACCTCAGCCAGGATGACCACGGTCCCCTCAATAACCCAATGGAGATGGCTGTGGGCCTCTCATTGATCCACCCAGCCAAGGTCCCCTCAGTGCCCCAGCAGGGATGGATGAGGTCCCCTCAATGTCCTAACCAAGATGGCTGTGGTCCCTTCTATGCCCTAGCTAAGATAGCCATGGTCCCCTCAACATCCCTGCAGGGATGGATGTGGTCCCCTCAGCACCTCAGCCAGGATGACCACGGTCCCCTCAATAACCCAATGGAGATGGCTGTGGGCCTCTCATTGATCCACCCAGCCAAGGTCCCCTCAGTGCCCTAGCAGGGATGGATGAGGTCCCCTCAATGTCCTAACCAAGATGGCTGTGGTCCCTTCAATGCCCCAGTCAGCCATGGTCCTCTCAGCACCCAGCAGGAAGGGACATGGTCCCCCCTATGCCCTAGCCAAGATAGCCATGGTCCCCTCAACAACCCAACAGAGATGGCTGTGGTCTTCTCAGTGATCCAACCAGCCTCAACAGCACAACCAAGATGGTCCAGCCTCAATGCATCAACCAAAATGCTCATGGTCCCATCGATGCCCCGACTGAGATGGCCATGGTGCCCTCCCATGAGACCCAACTGAGGGACCCAACTGAGATGGCTGCCGACCCCTCAATGCCTTGATTTAGACACCACGGTGCCTTTGATATCCCAACCAAGATGGCTACAGACCCTCCATGCCACAGCCAAGATGGCTGTGGTCCCTTCAATGCTCCTACCATGACAGATACTCTCTCTTGAGTACCCAAACAGAGGTGGCCCCCTCAGTTTCCTGACCAAGATGGCCACAGCACCCTCAACACCTCAACCCGGGACGGCTGCCATCCCCTCCACACCCTGATCAGGATGGGCACCTCTTCAGCTCAAGGGTTTTTGGGAGGAGCCCAAAAGAGGCAACACTGCTGTAAAACCACCTTGATCCTTCCTTCTCCCCACCTTTGATTTCTCCCCAAATAGCCCGTAATAAGCCTCGTGCAAACCCAAAATGTTCTTCCCTGCATCCCAGGATGAGCCCCGTACCCTGATGACCTCCCAGGATGAGCCCCTACCCCCAAGGCGAGCTCCATATGCTTAAAGATATCCCAGGATGAGCCCCATACCCTGATGATATCCCAGGATGAGCCCGATGACAGTGACTCCCCTTGCTCCAGCTGCTCTCTCACGGTGATGAGTGACCACCACCCCATGGAACTGGTGGCTCTTTCAGGACAGCACCAGGAGGAGCTGGGCAGGGCAGTAGGTAAAACAGAGCCAGGTGAGACACCCTGGACTTTCATCAGCTTCAGACTAAGGGAGAAGACCCTGATAAACCAGACAGGGTCCCTGACCAGCCGGACACCTCTCAGCTGAATTAATTCCCCAGGTGGTTCCTCAGGGAGAGGGTCTCTTTCTCCAGGTGGGAAGCACCGAGGGGAGCTGCTGGACAGCACGGGTCTCATTGTGGGAGAGTAACCAAAAGAGATGGATTTTCCTTCTTTTGTCTCAGGTGTTTCCTGGAAGGAAGCAGCAAAGTCCGGGTAGAGAGATCCATCCAACCCTTCTACGTTGGAGCACTTGGTTCCATACGTGATTGCAACCGTGTTGTGCTTTGTTCTTTCATCCACGCTGGCTCTCAGGAGAGGAACGCTCACGCTGGGTCTGCCCTCTGCTCCGTTGCAAACCAAAACCATAACACGGCTTATCCTTATCTTGAAGGACTCTCTGGTTGCCTCCTCTCTTCCTACAAATCAGCGAACAGCTGCTAGTTCCCTTCTGTCTGGAACTGTCTCTAGGGTTTGTAGTGGTAAGGTCCATCCTTTTGCTTGCAGGTGGGTCACCACGCAGGTCTCCTCCCAGATTGCCTCGGTGGGTTTGAAACTGTGGGTTTCACCCTGATGACAACCTGCCAGCGTCATTCTTTTGACGTGGATGGCTATGGATGAACCTAGCTGTCTCAAAGAACAACTTTCCAACAATAAAGCGCGAGGAGCAAGCGGAGAAGGCCTTGAACCTGCTTTTGGCAAACCCGATTTTGAGGGCAGAGGCAAGGCTGAGGCTGTAGGACACCAAGATGAGGAGAAAAGGCATCAGGATGACACAAAAGCAGCTGCCAGAATGATCTGGGCCTCCTTCTAGCTGGACCTCGCACTCTTTTATATGGTTGACAGCCTACACCTCTAGCATGAGGTGCTTAAGGACATGGTTTAGTGGTGGGATGGCAAGGTTAGGTTAGCGGTTGGACTTGATGATCTTAAAGGTCTTCTCCAACCTAGATGATTCTATGAAGCGCAGGAGGCCTCCCCGAGGTCCTGCATCACATCTACAGCACCTCTTGTCTCTGTACAGCTGTTTTCAGGCATCTCAGTTGCTCCTCCAAAGTCTGTTTCAGAAGCTGAGATGTGAGCAGTCTCCACAAGCCATGGAGATAAATCCCACCCAACCACTCGGCCATACGGTCAGATCCGTATAACCGTAGGGTTAGGGGAAACACCACCACCTACCTGGAAGCCAGGCAGGAGCCACAAAGATTTCTACAGCGAGACCAGGCGTTACACTGAAGCACGCCCTCGGCCCTAGACGCAAAACCGAGGGACAGCTTGAGGTAGCCATGGTCAAAGTGGCTCATGATGCTTCAAGGTATTTCATCATGACCCTGCCTTTGGGCTAACTAGCCTCTGAGAGCTCAGCAGAGAGAAGAGGTGCTTTATACCCCCCCAGGTAACGTTTAAGATCACCCACATCCTCCCCACGTGCACCCAGATGTCTCCTCCTGTGTGGGAGGATCCTTCTTGTTCCCTCAAGGCAAGCTCTGACCTCACCCTCACCCCGAGACCCCATTTCTTCTGGTCCATTCCTCTCCCTGGGGGCTCAACTCTCCTCTGTCCCCAGCCACGGGGGTCCTCTGATCCCCTCCGCTCCCGAGCACGTCGCCTTCTCCTCCATCCCCTTTTATCCTCCTTTTGGGTCCTCTGTGCCTCTCCTCCCTGCTTCTCCTTCCCCTTTACTGCTCGCTCAGATCTCCAGGGGATCTCCATGCCCAGGTGACCCCTGTGCTCACAGCAGAAGCTGCTCACAGGAGCCAGAGGAGCTCGTTAATCACCTTTTTATTTTATTTCAAGTGCTGTACACAAAGTCACTCACCCCCCCCCCCCCCCCCAGGTGCTCCCAGCGCCCCTGTGCAGACCCCACCTCGACACCCGCCGTGATCCAGCGCTCACCGCTGCTGGGTGCGAGGCAAAAAATAAGTTACCCCCCTCCCCGTGCTGTGCTCCTGGGCACCGGGACAGGTCGGCATCAGCCACTGAGCGCCGGCCCTGCCAGTGCCCGGTTCACCCAAAGTGCCCCGCACCAGGGTAAAGTGTTCGCTTGGAAACTCAAAAGTCACAGCATCGAGCCCTGCCCGTTCCCGGCACCGCTGGCTCAGCACGGCATGGCAGCCTCTGACGGCAGCGGGGAGCACCTGCAGGGAAAAGGGATGAGGTCGGAATATCAGGTTGTCACTCCCGGACTGCCAGAAGCTGCCTGGAGCGTGCCTGCCCAACCACCCCAGAGCTGCCGGTTACGTTGCTGGGGGCAGGGGGGGGGGAGATATTCTCCTCGGCTTTCCCCCCCCCCCACGGAGACGCGTCATCAAGGTCTCGTGAACCTGATGCAAACACAAAACTCAGCGCCAGCCGTCACAGTCCCGGGATCACTAAAACCAGGAGCAAAGCTGCGCGGATCAGCTCAGCCCACGGAGGTTTGAAGACGTGCCCAAGGGGACGGAAGCAGTGAGGAGCCCCCAACGCTGCCCGCTGCATCCGAGGGACCCCAGCAGAAGCAGGGAGCTGCGCCAGGCTGTACTCACTCCATCTTGGCTTCCAGGTGGTGGATGGTCTGCTTGTCCAGGTAGCGGCAGAAGAGCGAGAGAAGGTTGCTGGGCAAGAAGAGAGGCTCCACCAGCAAGGCCTTGGGCACCTGTGACAACTCCCGGGCAACCAGGAACACCGTGTCCGTCCTGGGGGCATCAATGCAGGGGTTTGAGCACCCCACCAGCCAGTGAACCCCAAACCCTGTTGTTTCCACAGCCCCTCACCACGTCTCGAAGTCTCCACCACGTGGCTCCAGCGGCGTGTCGGAGGACAGCAGCCTCTCACCGTGGCTCAGCAGGGAGTAGAGCAAGGAGATCCCAAACTGCGGGGAAGCACCAGGAGGAACGTCACAGTTGGTTGGTGGCAGTGACACCCTGGGGACGCCGCACAGCTCTGCCCTCCTCAGTGCCACCTACCTGGTTCTTCAAGGCCATGGCGAGGGGGAGCTCAGGAGACTCGGACAGAGGCCTGGTCATCTCCTGCAGGACCTCGATGAGTTTGCTGAAGGTCATCCCGCCCACCACCTCGTTCAATGGGCTGTAGAGCAGGGGGAGAGACTGGGCAGGGCAGAGGAGAGAGCAGGGATCTGAGACCCTTTGACCCTTCACAGCTGCAGCCCCATCCCTGAGCCCCATCCCAACTCCTGGGGGGCCAACACAAGAACCAATGCTCTACCACCACCACCACCCCCTCTCCCCAAGAGGAGATTACCACCAGGACTGCTTTAACCCCTCCTGGAGACCTTTCTCCTCCTCCCTCGGGAAGGAAAGAGGCTCCCACCTCATGGCAACCCCACCAGCTGCCTGGCCATGCTGGGACCCAGCAAGATGGGCCCCCTCCCATGGGCCACCCCACACCCCCCCCCTGCAGCACGAGCAATGGGGGAAAGGAGGCAGCCCAGGATGCCCCTGCCCTGGCTGGAGGTGCTCGCCTCATCCAATACGTCCTTCTTCATGAGGAAGGGCAGGTGGTGCGTGACGGTCAGCAGGATCTTCTCCGCTTGCTCCTGGGTCAGGTGGGGGAGCAGCCGGGCCGTCAGTTTCTTGCCCTTCCGCACGCACAGGAGTTGCAGGAACTCATCCTCTGCCTCCCTGGGGACGAAGGCTCCATTGGCACAGATCCCGAGGGACCTGTAGTATCTCTGTCCATCCAGAGGGACCAGCAGCAGCTCCAGCGGAGGAGGAGGCTCATGGGCAGGGTCAGCACAGGCCACGGTGACACACAGAGGACAGGATCCAACCCTCGCCGTCACCCAGAACTACTCGTCCATGACCACCTGAGCCCAGCGAGGACCAGGACATGTCCCCTGCCCCCCTCTCCCCATGACACAAACTCACTCTTCACTGCTGCAAGCCCTGATTTTCAAGGCTTGGTAGATACGCTCCGCTTCTTGGTTCTTCTGCTCTTGACAGCATGGCTGCTGCTCCTCCGGGGCCAGGGACATCTTCCGCTGCATCTCCTCTACTTCCAGCAACTGCAGGAACAGCTGAAAAAACCACACAGGGGGGGTAAGGGGGCAGCTCGGAGCATCCTCCGCCTGCCAGTTATCCAGGACTTCTCCCCAGGCAGATGTCCCCTCGCAGAGCTCCTCAGATGAAAACCAAGCGCCTGCACCATCCCACCCTTCCCCAAATCATGGCTCGCTCACCTTCTCGATCTTGTGCAGCGCCCGAAGCCGGTGGCTCCCCGCAGCCTTCAGGAGGGGAGAAAGGAAGGCAGAACAATTACAGCCAGTACCAGACACTGCCGCCGGCAGTGCGCTGGGCCAGCTGCTCCCTGGGGATCAGAGGTGGCTTCAGGATACGGAGCAATCCCACAGGGAGGCCACGGCCAGCTCCGACTGCCCAGAGCCCCGTCCCACCCCTCACAGCAGGGGACAAGCTGCCACCACTGAGGCGGCACCCGTTCCAACCGCGCGCCCCATCCCGTGGCTTGGGGCAGCACCCAGAGCCAGGACGGCACCCATGCTCGGTCACAGCAGCTCCTAAAGCTCCTGCTAAAGCTGCTCCAGGGCCTGGGAGAAGCTTGGAGCGGTGTTCCCAGGCATCCGGGGCACCCACCAGCCTGGCTCGCCCTCACCTACCTCCTCCACGAGGGCATGGTGCACAGCATCGATGGCCCGGCGAGGGCTGTAGCAGGTGGACACCGCGACCTGGCCCAGCGAGCCTGCGATGCGCACCACTGGAGGAAAGATGGGATATGGTGAGACCACGTCCCGCGACTCCTCGCCCTGCCCCCCGCCACAGCTCCTCACCGGAGTCGTACGTCTCCACTTTCTGGATGAATGGCGTGACCAGTTTGGGGGGCTCCTGCTTGTTGCGTCCACCGAGAAGCTCCTCCTCTGCCTGTTTGCGCTCCAGCCGGTGGTAGTACGTCTGTAACGACAGGCGTAGCTGGGAGGGGAGGCACCACGAGCCTGGGCACCCTCTGCCTCCCAAAGAGATGAAGTCCCAGCCCTGAGGAGCAGACTAAGCCACTGGTGCTGTTGGCAGGAGCTCACCTGGTAGTAGTAGTCATCATCCATGTTCTCACTCTGCAGCTGGATCATCTCTACCTTGACGACCCAATCCTTCTCCTTGGAGATCATCAACCCGGCATAAGGGTCCACTTTAGGAGACCACATCTTCTTGGGGGAGATGCTGGCACAGGAGAAGATTGCAATCTGCTGTGACTGCCTCAGAGCCCCACCACCACCTCACAGCTCCCCGGGAACCCCCTTACCTCTGCACCTGCCCCCCTTGCTGCTGCCGCTGGGTCAGGATCCGCTGGTGCTGGGGGTGCAGCTGCGTCATGTGGCTGGGCGTGCTGCAAAGGAGACCACAGACAAGAGTCAGGGGGCTCAGCGCCCGCACTAGAGCCGATCCCCAAAGCGGGGAAACCCCCCCCAGCTGCTTTATGGGGCTCCTCCAGTCCCACCCAGGCACCCCGCTTGCCGTCCTGCTACCTGAGGTTCAGCTGGCCGCTGGCTGACGGACTGAAGAAGAGCGCGGGGTCCAAAGAGGGAGACATGGGACCGAAGTGCATGGCGAGAGATCGCGGCGGGCTGCTGATGTTGGGCGACATGGGCCGGAAAGGGGTCGGAGATGCATACCCTGCAGTCTGGGGAGGGAGGGAGAAGCGATCAGGTGTCCGAGCCTTCCCCTCTGAGGGTCCTGGAGGGCTCTGCCAGCCCCACGCTGCCTTCTGGCTCCCACCCTCGCAGGAGTCACCCTCTCCCCGCACGGAGGGGACGCGTGGGACACCACGGCAAGGTGACACCCCTCAGGATCCTGCCGCTACAAGCTGAGCAAGGCCAGGGGACCCAGACGTCACCAAGGATTGCGTGCCCCAGGTTTATCACCAGTGCTGCAGCACGACACCAAGCACGCCACCGTGCCCGGCGCGGATCCCGTAAGGACATTGGGACAAATAGATTTATAAAGCAACGGCTACACCGGTGGCTCCATTTTCCCTGTCAGCAACACGCCGGAGATGGCTGCTAAGGATTAGATGGAGCTGTAAAGCCTGCCTTGGGCAGAGCAGAGCTTTGGGGAGGCATTGTCCCTGTCCCCTGCCGCTCCAGGGCCACCTCAGAGGGGACACGGCGGTGGCTCACAGCCCACTGAGTTACCTGGTTGGAAGCGAAGAGCGGAGAGGGTCTGCGAGCCGGCGTGAAGGGCCGAGGGGAGCACGGGGAACGAGGCATCAGAGGCGACTGCTGCAGGGCAGGAGAGGGGAGGTGTTGCTGGGACAAGGCTGTCCTCGAGGCTGCACCTCTGGGGTGGGGAGGGCAGAGAAAGAGGGGATGCAAGAGCCCCCCGAAACCTGTTACCTGCCGGAGGAAGCGCTGGGGAAAGGACTTGGAGGACATCAGTCTGAAGTCGGGGCGCTTGAGTCGGGGAGAGCCCCCGTAGCCCCTCTGCACGGGGGAGCCGAGGAAGTCGAGGGCCACGTTGGTGGATGGTGGGGGCCTCTCCAGGACCTGGAGGATGGCTTTATCCTGCAGGGAGGAGGCAGCAGGAGATGGGAATGGGGCGCAGCTGGGATCAGTTTAGCTCCCCCAGCATCAGGCAGCTCGCCAAAGCTTTTGGTCATTGCTCAGCTCCCATCCTGCCTGCGTGCGACAGCAGGGGACCCATGAGGACACCTGGCATGGGGGTCCCAATCCCCCCAAACTCAAACCCAGGCTCTGCTTAGGGTGGGCACCTCCGCCCACAGCCTTGGCACCCAAGAGACACGTCCGTGCACTGCCAAACCGGTGATGAGGCTTTGGAGGTTCCACGGTCACCCCAAATCACCTGCATGACCCTTAGCCCAGGGTACTGGGGAGCCCTGGGCTGGTTCCCGAGGGCCCGGCCGAGGGTACCCACCTCCAGCACGTGGTGGGGCGGGATGTTGCCGGGGCAGGAGCCCCACACTGCGGGATCCATCGCCAGCTGGAAGACGGGGAGACGGTCAGCAAGGGACAGGAGGACAGGAGAGGGGCAGGGAGGCTGCTCAGCCCCATCACTAGATGGGGGGGGTGTACATTTTTACCGTATCCTCTTTGCCAAACTCTGCCCAGCAAGCACCAATCCTGCTATCCAGCACCGCCGAGTCCTGGCTCTGCGGGCAAAGAGGTACAGGCACACGCTCAGCCACGGAACAGAGGGTCTCCCTCCATCAGGCAAAGACCAAACCACCCCCTGGTGCCCTCTGTGGGGCAGGACCCACAGGTGTGGGTCCCCTCCCTCCCCGCTCACACATCACCTCCAGCGTGGGTTTGCTCTGCACAGCTCTCATCACCGCTGGGTCTCCCAGGTCATTGGTTTCCTCATAAAGCTCCTGGTCTTCCTCATGTTCTTCAGCCCCCAGGTCTTCCTCCTCCTCCTCCTCCAACTCAGAGCTGACCTGCTCAACCTCTGGCTCCATCCCACCTTCCTCCTGGGGATCTCCCAGCTCCTCTGGCTGCTCAGCTGCTCCAGGCCCCAGTTCCTCCCCGGCCTCGGTCTCCTCTGCCACCGCTTCAGCCAGCTCAGGGCTCGTCTCAGGAGGCATCAGGGCTTTTGCAACATCCTCCTCGGTGGAGTCTCGGTCTTGGAGAGGAGAGGGAGAGCATGTTAGGGTGGGCGAGAGCTTGGGCAGTGCCCACCAGGGTCTCTGCTCCCAACCCAACCCCTCATCAGGTAGGAGGACGCCTTCCTCACCCCCCACCTCCATCCTCCTCACCCCATTGGGTGCTGGCTGATCTCCCTGACCCTGGGGGTCCCCTGAGATCTTACCTAACCCAAAAGTCATCTCGTTGTACAGGTCAAGCTCTTCATCCTCCTCAGCCATCTCCTCCAGCAGAGGCGCATCTTCCACCAGCAGGTAGTCCTCGAGGATCTGGAGTCAAAAGAAGCAGGGTCCTCACTAAGGGAGACGGGTAGGGGAGGGGTAACCCTAACTTGCCCCCCTCAAATGCAGGGCACCCAACCTCCCCTCTAAACCACCGGTGGTGCCAGGCAGCCCCCAGGGCTCCGCAGCCAGAAACGGAAAGGCGGGAGCCACCAGCACTGCCAGAGAGGGCTTCAGCGCAGGAACCCATTGAAGCTGCCGGGACCAGGGCTGCGGCCACGCNGGGAGAAGAGGTGGCCCCGGGGCCGGGAGCAGCGTGCCAGGGCGGAGCAGGGCGGGCACTCACAACCGGCTCGCCGCCCTCCGCCATGCCGCGGCGCCGCCCGCCCGCCACCCTCTACGGGGCCGGGCTGCCCCCGCCGCCGCCTTTTACGGACCGCCGCCGCCGCCGCTCCGGCGGCACCGCGCAGCTGCGCNGCAGAGGCGCATCTTCCACCAGCAGGTAGTCCTCGAGGATCTGGAGTCAAAAGAAGCAGGGTCCTCACTAAGGGAGACGGGTAGGGGAGGGGTAACCCTAACTTGCCCCCCTCAAATGCAGGGCACCCAACCTCCCCTCTAAACCACCGGTGGTGCCAGGCAGCCCCCAGGGCTCCGCAGCCAGAAACGGAAAGGCGGGAGCCACCGGCACTGCCAGAGAGGGCTTCAGCGCAGGAACCCATTGAAGCCTGCTGGGACCAGGGCTGCGGCCACGCAGAGGCGGCGGTGGCCAGCGCAGGAACGGCACCAGCGTGTCTAGCGCTGAGGGACACCATTAGGCTTCAGAGTGAACGCCTCGCTACCGGGTGCACAAACAGCACCCGACCACAAGGCAGGGAAAAACACCCCACCAGCACCTCCGGGGCAGTGTCTTCTCCAGTACCGACCGCNTAGGCCGGGACCACCGGCGGTGCGCGGAGCAAGGGATGGGGATGGAGTGGGGGTGTGGGGGGTGTGTGTGTGAGGTTTAATGACGTCACCGCGAAAGGAGGTGTAAAACTGCAAACACCTGAGTCTTTCGGGGTACAGAAAACCCCAGTCCGGCTTTTTCCACTGCTCTCATCGTTCCCTGCCAGCGATGGCATTTTCCAAACCGATACCCCTCTGAGCCGTCACGGAAAACCAGCGGGATGCGGGCAGTCCGGCTGGAAGCTCGCCTCGGAGAATTATGGCAGTAGATATGAAAACACAGGGGAGCAAAACTAAGGCGAAGACCCTTTGTGTCCCACAAAGCACAACAGGCTGCCCTCATCCCCCCCAAATGCCGGGAGTGCCTCAGTTGTGTCAGATCTCACCCACTCCCCAAATATTTCTCTCCGCTACTAAAAGCGGAAGCACCTTAAAAGAGGAAGATTTGGCTATTTGAACCAAATTGGCGCAACCTTTTAGAAACATCACGTGGGAGAAACTCATGGTTCACCTTCTCTTTACGGGGAAAATCTGCCAGGCGTTGCTGGTTACAGCAGAGTCATCTCCAGGGATTCCCATCCCAACAGGGAGAGCCCGGGTGTCAGCACGGAGAAAGGATCCGTGTCCTGCAATCACCTATTTGTGTAATTAATCCTCCCCGAGCCGAGGGGATCACTCACCCGGGCAGAGCCAGGTCAGGTCAGCAGCGACACGACACGACACGACACGACACCCCCCACCCCTCCAATGCCGGCTCAGCCGCCGACACAGCAGTCGGTGTTTATTTCTGCCAGAGCCCTGAGATCCCTGATAAAGCGCCGGTGGCAGCTGCATCCCCTTATCTCGCAGCAAAAACACTCAACAGCAGCTGTGTGGCCGCCGGCACTGGGCAGCCAGCAAACCCAGCAAGAGCTGGTCCGGTGTGGGTTGATAATGAATATTTGCAGATGTTTTTAATTTGCTCAGTCTCTACGGATTTACCTGCTGCCTTTGGGTGAGGGATGTTCGCCATGGGTGCTTTATTGATTTTTTCTTAAAGATAGGTCTTTAAATGGGATATTTTAAGATGGCAAGTCTTAAAAGGGGTCAGTGTTAGAGGAGCTCCATGACACTGCTGTTTTCTTCCTGCTAGTACTGGCTGTCTCTTCCAACTTTTTAATCCTTATGCAGCGAGGTGGAAGACAATACATATCTGCTTCCTGGTCTGAAACAAAGACTAAAGATAAGCAGTACCTGACCTGTCAGACCACAAGCAGACAAGCTCCTAGGTGTAGAAAATATCTACGTGCTCTTTAATACTGGTTCATTTTCCTTTTTTTAACCCCTGGTTTTCTTCATGCTGCTATTCAAAGTTGCCGTACTTCTCTCAGCAGTGCCTGTAGTGTTATAAAGCCGCTCGGAGGCGTACCCAGCCGGGCTACGGTGATCATAGTTTTTTCTGGAGGCGTCACCAGAAAACTCATCTCTGACCTCTGGGTTCTTGTGTTTGATGTCGGGGAGTCAGCGCTGCGCTCAAATGCCAGCGCCAATCTACCCCGCAGCTGCCAGACCAAGATGCTGATGCACAGGCTTCGTAAAAAAGTAAGTTGAGGCTCATCGAGGAGAGCAGCCAGGCTGCTACAGCGTCGGCCATTGGTGTAACGCCATCCCTGGCTGCAAAATCCTCCACGAGAGGTGGTTTTTAACCTCCTTTTTGGTGAGAAGCAGGAGCCAGGTGAGCACCTTGTGGCCGCTGCTCCATGACCTGCTCCGGGTGAGGGTTCCTGACCGCAAGTGTTCCCGCTCGAGGCCCCGGGAAGCGGCGGCTGGGGCCCGGCACCACTTCACACCTCTGATACCTCCATCCCTGAGGAGAACGCCAAGGGCGGAGCAAGCCCCGGGGTGGGAAAGACCTGGAGTACGGCCACAGCAGGAGCAGCCCCACTCGCTGCCGTGGTGGCTCCCGTTGGGGCGGCACCGGGGCGGCTCCGGACCCGCCAAAGCCCCGAGAAGTGACTCAGACCCAAAGTAAAAGCGAAACTGCCATCATGCAGGCGGACTCGCCTAACCTCTCAGCTCCCTCTCTGCCTGGAGACTGATGACACAAAAGGCAGTTCTGTAATGCGATTGGCCGGGCGCGACAGAAGTTATAAAAGGCGGCAGTGAGCCGGACGGACTAATCCGTGAGGGGAGCNCCTGCTGTAGGCCTGCTTCTCACTACCCCCTTACCCACCTCTCCAGAGGCACCGAAGGTGGAGGTGTACTCCCGGAAGAAAGTCGTAGAGGGAGAGGAAAACACCCTCAACTGCTTTGTGAGTGGTTTCCACCCTCCGAAGATTGACATCACCCTCCTCAAGAATGGAGAGCCCATGAGTGAGGTCATCTATGCTGACATGTCCTTCAACAGCAAGTGGCACTTCCAGCGCCTGGTATACGTGCCGTTCATCCCCAAGAAGGGTGACGTCTATGTTTGTAGGGTGGTCCATTCCACCTTCAAGGAGCCGCAGTCCTTCCGATGGGGTACGATGTGCCTTCCTCTTCAAGCTTTGCTGCTGTTCACGTGCAGAAGGCAGTGCTCGTTAATTTATATCCATGGTGTCTCTGTTCCCCTTCTCAGGAAACAGGGTGCTATAATGGGGTGGATTTTGAAGGTCTTGGGCTATTGGTGGAAAATTAATTTGGTTTTGCTTGGGCTGCTGAAAAGGCTCTGTATACATACCCATGAAAGAGTTCATTAGTAGCAGACAGGGGAGACTTGCCTTGGTATTATCTGTAGGTTTTTGGTTATGCTGTGTCTTATGACTCTTGGTGAGCGCTCTGACCTCTTTCTAGGTGACTTGCCTAGAAAAAGATGAGTGATGCGTTGATTTTTGGCTTTATATTTGGTGAATATAAAGAAGGATATAGCGGTGCAGACTGATCGTGGTGACCCAGCCTGCTGCAGCAAGCAGCCAGCCAAGCAAGGGCAGCTCTCTGGTTACTGCACTGAGGCTGTTTCCAGCAGGGGTGGGCTTGTGGTGATGGGTGAGAAGGAGTGCTATTTGCCTCGAAGCCTGACGCTCTCCCCTTCCTTCTTGCAGATGCAGACTTCTAAGCTGCGGCTGGGATGATCACGGTGAGTTAAACGCTGATGCTCCATGCTGTGCTGATAAGGGGAATGTGGACTGCTTCACGTATGAGGAAGTCTGTAGCTTGCAGACTTGAGGAACAAAAGCAACCACCCCCAAAAAAATACAGTGTCGCTGCTGACTGGGAGCAGGGCTGTTCCCATACCCTTTTTACCCACTATTTTGGCCAGTTCTCAGCCATACCTTGCCTACAAGAGTCTCCTTTCCTCAAAAGAAGGAGCCCCTTGGAACAAAACATCCCTGCGTGTCTGCCAGATATCATTCAGAGTTGTCACAGGTCCTCTAGTGCTCCTCCAGACCCTGTGGTGCTATCCTCTGTCTGGTGAGGAGGAAGCTGCCATACTTGGAAAGCCCCGTGACTTGGCAGGAGGCAGGCCAGTTAACTCCACCGCAGGCAGCGTGTTGGCTCGGTAATGTGGTATTTATGAGGCGCAAATCATTGTCTTGCTGCCAGAAGGGAAGCAGTCTTGGTTCACTAGGGTCGCACAGTCCAAGCCTAACAGATCTGGATTTAGCAGTTGGGTAAATACTAGTTTAACCCTTGATAGAGAAAAGAAAACTACAGATGTGTGGTCTAGCTGACATAGTTGCAATACATACTCTGGTAGAGGCTGGATAATTATTAATTGTGCCCAGGACAAGCCTTGGCAAGACCTCACTTGAAATGCCCTCCACGTTGGACCAGAAAACTGTTATCGATGGCTTTTAGCCAGACAGAATCAAGAGTCAAACTTTGTAAACCAGAAAAAACTCTCCTGGGCACTTCTTGGGAAGGTCTAGATGGATCTGAGTCCTCTACTTGTCGCTGTCTAGTGCTGCTGTCCCTCTAAAGCTCTCCAGACCTTCCCTGTCTTAGAGCAGTAAAGGCTAGGAGGGATGTTGGGCTTCCAGGGACAAGAGAAAACAAGAGGTCAGTTGAACATCTTTCCAGTGGGGGACAACAGAAGATNGGAGTCCTGGTGCTGATCGCGCTGGTCGGCCTGGGAGAGGCGGATGGTGAGTGCCCGGGGTGGTGCGAAGGGCCCTGCTGGGGATGAGGGGGGGTGGGATGGGATGAGGGGTTCGGTACGGGTTACTG